>JAMPIV010021457.1:0-599519 GCA_024509875.1 Oreohelix idahoensis
CGTGGTTGAGTTTGAGTGTAGAGTACTTGTCGAGTTGGACAACAGTAGCGAAATCGACAAGGGATAGTGGACTGACAGAGTTATAGATTACACTTTAGATAAGGTGTAAATAGGAGATGGACTTGAGACAACCTGGAAGAAGATTTATTCAAATGATCTCTCTCTCCAAGCCTCAACTCACTTATGTCTGTCTAAGCATCTCCTGCTCTCAACTCTTTTCTCTTATCATACATAGAGATTCTAGTAAAGAGCTAAAAATACAAATATGGATGGAAAGGTCGTGAACAGCGTATTAATAAAGGTGTAAACTTTATTAAAGAAGAAAAAGCATGGAATTAATGCATATCATCACAACAACATAAAATTACATCAATAATCATCAATAACCAAAATATGCAAAATACACCAACAACCACACACACACCACCATTCATAAAACCTGTAGAACACAGAGAGATGAAATAACTGAGTGTCAGTCCGTCCGCTTTCGGGACCATATGAAATAGCTCCAGTAAGTGGTTTTTTCGTACATATCCTCCATGGGTGATGGAATTAACCTGAATAAAATCACTGTATAGGCGCTATCATTGGTGATTCCTCCCTAATTGCGCGAGGTGGTCTGGAAGACTCTATTTATCTCCTGCTGATCGAATAAACAAACTGAACGACAGCCTGTCCATAGATGGCTGCTCATACGTGCGAGGTTTTAAGTATCCAGAAAATACACCAGAAGAAGTCACTTGAGGACAAAGAGACCCAGGCGCGCTTATCCGGCGCAAGGCTCCGCTTGGCTGTAAATCCTGTTTAAACTGGTTTGGCTGTGGTTTGCTGAGTGCCCCGTTTAGGCACAAAAAAGGCGGGTGATATGGAATTCTGCTATAGGCATGCTGGCGGGTTTGATATTCTGGAAGCCGCGATGCTCTGGCTGGTAATCCAATAGGCGAGTAGAGAGCTACTACTGCATTTGGCGATTCCAGATTTTGCGTTGGCTCCGTTGCACTGCGTGAGCTTAACTTGGCGTTGACAAAAAGGGGTTTTGATTCAGGAACGGGGTTGACGATTCGTTGCTAGATGTATACAGAAACCCTCTAGATCGAAGAGTATATGACTTTCTTCGCCTGACTGAAGTCTGCTCTAGCGATTCGGTCTTCCTGAAACTGAGACCCAAAAAGAGACACCCTTTTACTTCAAGCAAATAATAAATCACACTAACTTTATACAGAAAGTTTCGCTCCACTATGGGATTAAATTTATTGTAGTTATTGCTATGATAGTTTAGGGCTGTCTTTAACCATGTCTCCTGTTCCTTAAAAATATCAATTATCAACACGCGCCCGCATAGGCTTAATATCTTTTGCACCCCCAGGTACCTGTCAGTAAATGTTCTGACATCAAAAATCTACTCCTCTTCTCCCAATCTCAACATACAGGAAACCTAACCTGTAGTTACAGTTAAATGAATATGCTTATTCATCTTACAACATTAAATGAATTTACATAAACAGATTACAGCATTTGACATTACACAAATAAATCGTATGTCCCCTTTTGGGGAAACAAAATATTAATATCCCACAAAATGAGTACAAAGAAAATGCAATGTTCTTGCTATAATAATACAGTTGTGGCTAAATCATAAGATATAATTATATCTATGCCTGGTGACTGCTTTCTGTGAAAGTTATGGACTAGTGCCTAGCCACACAAGTAAGCATAAAATGATCCTCCCTTGCCACTGGAAATATCTATCAAAAGGAATAAGTGACTATCTCCTATAATCCAGAGTTATTACCTGCATCTCACTATTCAGTTTTAAAGTGAACAATCCACACCTGACATTATCTTACAGAAATGACAGTTAATTTTTGCTGACTCTTAACCCAATGGTAAGCATTCGTGGACTGATTCTACGCCTAATATCTGTTATTGTAAGTTTAACATTTAACCCATGATAAACCGTAACAGTTTAAGCACCACTTAATAGGCCGTAGACAGCGCTACCTTATCACTGAATAAATTACTAGGAGAAGTCCTCAGAAATAAATTCACTTCCCTAACAGATATATATAAAAGCTAACATGAATACATCATATTATAATTATAAGATATGTCAACTCACCCCGAAAAATGACTAGAACATAGGCAAACACATTCTAGTACTGTGTTAAAGTTTGCCTTATCTCATGATGGTCATCTACGGGCCAGGAAAATTTACGAATGTCTTTGTCTATTAAAACCAGTCTACTCTTATAGATCACAAGGGACGCTCCCCCCGGACCTGGCCTGCATATTTCTACAGAAGTTCGGCGAAAGACGTAATCTAGAGTAAGACAAAAGAAATCGTGCGAAAGTTCCCCAGGTAGAGAAATGCATAACATTATGCTCTATCTTGTCTAAGGGGCGAAAACCCAAAGACTGACCGCGATTGTTATCTTCCCCTGAAACAGATCACACTCGTTACCCAGGCCTCAAAGGGTACCAGCCGCTCGTCATCAAACGTTTTAAAGCGACCAGAGAAATTCCCCTGTTGGGACCACAGAGGGTACCCGCCGCTAACGAACCGTTTCTTTCACAGAAACCGTCTTTGGCTCGTTCTAACACTTAAAGCGGACCCGAGAAATGTTTCTCTGGTCGAACGTACCACAGGTGCGTTTAGATAACATTACGTCTAGCGTTAGCTGACCGCAGCTGGCCAGCGTAAACAACCTCGGGTGGGGTTTGAGAGGGTGAGAAAGTTTGGCCACAAAGGTAGAAAAGGAAAGAAAAAGAAATTACAAAATGTCCAGGAAAACAGAACATTTAAAGGAGTAATCAAATTATGGACAAGATGGTAAAATAAATTATCTTTCACGTGACAAGGGCCCCCCCCCCCCCCCCCTTTTAAAGTTCGAGGAATACGGACAAAAATGACAGTAATTTATCTTTTCCATCGATGTCCGTTACATGTCGTAAGAACCTTCTATAATCATAACCAAAATCGTATCCAATTTCTGTCAGTACTGTATGATTAGCTCCGAGTTCATTTCTTTTCTTCCCTCTGTCTAATAGACGTTCAGCGAATGGGATTTTGCGAGGCCAGTCGGCACTGACGCCTTCCGTTTCCGTGTGAACCTGACCTTGCTTCCGCAATTCGCTGTGCCTGTTTATGGTCCGGAAAATTATCCGCACCTGTTGTGGTTTTCGGCCCCGCCTGAACTCACTGGCCACTGCGTAGATAATCCGCCTGTTATGTGCAGTGTAATCATTGTTGGGCTCAGGCTGCTTATGTATATATTTACCTGTCACGGGCGTGGCCTTGAATAACCCTCTATAGCTGCAGTGTATAGGGATTTTTCGCGCGCGTGTAACCCTAGTTGGCAAATAAAGCCGTTCGTTGGCCGAAGAAATGCTAGCATTTTTCTTCTGCCTCTCCACACCTACTCCCCTGTTTCGGTGGGAGCATTGATCAATCTTCAGACCTGTGCCGTCTAAAGGTGGGTCTGGAGCTTTCCTTGCCTTGCCAGTCACAACTCTGGCTTGGTCAACGGAAATGATCAAGTTGCTCTGTAATGGCCTGGCGGAGGCGACTACTTTGCTGTCCATCAGTGGGGTTGAGACCACTGGAATAATGCGATTTGAATGAGAGAACTCAGCTGCCTGAAGCAGAGAGTAATCGATCGCATTCTGGGGTTCTACTAAATCATAACAGATCTCCGTAGCTTCTATCCGTGAAGACAGATAGGTAATATCTGCGAGTTGCAGAGTTTGTTGAGTCGCTTTCCCATTACTAGCATGACGTGAGCCAAGGCTCTCAACAATGGCTCCTTGTACAGTAGTAAGGCAGCTTTTCTCACTGTCTTCTGCCCTGAGAAGTGTGAGAGACTCAAATGGAATACCAGGGATCCCTTCGCCTGGAACCCTGTGTCCCTCATAAACGTCAACTTTGCCCTCCCCTGAGGAAGTTACTGGCGTCAGTTGAACTTTGTCCTGCAATGCGAGATCCACTTCCTGGTTGACAGGCCCCGCAGACTGCATGCAAAAGACTGGACGGTTTGAGATCCCGTTTGATCGCGAAGTGCCCGAGAGAAAACTCTCGGTGTGTTTTTCCAAAGTTCCTTGGAACGGTTTGGAAAGTTTAACCCTTTTAGCAGGCGACTTATTCTTGCACCTTTTAAGCTCAGGGTGATAAGAGGAGCGGCGCCTCCATTCTACGATCGTTGAGTTGGAGGGATGCGCCTCTGCATATGGTTTTTCGCTGTCCGGCCGGGAATCTTGCGAAATATAACGTGATAGGGTGTGGCTCCCTTTTCTCGACGTCACGTGTCGGTTAGGTGCTGCTCGGTCTGGAGCGTGAGAGGCTCGGGGTTCGCCGCTTGCCAGACGGGAACAATCCGTATTACAATGCTTGTTAGCACCTGTCTCACCTTTGTGCAGTTTCCATGCCTGGGAACGTTGCGTAATTTTTCCCGTGGCTTTAGGTCTGCTGTCCCGACGTAAATTCTTTCCTTGTTTGGGCTTCGGATCCAAGTCCAAAGGAAAGTCAATTTTTTGGAGTTGGGGTTCGGTTTTAGCAGGCAAGTTTTCTTTCATGGGCGCAAGGTTTGCAGGGGCGTTGACCGTTAAGGGCACAGTAGAAGGGGAAGTAGAGTGACTACATTTAGTATCTGTTTCCACCCTCCGAATTTGGCTATCCAGTTCATTCATTCTGATTTGGTGTAGCCTGTCCCATTCTTGTCGCTCTATTTCCAATTGCTTGTCCCGTTCTTGTTGCTCCATTTCCAATTGCTTGTCCCGTTTTTGTTGCTCCATTTCCAATTGCTTGTCCCGTTCTTGTCTTTGCTTTTCCCTTTGCTTCTCATCTTCTATCACTTCTTCTACATACTGTCGGATGAATGCTTCACTCTCCCCAGTTTGTTTACAGGACCATGCTAAGATTAAACGGCTGTCAAACCAATTGTCTACCTCGTATTGATCCTGCAGGCTTACTGCAAATTCTAGAAAGGGCTGGATTTCGCTATCCTTGTACTCCATGTACTTAGCTACCTCGAGGGCAATCCTATGCACTTTATCTAGATCGGCCATTATATCAGGGTGAGCAAACACTATAGAAGAATAGAACCTAGAGATCTTAGTTACCTAGCCCACTAGGTGCTGATTAACTTAATAATCAATAAAATCTAGGCTAGCCTGGGAACTTTAAAAAACAAGAAAGTTTGTAGCTACTCTGATCGACAAGCACAAACCCCAAAAAACTCCAAAAAAATGTAAGTGATGTAAAACTTATTACTATCACTTCACCCCAGTTATGTCAGTACTAAGCTATTGAGAGGATTGGTTACTATCATCCGAATGAACGCCCTCCCTTGGTACAGATGCGAGCTAGTAACTGACTATCTGTAGCTTCTTATCTCAGATTAAAGAGCTACTCCTGAAAAAATATTAACCCTTAAAAAAAAAAAATTTCCTGACTTTTACACTAATAGTCGTCAGATTTGTCAACCAAAAACTCAGCATTGATACCATCAACCTTTACCAGCTGTCTCATGTGTAGCATGAACAATAAATGTAACTTAATATTTATGATTGCTGTGGAGAAAAAACGCTGTTCCGACTTCCGCCAAAAGAAATAGTTCGATATGTCTAGGGGAAAAAAATTCCTATAATCTGCCGAACACTAAACTCTAAGAATCAAGATAGAATCTTGTGAGAGATTCCTACCAGACTGCAACCTCATCTGTTGCGATTGCTGCAGATGTAGTTCAAATCCGGGACGAGCCCCCATTTGTCGTGGTTGAGTTTGAGTGTAGAGTACTTGTCGAGTTGGACAACAGTAGCGAAATCGACAAGGGATAGTGGACTGACAGAGTTATAGATTACACTTTAGATAAGGTGTAAATAGGAGATGGACTTGAGACAACCTGGAAGAAGATTTATTCAAATGATCTCTCTCTCCAAGCCTCAACTCACTTATGTCTGTCTAAGCATCTCCTGCTCTCAACTCTTTTCTCTTATCATACATAGAGATTCTAGTAAAGAGCTAAAAATACAAATATGGATGGAAAGGTCGTGAACAGCGTATTAATAAAGGTGTAAACTTTATTAAAGAAGAAAAAGCATGGAATTAATGCATATCATCACAACAACATAAAATTACATCATTAATCATCAATAACCAAAATATGCAAAATACACCCACAACCACACACACACCACCATTCATAAAACCTGTAGAACACAGAGAGATGAAATAACTGAGTGTCAGTCCGTCCGCTTTCGGGACCATATGAAATAGCTCCAGTAAGTGGTTTTTTCGTACATATCCTCCATGGGTGATGGAATTAACCTGAATAAAATCACTGTATAGGCGCTATCATTGGTGATTCCTCCCTAATTGCGCGAGGTGGTCTGGAAGACTCTATTTATCTCCTGCTGATCGAATAAACAAACTGAACGACAGCCTGTCCATAGATGGCTGCTCATACGTGCGAGGTTTTAAGTATCCAGAAAATACACCAGAAGAAGTCACTTGAGGACAAAGAGACCCAGGCGCGCTTATCCGGCGCAAGGCTCCGCTTGGCTGTAAATCCTGTTTAAACTGGTTTGGCTGTGGTTTGCTGAGTGCCCCGTTTAGGCACAAAAAAGGCGGGTGATATGGAATTCTGCTATAGGCATGCTGGGCGGGTTTGATATCCTGGAAGCCGCGATGCTCTGGCTGGTAATCCAATAGGCGAGTAGAGAGCTACTACTGCATTTGGCGATTCCAGATTTTGCGTTGGCTCCGTTGCACTGCGTGAGCTTAACTTGGCGTTGACAAAAAGGGGTTTTGATTCAGGAACGGGGTTGACGATTCGTTGCTAGATGTATACAGAAACCCTCTAGATCGAAGAGTATATGACTTTCTTCGCCTGACTGAAGTCTGCTCTAGCGGTTCGGTCTTCCTGAAACTGAGACCCAAAAAGAGACACCCTTTTACTTCAAGCAAATAATAAATCACACTAACTTTATACAGAAAGTTTCGCTCCGCTATGGGATTAAATTTATTGTAGTTATTGCTATGATAGTTTAGGGCTGTCTTTAACCATGTCTCCTGTTCCTTAAAAATATCAATTATCAACACGCGCCCGCATAGGCTTAATATCTTTTGCACCCCCAGGTACCTGTCAGTAAATGTTCTGACATCAAAAATCTACTCCTCTTCTCCCAATCTCAACATCCAGGAAACCTAACCTGTAGTTACAGTTAAATGAATATGCTTATTCATCTTACAACATTAAATGAATTTACATAAACAGATTACAGCATTTGACATTACACAAATAAATCGTATGTCCCCTTTTGGGGAAACAAAATATTAATATCCCACAAAATGAGTACAAAGAAAATGCAATGTTCTTGCTATAATAATACAGTTGTGGCTAAATCATAAGATATAATTATATCTATGCCTGGTGACTGCTTTCTGTGAAAGTTATGGACTAGTGCCTAGCCACACAAGTAAGCATAAAATGATCCTCCCTTGCCACTGGAAATATCTATCAAAAGGAATAAGTGACTATCTCCTATAATCCAGAGTTATTACCTGCATCTCACTATTCAGTTTTAAAGTGAACAATCCACACCTGACATTATCTTACAGAAATGACAGTTAATTTTTGCTGACTCTTAACCCAATGGTAAGCATTCGTGGACTGATTCTACGCCTAATATCTGTTATTGTAAGTTTAACATTTAACCCATGATAAACCGTAACAGTTTAAGCACCACTTAATAGGCCGTAGACAGCGCTACCTTATCACTGAATAAATTACTAGGAGAAGTCCACAGAAATAAATTCACTTCCCTAACAGATATATATAAAAGCTAACATGAATACATCATATTATAATTATAAGATATGTCAACTCACCCCGAAAAATGACTAGAACATAGGCAAACACATTCTAGTACTGTGTTAAAGTTTGCCTTATCTCATGATGGTCATCTACGGGCCAGGAAAATTTACGAATGTCTTTGTCTATTAAAACCAGTCTACTCTTATAGATCACAAGGGACGCTCCCCCCGGACCTGGCCTGCATATTTCTACAGAAGTTCGGCGAAAGACGTAATCTAGAGTAAGACAAAAAGAAATCGTGCGAAAGTTCCCCAGGTAGAGAAATGCATAACATTATGCTCTATCTTGTCTAAGGGGCGAAAACCCAAAGACTGACCACGATTGTTATCTTCCCCTGACACAGATCACACTCGTTACCCAGGCCTCAAAGGGTACCAGCCGCTCGTCATCAAACGTTTTAAAGCGACCAGAGAAATTCCCCTGTTGGGACCACAGAGGGTACCCGCCGCTAACGAACCGTTTCTTTCACAGAAACCGTCTTTGGCTCGTTCTAACACTTAAAGCGGACCCGAGAAATGTTTCTCTGGTCGAACGTACCACAGGTGCGTTTAGATAACGTTACGTCTAGCGTTAGCTGACCGCAGCTGGCCAGCGTAAACAACCTCGGGTGGGGTTTGAGAGGGTGAGAAAGTTTGGCCACAAAGGTAGAAAAGGAAAGAAAAAGAAATTACAAAATGTCCAGGAAAACAGAACATTTAAAGGAGTAATCAAATTATGGACAAGATGGTAAAATAAATTATCTTTCACGTGACAAGTGCCCCCCCCCCCTTTTAAAGTTCGAGGAATACGGACAAAAATGACAGTAATTTATCTTTTCCATCGATGTCCGTTACATGTCGTAAGAACCTTCTATAATCATAACCAAAATCGTATCCAATTTCTGTCAGTACTGTATGATTAGCTCCGAGTTCATTTCTTTTCTTCCCTCTGTCTAATAGACGTTCAGCGAATGGGATTTTGCGAGGCCAGTCGGCACTGACGCCTTCCGTTTCCGTGTGAACCTGACCTTGCTTCCGCAATTCGCTGTGCCTGTTTATGGTCCGGAAAATTATCCGCACCTGTTGTGGTTTTCGGCCCCGCCTGAACTCACTGGCCACTGCGTAGATAATCCGCCTGTTATGTGCAGTGTAATCATTGTTGGGCTCAGGCTGCTTATGTATATATTTACCTGTCACGGGCGTGGCCTTGAATAACCCTCTATAGCTGCAGTGTATAGGGATTTTTCGCGCGCGTGTAACCCTAGTTGGCAAATAAAGCCGTTCGTTGGCCGAAGAAATGCTAGCATTTTTCTTCTGCCTCTCCACACCTACTCCCCTGTTTCGGTGGGAGCATTGATCAATCTTCAGACCTGTGCCGTCTAAAGGTGGGTCTGGAGCTTTCCTTGCCTTGCCAGTCACAACTCTGGCTTGGTCAACGGAAATGATCAAGTTGCTCTGTAATGGCCTGGCGGAGGCGACTACTTTGCTGTCCATCAGTGGGGTTGAGACCACTGGAATAATGCGATTTGAATGAGAGAACTCAGCTGCCTGAAGCAGAGAGTAATCGATCGCATTCTGGGGTTCTACTAAATCATAACAGATCTCCGTAGCTTCTATCCGTGAAGACAGATAGGTAATATCTGCGAGTTGCAGAGTTTGTTGAGTCGCTTTCCCATTACTAGCATGACGTGAGCCAAGGCTCTCAACAATGGCTCCTTGTACAGTAGTAAGGCAGCTTTTCTCACTGTCTTCTGCCCTGAGAAGTGTGAGAGACTCAAATGGAATACCAGGGATCCCTTCGCCTGGAACCCTGTGTCCCTCATAAACGTCAACTTTGCCCTCCCCTGAGGAAGTTACTGGCGTCAGTTGAACTTTGTCCTGCAATGCGAGATCCACTTCCTGGTTGACAGGCCCCGCAGACTGCATGCAAAAGACTGGACGGTTTGAGATCCCGTTTGATCGCGAAGTGCCCGAGAGAAAACTCTCGGTGTGTTTTTCCAAAGTTCCTTGGAACGGTTTGGAAAGTTTAACCCTTTTAGCAGGCGACTTATTCTTGCACCTTTTAAGCTCAGGGTGATAAGAGGAGCGGCGCCTCCATTCTACGATCGTTGAGTTGGAGGGATGCGCCTCTGCATATGGTTTTTTTCGCTGTCCGGCCGGGAATCTTGCGAAATATAACGTGATAGGGTGTGGCTCCCTTTTCTCGACGTCACGTGTCGGTTAGGTGCTGCTCGGTCTGGAGCGTGAGAGGCTCGGGGTTCGCCGCTTGCCAGACGGGAACAATCCGTATTACAATGCTTGTTAGCACCTGTCTCACCTTTGTGCAGTTTCCATGCCTGGGAACGTTGCGTAATTTTTCCCGTGGCTTTAGGTCTGCTGTCCCGACGTAAATTCTTTCCTTGTTTGGGCTTCGGATCCAAGTCCAAAGGAAAGTCAATTTTTTGGAGTTGGGGTTCGGTTTTAGCAGGCAAGTTTTCTTTCATGGGCGCAAGGTTTGCAGGGGCGTTGACCGTTAAGGGCACAGTAGAAGGGGAAGTAGAGTGACTACATTTAGTATCTGTTTCCACCCTCCGAATTTGGCTATCCAGTTCATTCATTCTGATTTGGTGTAGCCTGTCCCATTCTTGTCGCTCTATTTCCAATTGCTTGTCCCGTTCTTGTTGCTCCATTTCCAATTGCTTGTCCCGTTTTTTGTTGCTCCATTTCCAATTGCTTGTCCCGTTCTTGTCTTTGCTTTTCCCTTTGCTTCTCATCTTCTATCACTTCTTCTACATACTGTCGGATGAATGCTTCACTCTCCCCAGTTTGTTTACAGGACCATGCTAAGATTAAACGGCTGTCAAACCAATTGTCTACCTCGTATTGATCCTGCAGGCTTACTGCAAATTCTAGAAAGGGCTGGATTTCGCTATCCTTGTACTCCATGTACTTAGCTACCTCGAGGGCAATCCTATGCACTTTATCTAGATCGGCCATTATATCAGGGTGAGCAAACACTATAGAAGAATAGAACCTAGAGATCTTAGTTACCTAGCCCACTAGGTGCTGATTAACTTAATAATCAATAAAATCTAGGCTAGCCTGGGAACTTTAAAAAACAAGAAAGTTTGTAGCTACTCTGATCGACAAGCACAAACCCCAAAAAACTCCAAAAAAATGTAAGTGATGTAAAACTTATTACTATCACTTCACCCCAGTTATGTCAGTACTAAGCTATTGAGAGGATTGGTTACTATCATCCGAATGAACGCCCTCCCTTGGTACAGATGCGAGCTAGTAACTGACTATCTGTAGCTTCTTATCTCAGATTAAAGAGCTACTCCTGAAAAAATATTAACCCTTAAAAAAAATTTTTTTTTTTTTCCTGACTTTTACACTAATAGTCGTCAGATTTGTCAACCAAAAACTCAGCATTGATACCATCAACCTTTACCAGCTGTCTCATGTGTAGCATGAACAATAAATGTAACTTAATATTTATGATTGCTGTGGAGAAAAAACGCTGTTCCGACTTCCGCCAAAAGAAATAGTTCGATATGTCTAGGGGAAAAAAATTCCTATAATCTGCCGAACACTAAACTCTAAGAATCAAGATAGAATCTTGTGAGAGATTCCTACCAGACTGCAACCTCATCTGTTGCGATTGCTGCAGATGTAGTTCAAATCCGGGACGAGCCCCCATTTGTCGTGGTTGAGTTTGAGTGTAGAGTACTTGTCGAGTTGGACAACAGTAGCGAAATCGACAAGGGATAGTGGACTGACAGAGTTATAGATTACACTTTAGATAAGGTGTAAATAGGAGATGGACTTGAGACAACCTGGAAGAAGATTTATTCAAATGATCTCTCTCTCCAAGCCTCAACTCACTTATGTCTGTCTAAGCATCTCCTGCTCTCAACTCTTTTCTCTTATCATACATAGAGATTCTAGTAAAGAGCTAAAAATACAAATATGGATGGAAAGGTCGTGAACAGCGTATTAATAAAGGTGTAAACTTTATTAAAGAAGAAAAAGCATGGAATTAATGCATATCATCACAACAACATAAAATTACATCATTAATCATCAATAACCAAAATATGCAAAATACACCCACAACAACCACACACACACCACCATTCATAAAACCTGTAGAACACAGAGAGATGAAATAACTGAGTGTCAGTCCGTCCGCTTTCGGGACCATATGAAATAGCTCCAGTAAGTGGTTTTTTTTCGTACATATCCTCCATGGGTGATGGAATTAACCTGAATAAAATCACTGTATAGGCGCTATCATTGGTGATTCCTCCCTAATTGCGCGAGGTGGTCTGGAAGACTCTATTTATCTCCTGCTGATCGAATAAACAAACTGAACGACAGCCTGTCCATAGATGGCTGCTCATACGTGCGAGGTTTTAAGTATCCAGAAAATACACCAGAAGAAGTCACTTGAGGACAAAGAGACCCAGGCGCGCTTATCCGGCGCAAGGCTCCGCTTGGCTGTAAATCCTGTTTAAACTGGTTTGGCTGTGGTTTGCTGAGTGCCCCGTTTAGGCACAAAAAAGGCGGGTGATATGGAATTCTGCTATAGGCATGCTGGGCGGGTTTGATATCCTGGAAGCCGCGATGCTCTGGCTGGTAATCCAATAGGCGAGTAGAGAGCTACTACTGCATTTGGCGATTCCAGATTTTGCGTTGGCTCCGTTGCACTGCGTGAGCTTAACTTGGCGTTGACAAAAAGGGGTTTTGATTCAGGAACGGGGTTGACGATTCGTTGCTAGATGTATACAGAAACCCTCTAGATCGAAGAGTATATGACTTTCTTCGCCTGACTGAAGTCTGCTCTAGCGGTTCGGTCTTCCTGAAACTGAGACCCAAAAAGAGACACCCTTTTACTTCAAGCAAATAATAAATCACACTAACTTTATACAGAAAGTTTCGCTCCGCTATGGGATTAAATTTATTGTAGTTATTGCTATGATAGTTTAGGGCTGTCTTTAACCATGTCTCCTGTTCCTTAAAAATATCAATTATCAACACGCGCCCGCATAGGCTTAATATCTTTTGCACCCCCAGGTACCTGTCAGTAAATGTTCTGACATCAAAAAATCTACTCCTCTTCTCCCAATCTCAACATCCAGGAAACCTAACCTGTAGTTACAGTTAAATGAATATGCTTATTCATCTTACAACATTAAATGAATTTACATAAACAGATTACAGCATTTGACATTACACAAATAAATCGTATGTCCCCTTTTGGGGAAACAAAATATTAATATCCCACAAAATGAGTACAAAGAAAATGCAATGTTCTTGCTATAATAATACAGTTGTGGCTAAATCATAAGATATAATTATATCTATGCCTGGTGACTGCTTTCTGTGAAAGTTATGGACTAGTGCCTAGCCACACAAGTAAGCATAAAATGATCCTCCCTTGCCACTGGAAATATCTATCAAAAAGGAATAAGTGACTATCTCCTATAATCCAGAGTTATTACCTGCATCTCACTATTCAGTTTTAAAGTGAACAATCCACACCTGACATTATCTTACAGAAATGACAGTTAATTTTTGCTGACTCTTAACCCAATGGTAAGCATTCGTGGACTGATTCTACGCCTAATATCTGTTATTGTAAGTTTAACATTTAACCCATGATAAACCGTAACAGTTTAAGCACCACTTAATAGGCCGTAGACAGCGCTACCTTATCACTGAATAAATTACTAGGAGAAGTCCACAGAAATAAATTCACTTCCCTAACAGATATATATAAAAGCTAACATGAATACATCATATTATAATTATAAGATATGTCAACTCACCCCGAAAAATGACTAGAACATAGGCAAACACATTCTAGTACTGTGTTAAAGTTTGCCTTATCTCATGATGGTCATCTACGGGCCAGGAAAATTTACGAATGTCTTTGTCTATTAAAACCAGTCTACTCTTATAGATCACAAGGGACGCTCCCCCCGGACCTGGCCTGCATATTTCTACAGAAGTTCGGCGAAAGACGTAATCTAGAGTAAGACAAAAAGAAATCGTGCGAAAGTTCCCCAGGTAGAGAAATGCATAACATTATGCTCTATCTTGTCTAAGGGGCGAAAACCCAAAGACTGACCACGATTGTTATCTTCCCCTGACACAGATCACACTCGTTACCCAGGCCTCAAAGGGTACCAGCCGCTCGTCATCAAACGTTTTAAAGCGACCAGAGAAATTCCCCTGTTGGGACCACAGAGGGTACCCGCCGCTAACGAACCGTTTCTTTCACAGAAACCGTCTTTGGCTCGTTCTAACACTTAAAGCGGACCCGAGAAATGTTTCTCTGGTCGAACGTACCACAGGTGCGTTTAGATAACGTTACGTCTAGCGTTAGCTGACCGCAGCTGGCCAGCGTAAACAACCTCGGGTGGGGTTTGAGAGGGTGAGAAAGTTTGGCCACAAAGGTAGAAAAGGAAAGAAAAAGAAATTACAAAATGTCCAGGAAAACAGAACATTTAAAGGAGTAATCAAATTATGGACAAGATGGTAAAATAAATTATCTTTCACGTGACAGGAGTCATAAATGGAATGCAAAATCATATGACATAATAAAATGGAAAATGTGTAATTAATTATTTCAAATGACTGGTTAATAGTAATTATATTAAGATAGTCACCGGAGAACTTATAACTAGATATGCTGTTGGGATGGTGTAATCACTCCCAGTCTATGACTGCCAAACATTGTTCGTTGACTTAAGGGATAAATATATATAGTTTAATTTCCCCAATGTCATGGCTTTATTAATGTTGAATTAGGGATAATTTAGTTGAAAATGTCGTTGGTGAAAGTCCAGCAGGCCAGATATGACTTATCTCGCCTGCGTCGATCTTGTACAAAAGTCTTGTGGCCCCACCTCTCCGTGCTGGGGGCAATATACGGCTGCTCTGACACAATGATAGACTGCTCTGGTCCACACTTGTATATATTACTACAGCATTTGACACCGCTTTGGTGCCAAATAGAAACTCACAGTTCTGAAACAAAAGTATTGGTCATGTGTCAGAACTCTACTTCCTGAACCACTTCTGCACACAACACTACACACAACAACACCACATAGACTGGGTCAGATCTCTCTGACCACACAGCACATCTTACCAAGTTGGTTTCACATAGTATCAGTTCCCCAAGACTACATTACATCTGAGATATGTTCAATAGCTTCCTGCTATTAAATAAGATAGGTGATATGTTCCACTGATCTCAACACTAGATCCTTTTTCATAGTTTCAGTTAGGCGTGCCTATATATTTTCTGTGTATGTATGTCTCTAGACCCTGATCTAGGGCTGGGGATCTAGAGCGAACACTTACTTGTCGTAATCATTTTTTATGATATGGCAGTATCAATCACTCGAATTATTAAAATATACAGAATAAATATTGTTCATTCTTACCAGAATTCAGAATTGAGAACACAGTTAAATTTTGCTAGCAAAACTCAGCTGAGCTGCTGGCCGTATGATGGCGTCCCACTATATAGTTATATTCTTAGGGAATCAACACCATCAGGGATTCAAACTGCGTCTCTGAACAGACTTATGTCGAATGGCAAACTTTCACCTCTCTATCCCGCTACTATAAAATGCGTTGGCCAATCGCCGACTTCCCCCCTAACTTTCAAATCTTCAACCAAAAGTCACTTCAGTCAAATCTCAGTCAAGTATGTATTACGGTCTGTTAGTCCGTCTGTCTCTACTTGTTTTTTTCATAAAAACACACTTGGTTTTACATGCATTTCCTACACGAATCTGCTGCCTAAGTTATTTTTAGCTACAATGCTCCACCACATTCCCTCTCTTTAATTACAGCTCGATTTTTACGTTTGCAGACTCAAGGCCAAGATTTTGGTAACTTTTAGTGACATGGGTTAACAGTGCATTCGCTTGTATGATATGAACAATACAGTCTTTTGTCAATATCTTCTTTATTATCTATCCGTCTGTATAAATGAAAGCATATTATTTCTCTGCTCAAGATGGGCTATCAAACTAGCTAGGTTTTATTTTCATAACTCTATTATTAAGAAAAAAACATATTTTTTTCTCAAGTTTAAATTTTGAAATTTGTTCGAGAACCTTCCCTCATGTGTTTTGCCGCGGCATTCAAATAAAGACCAAGTATCGAAACACGCCCAAGAAATGACTGTCTCGATCAAGAGCTAATGTCCGTTTCTTGTCCATTTCCTTACTTTATGTCAACTAGGGGACGTGAATTTTTTTCCTTTCACCCCCACTTGCGTCTTTTTGCCGTTCGAACTTCAAACACGTGTTCAGTCATATTTTTCCTTTTTTGTGTCCTCCGTTCTCTCCCGTCTACAAAGGGTAAACGTTTCGTCTGCACTTCTAACTCGTTAGTTTTAAATGGCGGTGGGAAGGGCTGGCATGGGCGAGCATGTCTCCTAGTATCTTACGCATTATTTTTAACCCTACATTTCATCGTTAATTTTGGAGATATTTTAACGTTGTATCATGGTGACATCATCACACATGTCCCACCTGAGAACATGCACTACGGCAAGTTCCAAAACCAGTGATACACATAGATAAAATCTCTCCTCACGCCTACCACTATCTAATCTTGATCACAGGGGTGCCGACTGAGGAAATCTGCACCGACATTCAATGACCCTGGGATGTATTGGATAATAAACTGATAAGGTTGCAGTAATAAAGACCACCTCAACAGTCTTGCGTTTTCATGCTTAGCCTGAGATAAGAATACGAGGGGCTGATGATCCGTCTGGACCACAAAAGTCCTACCATACAGATAGATTTGAAACTTCTTTATTGCCCAGATTAACGCTAAACATTCCTTTTCGCTTGTGGAATATCCTTGTTCCGCTTTATTCAATTTGCGGCTTGCATAAGCGACTGGGTTCAGTTCCCCATCTGATGAAGATGACCTCTGCAACAAGGCCGCCCCGAGGCCTACATTACTTGCATCTGTTCTCACCACAAAGTCCTGTGTCAAATCAGGCAATTTAAGAATAGGCTTGCTAGTGAGTTTTTCCTTTAATTCCTGGAAAGATAATTCACATTGCGCAGTCCAAATAATTTTATCTGGAAGTCCCTTGCGAGTCAGATCAGTCAGAGGAGCACAAATAGAGTTAAAATTTTTGATATATTTTTGATAAAATCCGCATAACGACACGAATGATCGCACGTCCTTTTTTGTTTGTGGTCTAGGTGCTCTCTGCAGTTTTTCCAAGTTCTTGGGATCAGGGGTCATGTTACCCTGATATACAGTGTGTCCCAAGAATTCCAACTCCTTGCATCCAATACAACATTTTGTTGGCCTAGCAGTTAAGTTCGCCTCCCTAAGCCTATCAAATAACATTTTTAGAGCGTCAATGTGTTCTTCAAATGTCTCTGTGGCGACGAGAATATCATCCATGAAATTCGTGATACATGGGTTATTCAGGGGATCCAACAATTTGCGCATCATCCCTGAAAATACACTCGGAGCATTTTTCAATCCGAATGGTAGCATGTTGAATTCATAATGTCCTTCCGATGTGCTAAACGCTAAATAAGGTCTCACTTCAGGCTTCACTGGAATCTGGTAATAGCCTTTACTAAGATCCACCTTTGAAAAGTATTTTGCCTTGTTTAATCTGGCAAATAACTGTTTTGTGTCTGGTAATGGATCCACTTGTCCTTCTGTGACAGCATTCAGTTTCCTGTAATCTATGCACAGTCTGTGTTCCCCAGACGGTTTTCTCAACAAAACGACACTGGAGCTAAAAGATGATTCACTGTGTGAAATAATCCCCTCCTTCAACAAATAATCTATTTCTTCCTTCAATGCCTTCTCCTTCGCGAACGGAATAGAATAGGCTCTCATACAGATTGGGTTTGAGTCTACCAGTTTCATGTCATACTGTAGCAAATTTGTATGGCCTGGTTTATCTGTTAAAACATCTGTATGTTCCTCCAGAACCTGTTGAACTCTCTCCCTCTGATTTTTAGTCAGGTGCTTACTGACTTTTACTTGTGCCGCTGTTTCACAAGGATGTAATGGGTATTCATGCGAGGTGAGTGGTTCCTTTTGCATTTGAGTTGCGATAGCCAAGGTCAGTAAGGGGGTGCTTTCCTGGAGTGGTCTGTCCAGATACTTCTTTAAAAGGTTTACATGATAAACTTTCTCCTTCCCCTTTTTGTCAATTTTATAGTTTGTTCTAGACACCTTCTCTAGAACCGTATATGGACCTTGCCATCCAATTTGTAATTTATTCTGGCTGCCGGGTAGTAGAAGAAGCACCTTCTCTCCCACAGCTAGTTCTCTGTCCTTTGCCTTCCTATTAAAATATGCTGCATGTTTCTTCCTGGCTTGTCTCAAATTATCATTTGCCAGTTTCCATCCAGCTTTCAGACGAGTGGTCAGTTCGTTCACGTATTGATAAGATGAGGTAACAGTCTCTTCTGCCTTCTCATCTGTCCAGGTCCTTAATAGTGCTACATCTGGACCTTTAAATTTGTATCCTTATTTTTCATGGAACCCGTCTGGTCCCGTCCATTAGAAGCTTTATAATGAGGACTTTTCTTCCTAGAATCATCACTCACAAATCGACCACTACCAATTTTCTTCTTGGGTTTGTCTCCCCACTTTAGATTGCTTGTGAGAGATCTTCGCTCTCTTTTAGTTTCATCCAGTTTATATAACTCTGACCGAGGGATTGTCAGCTTATTCTGGGGTAAAATTACTCTTTGTACTCTTCGCATAGTGGCCATGTTAATACATTCAAGTGACGACTGTGTGTGAAAAGGGGGCTCTCATTCCACTTTATTATAATTATTTTTCCTTCCAGGCCTAAGTTTGCCCCGTGGCGTTTCTAGGTCCTGCACATTTTTCCCTTTTGTGGGTGTTCCCTCATGAAATACGCCACATGCTTCTACAAAGTTTTCAATATCGACATTTACGTCGGGCCAATAGTATTTTCGAGCAACTTTTTGGCAGATGGTACCGACTTTCTCATGGTCACCATCTTTTCCAACATGTAAGCTCCTTATTAAATTTGCCCTATATACCTTGGGAAGAACCAACTGTCCGTGACCAGTGGATCTAGTTCCTGTCTTCCTATATAGCAATCTGTCCTTCATAAAATATTCTCCTTTGCTTGGAGGTGTGTGGCATTTGGGCAATTTTTTAAAACATGGCTTGAGTGTCCTATCCTCAGCCTGCGCCTTCCTCGTCTCCTCTGGATGAGCATTTATAGGTTCACCTTCTTCCTCCTTTTTCTGTGACCTGGTCTGCACTGTCGCCATGATCACAGGTCTCTCGGGATTCCCCAAGAAGACGTATCTACACCCTAATATCAGAGGGTAGATTGGTTCATCTATCACTGCTGCTCTGATCTCTCCTTCCACATAGCGAGTTTTCACCGTTATCCTTGCGATGGGAAGTGTCATGAGTGGTATGTCCTTAGTCGCCCCTTGTATTTCCACTGTTTCTGTGGTATACTGACTTGGGTCCACTAGGCTAGACTTCACAACTGAATCATAATCCAAACCTGTATCATAAAGGCACCTTATGGTGACCCCATTACAAATAACATCCTCACAAACTGGTGGGTGATAAGGTTCCTGCTATCCATTAGGATTAACCTTTAATCTTTGAGTCCCGACTTCATTGCAGCAATGTTTGAAGGTTTCCTTCTACAAAATTCGGTGTTATGGTTATCTTTCTTGCACCATTTGCACCATCTTTTCCCTTGGTTAAACGGTTTTCTTTCATTGTATTTTTGGTCATTGAACTGTGAGTTTCTGTCTCGATAGTCATTTCTTGGCCGTTCAAAGTTTGTCCTGCCCTTATTACCCTGTTCTCTATTTTCAAATTTATTAAAAGGCTGTGGAGCTTTAAAAGTTTCTATGTGCTTCTTTTTAGTGCCACTTACCTCTGCCTGGGCTGCCTGATACCTCTCAGCGACATTTAAAATCTCCCCCAACTTCTCTGCACCTTGTTCCATGAGAAATTTTCTCATGTCTGGAGCCATGGACTCTCTCAATTGCTCTATCATGATCATCTCTTTAAGATCTTGGGTCTTCCCCAGAGCAGTCCATTTCTCCAAATAGGTTTCCAGTCTGGCAGAGAATTGGTGGTATGTCTCCCCAGACAACAGTTTGGCATTTCTAAATTTCTTACGATAAAATTCACCATTTTTTTCGTACCTCAATAACAAAGCCTGCTTTAACATGTCATAATTGTCTTGGTCTTCTCTGTTCATTTTTGCGAAGACTTCATAAGAAGTACTTCTCAGTCCCTGTGACAACTTTAAACTCCACCTCTCTCTCTCTAACCCATATGTAGTAGCTAATAATTCAAAACGACTGAGGTACCCCTCGATGTCATCGTCTTTTTCAACAAAATGGTCTAAATGAAACCCCATAGCTGAGTTTGAGGCACCCTGACTAGGCGTAGCATCTGAGGCAAAAGGGCTGGCACCATTTTCAGGAGCCTGGCCTTGTAACTCCAGCTCCCTTAGTCGTAATTCGTGCTCCCTTTGCAACCTTCTATCTTCTGCCTCCCTTTCGGCAGTCAATCTTTTTTCTTCTGCCTCCCTTTGCTGTCGTTTTTCTTCTGCCTCTAATGCTTTAGCCTCTTTGTCAGCCTCAATCTGCAGCCTCTTAAGTTCTCTATCAGCCTCAATTTGTAACCTCTTCTCTTCCGCTAACCTCCTATCTTCCCTTTCAATATACTTGTCACATTCAGCAGTTACATACTGAATTAAAACCTGACCATCCATTCCCATATCCTTCGCCGTTAGCACAGCAGCTGATCTGAACTTTGCTAGCTCAGCCATCACACAAAATAACAATGATCAGGGTAAAAATCCAACCAATAAACAACTAAAGTAATTCCAATTACTATAGACTAAGGTAATTCTAATTAGCCAGTTAACTAATTAATTACCACTGGCTGTGAAGATTCACCAACTTTTATTCTCACCCTCAATTTTAAGGGACAATTTTAATTTTTACTATTTGTTCCCCTGATTTAATTCTCCCACCAGGAGATCCTAATATTACTGATAAGCTAATTATCCCTGGACAAGACCCCAATATATGTAGTGGATTTTGATGGTATTGTATGGTTGATGTTACCTAGTGTGATGTATGAGGTCAGCTGTGAAGGCTCCTGAGATAAATGTAGATGGGAATTACAGAAGGCCCTTCTTGCTACCACTTACGACCTCACACATATCTTTTTTTACTAATGAATGTGGCTACGTTAAAAATCTAGGGTACTGATATGTAATGTGTTGTGGTAAATTACACACACACACACACACACACACACACACACACACACACACACACACACACACACACACACACACACACACACAGAGATTTAAGAAGTCTAATAATATTAATAAAATTTATAACACACTGAACTAGCTCAGGCTATTTTAGTTTTTTTACAGTTAAATCTTTTGATAAATTTATTTTGTTCTGAACCAAATGTTTAGTTAGTCAGAACATAAGAAATATTATGGAGTCATAAATGGAATGCAAAATCATATGACATAATAAAATGGAAAATGTGTAATTAATTATTTCAAATGACTGGTTAATAGTAATTATATTAAGATAGTCACCGGAGAACTTATAACTAGATATGCTGTTGGGATGGTGTAATCACTCCCAGTCTATGACTGCCAAACATTGTTCGTTGACTTAAGGGATAAATATATATAGTTTAATTTCCCCAATGTCATGGCTTTATTAATGTTGAATTAGGGATAATTTAGTTGAAAATGTCGTTGGTGAAAGTCCAGCAGGCCAGATATGACTTATCTCGCCTGCGTCGATCTTGTACAAAAGTCTTGTGGCCCCACCTCTCCGTGCTGGGGGCAATATACGGCTGCTCTGACACAATGATAGACTGCTCTGGTCCACACTTGTATATATTACTACAGCATTTGACACCGCTTTGGTGCCAAATAGAAACTCACAGTTCTGAAACAAAAGTATTGGTCATGTGTCAGAACTCTACTTCCTGAACCACTTCTGCACACAACACTACACACAACAACACCACACAGACTGGGTCAGATCTCTCTGACCACACAGCACATCTTACCAAGTTGGTTTCACATAGTATCAGTTCCCCAAGACTACATTACATCTGAGATATGTTCAATAGCTTCCTGCTATTAAATAAGATAGGTGATATGTTCCACTGATCTCAACACTAGATCCTTTTTCATAGTTTCAGTTAGGCGTGCCTATATATTTTCTTTGTATGTATGTCTCTAGACCCTGATCTAGGGCTGGGGATCTAGAGCGAACACTTACTTGTCGTAATCATTTTTATGATATGGCAGTATCAATCACTCGAATTATTAAAATATACAGAATAAATATTGTTCATTCTTACCAGAATTCAGAATTGAGAACACAGTTAAATTTTGCTAGCAAAACTCAGCTGAGCTGCTGGCCGTATGATGGCGTCCCACTATATAGTTATATTCTTAGGGAATCAACACCATCAGGGATTCAAACTGCGTCTCTGAACAGACTTATGTCGAATGGCAAACTTTCACCTCTCTATCCCGCTACTATAAAATGCGTTGGCCAATCGCCGACTTCCCCCCTAACTTTCAAATCTTCAACCAAAAGTCACTTCAGTCAAATCTCAGTCAAGTATGTATTACGGTCTGTTAGTCCGTCTGTCTCTACTTGTTTTTTCATAAAAACACACTTGGTTTTACATGCATTTCCTACACGAATCTGCTGCCTAAGTTATTTTTAGCTACAATGCTCCACCACATTCCCTCTCTTTAATTACAGCTCGATTTTTACGTTTGCAGACTCAAGGTCAAGATTTTGGTAACTTTTAGTGACATGGGTTAACAGTGCATTCGCTTGTATGATATGAACAATACAGTCTTTTGTCAATATCTTCTTTATTATCTATCCGTCTGTATAAATGAAAGCATATTATTTCTCTGCTCAAGATGGGCTATCAAACTAGCTAGGTTTTATTTTCATAACTCTATTATTAAGAAAAAACATATTTTTTCTCAAGTTTAAATTTTGAAATTTGTTCGAGAACCTTCCCTCATGTGTTTTTCCGCGGCATTCAAATAAAGACCAAGTATCGAAACACGCCCAAGAAATGACTGTCTCGATCAAGAGCTAATGTCCGTTTCTTGTCCATTTCCTTACTTTATGTCAACTAGGGACGTGAATTTTTTTCCTTTCACCCCCACTTGCGTCTTTTTGCCGTTAGAACTTCAAACACGTGTTCAGTCATATTTTTCCTTTTTTGTGTCCTCCGTTCTCTCCCGTCTACAAAGGGTAAACATTCCGTCTGCACTTCTAACTCGTTAGTTTTAAATGGCAGTGGGAAGGGCTGGCATGGGCGAGCATGTCTCCTAGTATCTTACGCATTATTTTTAACCCTACATTTCATCGTTAATTTTGGAGATATTTTAACGTTGTATCATGGTGACATCATCACAATTTGTTATTTTATTTTTCCTAAAGTTCGTGGAACGAGACTACATTACTGTTCGTGGTTCGAAGCTACAAGACGGTTCTTAGTACCAGACCAGTCAGAAGTAAGAATCTTCACCACTATCTTGTAATTCAAGAAGCTGGGTTCGACACCAACTACCTACAGTGAACACGTTGTGAAGACACCTACCTTGACATTCGGAGAGAAGTTCATCTAGACGCCTCTAGGGAAGAGTCCTCATCACAAAAGACCTAACAACGACCCATTGCAGTACTCGGCCAGTTAAGATTTTTGTAACAGGCGTAAGCAACGGACAATAACCAATAGTCCCCAATTAAATCTCAGTGAAGACAATTTTTAAAACCTTCTAAATTCACTTTCATCCATATTTATTTAAATTTATTAAAGACTAATTGATTATTAAATTTGTTATTTTACAAATCCATAGTTGATTCAGATCTTATAGATAAGAGAACGCATGTATGATCTAAAATCTTTAATATAAATACATATAGTTACAGCCATAGAGCCAAAAAATACTTTTAACAGGAATTTCGCTGGATTAAACCAGCTGGGGGTTCGAACAAGCCACACCATAGCTTAAAACTTCGCAAAAGGTGCCGGATCAGATATAAGTTAATAATGCTCTGTGTGGTGGGTTTTGATGTTATGAAATGATGTTGATATTTTTCCTTAATGTACTGAATGAGGCCAGCTGTGAAGGTCCCTGATTATAATAAATGTAGGGTTGAGTATCAGGGTACCTTTCTGCTACCACCTTATGGCCTCAAGCAGACTTATTCTTGACTAGTATGAATGATAGCTACGTCTAATGTCTAGGGATATGCAAGTGTGGTGTGATGGTACTTTAACAATAATACACCTCTACACAAACAAGTATTAAGGTCTATGATTAAAGGAAATAACACCTCGGATAAATTTATACAATTAATAATTGTCTGTATGATTTATTTGGTCCTGAACCTAGTATTCTTCTGGTCAGGACTTTTAAAAATGAAAAGAATTCAAGATATATATACAAATGTAAATTTAGACCCACAGGGACAAGTGTCCAAACAAATACTGTTAAATTATACTTAATAGTGTTACTAAAATCTATCTATTACTGGTTTCTAACACTGGATGGCTGTTTGGGATTCTTTAATCACTCCCAGTCTCTTTACAATCTAATGTCACTGTTCATTTCACTATGGAAATATTTTATTTCTTGAATACAGGGGTATGCTGCTCTTATAGCTGATGTACTGTTAGGGTACCAGATATTTCACTTATCTGGCCCACTGGAACTGTCTGAATTCTTTCTGCCGAATGACCACTGCTCCAAAAGTAATAGGGGGGAAACTGGCGACCCCTATCACTACTGGACTCCAAAACTCCTCAACAGCTTTCACATAGAGCTCTGGCACCGGACTAGTGCCAGATAAGACCCTGTAATAATGAAACAATGTCTCCTGGGTGATATCTTATTTAGACTGGGTTTTATATACAAAAGAGCATACATAAGAAATAAAGAGCTGGGTCATATCCAATGGACCAATCCAGCACATCCATTCCACAGTGTACCAGTGTTGTTCACATGTCTCTCCTACAAAGGCGGCACTGCATCTGCAATAATCTTATTAATCTTTCTTTTCTACCATACAATGGGATAGGTGAGCTGTGACCCTCTGGTCACCTAAGAAAACATTTTATTTCACAAGACATGTGCATTTACAAAACTGGCAATGTGTTATATCCTAATTCTCCTTCAAGCCCTGCATAGATCAGCTTGGGACCTGATTACTTAGTCGTGATGGCAGCATCTCTCACTCACATTTTTAAACAAAATATATATGAATAATGTCGGTCTTACCAGAATTCAATGAAAAAAACACAGGTACGTTGAATAGCAGATTCCAGATATACTGCTGGCTGGACTGTGATGCCTATACTTTCATATATATTTGCTTTATTAAGGCTAATCACTTTTCACAAAATTCACAACGTCCTGCTCTCGGGACTATCTTCTACAAATGGCGCCAAGCCGTTGAATTTTCTTAATAATATGAAAGGCTTTGGCCAATGACCGAACGACAATTTTGAATTTTGAAATTAAAAGCAAAAACAGACTTGATTTTTGGACACTACCAAGTTTTTTTCCTCTCTCATTCTTAGATTTCTACTGCTAAATATATTTTGTGTTAAGCCATCCCATAATTTTTCTCCCCCTTTTCTGCCCCTTTCTACAACAGACTACTTGTAACCTTTTCCTGCTTTTCAAAAAAGTCACCGTTAGTGCAAGTCCAAACGAGCATGTGTGGTCTGTCTGTACGAACAAATACCGTCTTTTGTCTATAACTTTATTTCTATCTGTCGGATTTTTTATTCGAAAACATATTATTTATCAGGACAAGACCCGCTCTTAGACTAGCTAACTTTTATGATCATAAACCTAATAATAAAGAATTCAATATATTTTCCATTTTGGTGTTCGTTGTTTTTCTAAGTTTCAACTACTTGAATGTTATAAAAATCGCCTCAGATCTTCCTTTTTCCTGATAGGAAGTAATTATGCGTGTTTTTTATATATTTTTCCACAGTGTCTGTGGTTAGAAATGTATTGGACTAGCGGGGTATTTTTAAATTTTCAAACTTGCGACTTCGTTTTCGACACAAGCTAGCGGCATCGTCTCGCACTATTGGCCCGAGTAGCTAATTCAAGCTTCTAACACTTGACAAGCCGGCAGCAGGTGTCCGCTCTCTCACTCTTATGCGTTCGTAGGTTTTATTCTTTCTATCTTTCCTGGAACCACTACGCTAGCAGAATTTTCACATTTTTATCGTTAACCCTTGACGGGCGCGTTATAAATGCTAATACTACCAACGCGGCGATACGATTTTTCACTATGTTCTGTCCTGCTTAAATCAATGCGTTTTCTGGCGCAGGGAAGAAGACGCGTTACAACTTTTACTAATTATGACTTTATTACATATAATTTATGATTTTATCGCTGCATCACTGTACTTTACCACACTCTGCCCCATGCAGCATTGTTCTTGACTTCTGAATTATCTTCTGAAATCTCCCTTGAGATAGAAGCATCATTATCCTTCTATTTTCGACTCTGCGAAGGGTAATCTTGTGCGAAGGTAGACATCTTTGAAGACCCATTTTAGATACTCTTGATTTTTAGCCACTGGTGGACCACTACTGCAGAGCAAAGGGGAGGCAAATCCAGTGACAGTAAGGAAAATGATGATGTTGATATATCACGGCTGTTTGTGCACTATTTATCTTTGCCGGACGATCTGCTTCCTGCTGTTCATTAACAGAGCGGAACCAGTGGACCCATAGGTGATGGGGGGAAAAAAGCTAGCATTGGGTGGGACATACTTTGAGGAAAACAACTAATAGCTATTCAGGGCATTTCATGTCCTGGAATCTCCAGGTAGGACAAACAGAGGGAAACCGAAAACCACTTGGAGAATGAAACTGGAAACAGACATCCACGTCATAAAAATCACACTGACGGACCCGGGGCGGAAGGCACATAACAATACTTGGCTTGAATATTTTTTTAAAGCCTATATGCTCCACAGGGGGCTGAGTTGCAACGATAATGATTCTTCATTTTTATTTATTTATTTGTTGTTGTTGTTCATTCTTGTTGTTTGTTTGTTGTTGTTTTTTTATAGTCATAATTATATGGGTGATTAATGATGAAAATAATGGCTGCATATGCTCGCGTTTACCAACGGGCTGATCACCCGTTTGCCAGTCACTTCGATTACGGAAACAACAGCAAATGGATTGATTTGCCGTTGCCCTAAAGACGCCAATAGGCGTGATGGGAAACAATGGCAAAGAAAACCTATCTGCTGTTGCCCTAAGACGCCACTAGGCGTAATGGCCACTGACTGCTTTGACGGTCGGTGGCTAAGGACGGAAGAAGAAGATGCTCGCGTTAACCGGAAGCCTTGTTTTCCCACTTGCATATATATTATTCCGCGTGTAGTTCCTGGGGTTCTGTGAAGAGACAACGAAAAAATTAGACTACTGCACCATCAGGAAATTCGTAAGAAAGGTCAAGGATCCCGTTACACGCTCATTGAGGCATATTGGGAATATGGTGTTAGGCCCATTTTCTTGACCATCGGCACACAAGGGTTGATGTGGTCAGCATCACGCCGGCCGCTATGGTACCCTATTCATGCAACCTACAAAATTACACCTCAACTGGGGATCGAACCATGGACCACCGAGCTAGGAAGCCAGTGCACTAACCACTACGCTACCGCGGCTCCTCAGACAATTCGTACAAGGTGACTAATATGAGGTTGTGCAATAGAGCTGGCAACGTCATCATATAAAACAAATTATCCCAGAAACCACCGCTGTAAGAGCGTATTGATCCAGGGTCTCATGCAAGGTCACCAGCGGCGGTGATGACTGCATGTTCCGTTATGAAAATGACGGCAGTGACATCAATTATTTACCGTATTTAATAAATAGAGAACCAGATCTGATAGTGTAAACGCGAAGAAAAAAAAAATACCATAGAACGAGAAGAGGCAGCTAAGAGAAGTACAAAAAATTAACAGAAAAAAAAGATGGTTTGGAATAGTTGACCTTCCAGCAAAATGAAATACATGGGAGGACAAATCCGGCTCACCTTGCTGTTTATGTGTTCCCTAGCAACGAGGAGGAGAACGCATGTGATATTCTGACACTCCTACCAAGTCAGAAGTGGGCAGGTAACAAGAACGAAGAGCTTCCTATTTCCACTCGATGTTTTCATTTTTTTTTTTTTTTTAATTAAAAAAAAAAAAATACTTCATCTTTGCTCTTCAAACTTTTACACGTTGTGAATATATTCAGTTTTAACCTAGCAATTGAAAAGTACACTGTCGGTGTGTAAAGTCCGTCGCAGCTGGTTTCTCGACTAAGGCGAACAAAGTTTCAGGCGATGGGGCAGCGATACACGTTGTTATACCAAGGAGCACTTGAAAAGTCAGAGGGAAGCAGGTAAAACGAAATTAAGACTTTTTATTCAATACAGCAGTTGGGTCTCAAAATAACACAGAAAATAAATAATAGCACTCGCATAAACTCTTTGCTTGTTTTTGTTTTGTTTGTTTTATTTATTTTTCTTATATGCAGCGAGCCTTATGAGCCACATAACGAACATATTATTATGAGAAAGGTGAAAAGTAACACAGAGTAAGAAATTAGTGACGAACAGTGCGGTCTCGTCGAAGGCAAAGGCAGTTTGTTTTTCTTCTTCAAGTATTACAACTACTGGTGTAGGTAATCATGCCTCTACGGAACTCTTTGTCTATACTACTCTTTATCAATTCTGTGGTTAACTTTTATTTACCACGCGACGATTTTAAACTATGTGGCATCTCCTCTCACTGTTGTACACTGGCTTATCTCTTGAAATAAAATTTACCCGCACCCAATTTTGAAGTAGCCTACCTCCACTCCTTTTTTTTTCTTGGAAAAAAATGTCTTAAATAACACTATAGCCTGGTTCCGTGACTTACTGCGCCAATGATGTTTCTTCTTCTTCCTCCTCTTCTTCCTCGTTTGCCCTGAAAAGGACGTTGGTTGCGTTGTGTCTGTTTACGCCGGAGCTGTGATATCTACACCTTTCGGTCGACACATCCGACTTCAGCACGGCAGTTTTTGGGACCGGGTTTGCCTTCCCTCTGCGATCCCTACTCGCTCAACCAGACTGCAGTGATGCAGACTGTTTCCAGGACCACCACGTGGAGGTGGAGTAGGTATTTGAAGTTCTGCTTTCATAGATGTGTTAGAATGTTTCAGACGTGTTATCGGATGTTAACTTGCGATTGTATTTGTCATTCTTAGTACACTGGCAGAATTTTCAAATCAGTTTTTTAATATTATAAACACACACACACACACACATATAAATATATATATATATATTTAAATTAGCAGTTTTGGCGTGGCACACTCCTGTCAACTTAAACACAAGGTACGTCGGTTATATTAGAGAGCATATCGAAATATAAAATACAATGCACTCTGTTGTATGGCTCTGAAGAAATGTGGAGGACAACTAGACAGACAACCAAGAAACTACAAACTATCATAAACTGGTGCTTGGGCAGAACAGAAAAATTTAAAAGGTGCGACATGATCAACAGCGTGGAAACAGCCAGACAAAATACCTGTGGGAGAATACGTGAAGATAAGACGCGGGCAGTAATTTGCAGTCTGGGAAAAAAACAAACAAATGTAATGTACTATATAGAAAAAAAAGAACACTATATACCCAAATTATAACCCATATGGGGATGAACCGCGTATCCCCATGCACAAAACTAAACCCAAATGTTTTGCGCAAAGTCCTAAAATCAATTAAGCATCAAGATAACCAGCTAAAAACATAACCCAGCAAAACTAAACCCAAATGTTTTGCGCAAAGTCCTAAAATCAATTAAGCATCAAGATAACCAGCTAAAAACATAACCCAGCAAAACTAAACCAAAATGTTTTGCGCAAAGTCCTAAAATCAATTAAGCATCAAGATAACCAGCTAAAAACATAACTCAGCAAAACTAAACACAAATGTTTTGCGCAAAGTCCTAAAATCAATTAAGAATCAACCAGCTAAAAACATAACTCAGCAATCCTTATTATGGAATCCCCACGGTAACAGAAATAAAAGGAGACTGAAGGAAAAAAAACGTTAATAAAACTGGAGTCAGACACAAGAAGGATACAGAAACGCTGAAATAACTTGAACAGATTGAACAAGACCCGTCGGCTTAGCATTTATCAACCTATTCTTCACAATGAAGAAGACCGGCAAATAAGAAAAGGCTCCGGTTATAACGATATCTACCATAGGTGAAGGTTATAAGATGATGATATGTCTTATTTATATATATTCTCCTCCAGGCGTTTCCTCGCTCCTTGCACGATCTTTCGTTAAGCACGCACAAGTGATAGGAAATATGGAAGTATGGTAACACATTAGATTCATCCATGGGTGTTAAGTGGATTTCATCACAGTAGCTCTAACTGAGATTTTAACTGTCTGGAAATTACCCATCCAACCCAATGGACAAGTAGACATATATATTTTTTTAAAGAAAATTGATCACAAACAGTAAGTTAGGACCTTAGCGGGACCCAAAGACGCAGCAATAGAGAATGCAGTCAGCGACTCATAGCTTGACTGCTTGCGTCAGGGTCAGCGAACCAGAGCTGACCAAGATCCTACTCCACCTCCACGTGGTGGTCCTGGAAACAGGCTGCATCACTGCAGTCTGGCTGAGAGAGTAGGGATCGAAGAGGGAAGGCAAACCCGGTCCCAAAAAATGCCGTGCTGAAGTCGGATGTGCCGGCCAAAAGGCGCAGATATCGCAGCTCCGCTGTAAACAGACACAACGCAACTAACATCCTTTTCAGGACGAACGAGGAAGAAGTACCTTAGCAAATACTGCCGTAGGGAGTGAAGTGTTAGATACGTCACTTTAATAGGTCCAGTTTTTGTATGAGGTGGAGTTGTGATGACACGTCTGTACGTATCCTTTTGTGTGATCTCTCACACCTTCAACCCTCCGGCAGTATCCTTTCTTTTTCTTCATTTTCTCTCATCGCTCTTATTTGGCATAAATCATGCCTTTTCATTCGTTATTTCTACTATTTTGCTCTATGCTGGACATAGCATGGTGAATTCTCTAACACGCCACTCCCCTATGGCAGTATTTGCTATGGTAGTAGTGCGTATCTTATTGTTTCACACTCCACTCCCAGACTGTTGTTACGATTCGCCAGGTTTGGTGACCCGGCCAGCGATAATATTTTATCGCCTAATCCGTCTGAACACCTGTGGTAACGTGTCCGTAAAACATTTGACCCCACTGGAAAGCGGCTGATCGTGTTGACACAAGCTGGTATGGGGATCAGATGAAAGAAGACCACACGGGCTGTCCAGACATCTGTCTGGCGTAGGCACGCAGATTATTCTGATAAACAGAGTGTCGTATATTTTCGATAGGGTAATTAAGATCACTTTTGGTCCCTCCTGAATAGGACTGAATAGGACTACAACAGGTGGTAGCTCAGTGAGAGATAAGGTAAAGAAATAGAATTTCACAAGTGAAATGGTGAAAGGTAAAATCTGTCCCTGGATTTGATAGATAATCAAACCCGCCTATCGATTACGACTGAGAGTTCAGATCAGACAGTTTCCTATAAATATATATATATATATATATATTGATATATTTAACCACTCACATATATACACACACACAGATAAGTGACGACGATTAGACGCACATACGTGAAAAACTATATCTATGAAGATAGGGATCTTTTTGAACAAGCTGACCGCCACACGTAGATAAAATTTATGTAAATTGTTATTTATCATAAAAAGAAACTTTACATCGACAATATTGAATATCAAATCAAATACAATAAACATAGGTTAAGAATAAATTAAAGAGATAGACTCATAGGTGTAATCCTTTCCCCCTCTGTTGCCAAGATCCCGTTATAAGAGAAGTTATAGCCCAAAGAGTCACAGATTTATACGCTAAGGTCCCAAATTTCCTCTCTCAGTAAAGAACAGAGTTTATATATATTACTAATCTATTCTAAGAGGGAAAAAACATTAGCAAAAACTTGCATACAAGAGAAAATACAAAGTTATTACATGGGTTAAATCATAAACGAATTATTCATCCCTGTTATTCTCTCGCCTTGACAGCTGTAATCACAGACAACATGCGCACTCTTACCTAATTGTTGCTTTTCATAACATCTGGAACAAATTGTTCAGTCACTCACAGACCATCCAAGTTTGAGTTTACTGGCGAGTCAAACCCCAGTTTCTCCAAAAGACTAATTAATCACAATGTTGGGAAACGCTTGTCTCACTGTTGTAAATAGGAGGCTGATGAAGGTCACTTCAGTTATTGTCCAGTTAGGAAAGTACTTATGATATCTAATGTTCACAGGGTACAATAGCTTGGAACTTCACTCGTTAAGTTGAATGTCAGGTACATAAATCGGTTTAGGATAAATCTCCTTCACAACACAATGGTCGTTATATGGGAAATGTCAAATGTTATTTCAGTCGCCACCACAGGCGAAGTATATATGAACTTGAGAAAGAAATCTGGATATTCTGTACGTCCAGTTACCATTTATCCTTATTATACCTTTTTAGCCAGTACTCTGTCGTTCTTCTGTGTGTAAAAAACACGAGGCCGGACAGGTCACTTGCAAAACCCGGTAATTGTATTCAGAATGTTCTTTAAGTAAAGTTCTTCGCAGTTACATAGGTACTGAAAGCTGCTGGTAAGGTTTAGGGTTTATGACCCAAAATACTGTATAGGGAAGAAAAGAAACACATAAATACTCAACCCTAATAGTATATCTAATCCTAAGCGTAAATAATATTCACTTCGGTTATTCAACTTAAATTAGAAACCATAAGCTTAGAGCTAGTCTCATCGTTAAAACTTCCGTGAAATAAATTCTAGTCATTTAAAAAAACCCATCATCATGAATTAGAAATACATAAAAATATATTTTGTCAATACTCATGAGTAATCAGTGCATTTACTTTGTAAGTTAAACTATTCTCTTGCTGGTTACTAGCAGTTTAATCCCATTTATTAATAGCCGAATGAGTTTAGCTAGAAATATAATTATTTGCTCTCCACTGTAACTTTAGAGAATATAACTGAATTATCATTTAATCTCTCTACACAGAAATTAACTAGTGAAATAAAATAAGCGATCACCACTTAAATCACTCAATCACTACTATATATATATATATATATATATATATATATATATATATATATATATATATATATATATATATATATATATATATATATATATATATATTTACTACAGCGCAGAAGTAGAAACTATCTCCAATTCGACCACCTAAATGATACTCTATTAACAGAGATCTAGGACTCGAAAGCTAGAAGGTTATAGTCTTGCTGGCGGTACTTGGATGAATTTGAGTAGAAAATCTAGAGTATATATATATATATATATATATATATATATATATATATATATATATATATATATATATATATATATATATATATATATATATATATATATATCGGATGAGAGAAATAGTTACGTCTAAGACCTGAAACAGACTCAATTTGCCAGATGTAGTACCTTGGAAAAATCTACATATTCCTTAACTCGTTTCTGCAAATACCCGCGTTACTCACGCTGAGACCAAAGTCCACACTTTACACCTTCCGCTTCAAATGGCCATTCCCAGCGGTCAAAATCTTTCATCTCAAATTACTCATCGAGAATTATTACTTACAGGCGAGCAGATTCAGGGGAAAATAATAGCAATTGTCTCTGACTTATTTCCCTTGATCCCGGTACTTAACGAAGATTTCGCTAAGACTTTTAACGCCACTCTCCTCTGTTTCGTCACTGTTACGTCGATTCTAGATCTCTGGCGTCTTACAATTAACATAAAACCACTCGCGTGCTACTCCGGTCTACTCGTAAACTCAACATCAAAGAGATTTGCGCACAGCCCTAAACTGCGCGTGCTAAAGTAGAAGAAATGGGAAACAGATAGCTTGTGTGTGGGAAAGTAAAAGTTAACAGAAAAATATCTGTAGGTAACAAGTCGAGTATAAGAGAAATGAGGAAAATGAAAATATATATAGACATGTATTTCCTTAATTCTACCACACAGAGGTGTGCCGGAAGTCTTAGGTAACGATATGACATCACTGTGTAAGAGGCCACGAGTGTATATTAAATTTAATATTTTCAAATATGCGTGGGATGAGTAATGATAAATTTCCCCACCCAAACAGTGCTAGATAGATTGGATTGGTTCGCCAGAATCTACTACGATTTGATTGGAACTTTCGGCGGAAACACAGCTGAGATTTGAAACTAAGAATTGTGAGATACAATCTAACAAACTCGGAGTCACAACACAAACAGACTGCATCGCAGCGTCAACTAAACACCTCCTACAAGCCAGAAGAAAAAGGATAGGACTTACAATTCAACAACTATAAGTACCAAATCGAGTATTGGGCAACTTTGGAATTCACAAATAAACCCGCCATTTTAATACAAGACTGGAAACTTGGGAATGCTATCACAAGAAGTCATAAGAGAAATTATAGATTTCCAGACCAAGTGTTTCACCCGTCATAAGAGGAATTATAGATTTCCAGACCGTTTCGCCCGTCATAAGAGGAATTGCTTAGACTTAAGTGATCTGAACAGCATCTAACTACAGAGCTGTGGGTCCATTCTAAATCTGTGACAGGAGACGTGTGTATTCCCAAAATTTTGGGTTCGTGGTTACAAGACATCAGACTTATGTACTGAAGTTCCTACGCCACTAGTGTGAGAGAAGAGTATCACCACCACCCGCCTACAGTGGACGAGTTACGTGGAGAAGTGTACTCATCACCAAAATGAAGTGACGGAAACCACAGCTGAAGGACTCCGCTGGAGTTAAGTTGTGTGTAACAGTGTCACATAGAGATTATGATCAATAAATTTTCTATATTCTCTTCTTTCTTCCACTCATGTCCTCTATTTTATTATCACTCTTTATCCTTTTCCTGTATTTTTCGCATTCGTTCGTTTGCGAAAAATATTTTCTTTCCCATTCTCACTTTACCGTTTTTCTTTCTCATACTGATACGCATTCTATTACGTAGATGTCAGGCTCTGGAGGTTATTGCGTTGTAGACGTAAACTGTGAATATTCATCTATCTCAGACATAGGGCAGACATATCATCTGCATTTTCACCTGTCACAACGTAGTTTCATCGGCTGAGTGCTCAGGTGAGGTGTGAAACCCGACATCTGGTCAGACACAGAAAGCAGACAGGTGTCTATACTTCTCTCATGACACTCACGCTCCACGGCCAGTTTTTGACGTAAGGTGTGAAGACGCACGTTTGGCAGTTATGAGCAGCGTCTAAGTTAACGTAAGTGTTAAGAGCAGGGGAGACGAGTTCAGGGTCTCGCAATAGCGTGCATCCTTTGTCTGGTTTAAGATATTAACCAGAGTTTTAAACTTGATTTCACTCATTCTCCATTTGCAGTAGACGTGGTCACTTCGTTCTAGATACTTAAACTTACAAGTGAACCTCTTAGTTTCGTTGTGATACCGTAGTTCTGTGTTGAGGTAAATATTATATATTAGATATCTAGTAATTTTGTGAAGTGTTTAAAGTGTTAAATCGCTTATTTCACTAGTTAGATTTTGTGCAGAGGGCTTAAAAAATATAGTCTGTATTATTTTCTAGTGACGTGTTTCAGTGGAAAGCAGAATAAAGTATAATTTCTAGCTTAAAACCAGGTAACTATAAGGAATTAAATTTAACTGCTAAATAATCAGATGAGAATATATTTTAAAATTAACTTATAACTGAAATGCTACATCAGTGAGTATTGACGGGATACGTATGTATTCCTAATTCATGTTGATTGATTTTATGAATATAACTTATTTCACGGGAAGTTTTAAATGATAAGTCACGCTGTACGCTTGCAGTTTAAAAACGTAAGTTATAACGAGTACCTAGTATGTATAATTATTTTATATGTGTTTTTTTCCTTTATTCAGTGAATACTGGGTTTAACCCAAACTTTGCCAGCGTTAAGTACTGATGAGTGATATCTGTGAAGAACTAAAACATTTTCCTTAAAAGCCTTGGTGCATAATCTTTACAAGTACTCTAAAGGTTAAATAAAGTAACAGGCCTATCGCGCCATATTTAATTCTTCCTGAGAAACAACTCAAGTACATTTTTAGCCTGTGTGGCAAGTAACATATTAACGTCAGTAACATTCCGACGGAGTTTTGATTAGTGGTGTGGTGACCAAATAAAGTCCTAACCGAAAAAAAAGACACCGATCTGACATTCCTCATTTCTAGAAACCTATGCTATTGACAATGTGCTCGTTGTTAATGTTCGTGCCTGGACAATTTTAATGTGACCTAAACAGACATCCGAAAAATAAGAACACCCAAGGAATCGTTCCCTGAAGCAGAGAATTCAACCCGTCTTTTTGGAACTGGGGATTTCTTGGTCAAAGACTGCCATTGACGATTCTGTATGTGAATGTCCTAAAAATTTTGTTTCCAGAAGTGGCTATCAAAGCTGTGAGTATGAACAAATGCACGTGATCACGGCTGAATGAATAGAGTGAATGCAGGACTGAGTGATTTCTTTATTGTTGTAATTTGGCACCCATTTTGCTGTCTTAACTTTCTTTATGCAAGTATTGCTAACCTTATTTCCCTTAGAATAGATCAGAGATATCAAGTCTGTCTATACCTTCAAAAGGAAAAATATTAGACCCAAATCATATGTATCTGTGACTCTTTGGGCTATCATCTTTCTCCTAAAGGGACTGTGGGCTAAACATCGAGGGAAGATCATAACTGTGGGTCTATCATTTCTTGTATCAATTCCTTGATTTTTATGACTATTTGTATATGCTTGATGTAATATTTTATGTTGTGATAGAAGTTTATTATGATAATTAAAAATTTATCGAGAACTTAATCAGCGCGTTGGTCAGCTCGTTCCAAATTATCTGTATAATCATTGTTATAGTTTCCCACGTCTGTACGTCTAACTGTCGTCTTGTATGTGCATGCACGTGTGTGGATAGAACTATATATATATGTAATATATATATATATATGTGTTTAGACTGTCTGACTCCTCTAAATCTGTCGTAGAAGATAGGTGAAAGAGAGAAGATTTCTCGATTTCAGAGACAGCCTCTATCATAGTCTACCATCTCACTCGTGGAAATCTATTGCTATTACTATCTCTCACTGTGACTATCACTTATTCAAATCTAATTAGAAGGGACCAACCCAAGTTTTAATTCTCCTATCAAAAATCTACGACAAATGTGGTCTCATCCGAAGGATTTTTGAACTTAGAATAGGAAGACGAGTACGACAAATGTGGTCTCGTCCGAAGGATTTTTGAACTTAGAATAGGAAGACGAGTACGACAAATGTGGACTCGTCTAACGGGATTTTGAATTTAGAATAGGAAGACGAGACGGTAAATATAAGCTCGTCTGAAATTTTCTTTATTCTGATATAGAGTAAGAGTGTGTGTCTTGTGGGTTGTTATATCTTTAAAAATAATTTATCCCCTAGACTATCGATCTGTTTATGGGCGTGCTGACCACACAATTAATAATTCGTTTTTCCACAGCATTTTGAGTAGTATACATTTGAGTTACAGGTTGATTTTGTCGGAATATATGTTAATTACTGATTTTGTAATACTAAACACTGGTAAAGTTTGTGAGTGTATAACATTTACAGGGTTCTGAAGAAGTAGGTGTTTGAGCTAAGCTAAGGAGTGCGTTCAGACAATTACGTCCTGTAAATTGCCTCCCTTACCCTAACTGTCTTCAGGGGTGAACTTATAGTGGATTAAAAATTTTTGGGGAATTTTTTTTTCTCCTAGGTTTTTCTGCAATAATTATTTTCTTCCACTGTAGCAACTTATTTTTCAGTGAGTAATCTTAACTACCATTTATTTGGCGTAGTCGTCTGCATTAGGTGCTTTATTGCCGATTAATAGCAGCGATAGTTAGACACTATATTTTTAAAGGATGTATCCCAGGGTGAAGTATATCATCTTTTGATTGTGGTAATTTCTCGTAAGTGGTAGGAACCAGTGTATCCTTTCTTCTTTTCTTTCTCGAACTAAGTCTCAGCCACTGAGTTACTATGGCCGAAAGGGCGAAACTTAGACAGATGCTCAGGGACGAAGCGAGAGAAGAAGGTTTGGACGGAGAAGAAGCAAAAGCTTTTTTCAGGGACGAACTGGAAAGATATGATGCGGAGAGGAAAGCAGCTGAAGCTAGAGAGCAGAAGATGGATGAGGAAATGGAAATTCGCAGGGCGAACGAAAGAGAGAAGGAGAGACAGCATGAGGAAAGAGAGAAGGAGAGACAGCATGAGAAGGAGAGGGAGGAGAGACAGCAGGAGAAAAAAGAGAAACAGAGACAGCACGAGTTGGCGCTTAAGACTCTAGAGTTCCAAAGCCGTGGTGCTGCCTCTACCTCCAGCAATGGAGAATCTTCTCCTCATTCTTCCTTAACTGATCAACCAAACACTCAATCTCCTCACCTCACCGCTATGTCTTTCGCTCTAGAATCTTTCCCTTGCCCAAATGAGAAGATTGACACATGGTTAGAAAAATTTGAGAAAATTGCAACTCTGTACGGTTTAGAGAGGTCGTGTTGGAATATGAAGCTTTCTCGGGCTTTGAAAAGCAGTGCGTATGATGTTTACGCCAAACCGGAAAGCAGCCAACAAGACAACTATGACGTGTTGAAGAAAGCTTTGCTTGAGCGCTTTGAAATGAATGCGCGAAAGTTTTTGCAACTGTTTCGAAACAGCAGGAAGGAGAGCTCTGAAACTTTCCAGCAGTTCTCGTCTCGTTTAAAGGGATACTTGACTAAGTGCCTTGAGCTTTCACAGCTCCCCTCTACCTATGAAGGTCTTGAGGAATTTGTTATAACAGAACAAATAAAGAACACTTTGTCTGCTGAAACCCGGAGATTTCTAGCTGTGCAGGGTGCAGAGAAGCTTGAAGACATCTGTTACGTGCAGTCTTTGATATCTTACAATATTATACATAGGTAATTTTTTAGTGCTTAAGGGAAAGTCATTATTGAGTTACTTCCCTTGAACTCCGCGGATAAATACATTTTACTGCGATTTATTCGTTGTTTGGGTAATAATAGATTGTTCTTGCTTCAGAATATCTATGGCCTGAATTTATGTGTATTGTTTGTCTGAGTAGGACAAGTCTGTCTTATATCTGTATATCTTTACATATCTAAGTCGAACTATATGTTCTGTTGTCTCTAGAGAGGTCAAAGGCTATTCGGCGGATGTGTCGCTTGAGTGGTGTGATTTGGCTTCGTCCTGATAGGGACTGTGTGTGTTTTGCTATGTCGGCTTGATGCCTTGAAAAAGTGATCTCAGTGGTTTTGGGGAAAGTGATAGTCGTCTAGACCTATCGTGTATGCTTTACCCCAGTGTTTATTCATCTTGCCAAGGAATGGCAGTTTCATATTCCCTCTACCAAGGTAATCAAAGATACTCTTATGAACTCTCGATCGAAGCCACCATTGTCGATAATTACGATTTGAATGTTTAAGAGAATATATTTGACTCGATGAAAAAACGACTTCGATTCCTAGCAGCACTATATTCTGTAGAATGCAGTCTATTGTTCATGACCAAATCTACCGAGCAACGAAATGTTGTATGAATGACTAACTTTAGAACAGATTCATTATCTGTATTCAAACGTGAGTGACAGTTCACGAGTGGAGCCATCTTGGAACCAAAACATGTAGGACTTTCAAGAAGAGAAAAGGGATGCCCGTATTATCGCTTGATCAGTCCAGAGATCACTGCTACACATGAGAACCCATTGTTAGCGGTTCAATATTATTATATGGAAAAATATGTGCTGAACATTATGTTGAAGAATCGTTGCTAAACGAGATTAGGTTTAGAAGTCATCTGAAATATTGTTTACAAGCTGACGTGCTCAGTCAGTGACGTCAGATGATATATGTATGGGCGATACTGAGTGCTTGGCTATTGACAGTCCATTATACCATTATTCTACATGAGTGCCCATGTAACATTGCAAGACCATTTGTCCACTGTACTATGATGTATTATGGCAACCTGTGATTTGTCACTATCTGTGCTGTCGAGTGTGTACGTCCAATTAAACTTTAGAAAAGGTACACAGTCGTTGGTGTCGATGACTTCCGGTCATACATGAGTGTGAGAAGAGAACATTTGTCAACAACACGAACCCTTATCATCATTCGCACATTATACACTCCATCCATGTCTACACAACACTGCGTAGGTCAAGTTGACATTCCATACACTACAGTGGGGCAGGCAACACCATAGGGATCTTGTCAACTGATGATGATAGACGCCTGTCTTCCCGCCTAGGAGTGTTCTGGTGTACTTTATCAACATATATTATATCCAACTAAATATCAACTTTATCAACTGGTGGACCAGCTTTCTGGGTTTGACCTCGCAGAAATTCAGAAGTCAACAGATTACCGATACCAGACCGTTTCCTGTGGCTGATACGACACACTTGCAGTATTGGTTTGCTCTTTGTCAACGCTTCGTCACGTGACCTGTCAAGTGAATGCAGTATGTAGGTCAGCGTTGTTGACATTTTTTACATTAGACATTATAGAGTTTCACAGAACAGTTGGATCAATTCTTGTCAGTGTTAACAGAAAGACAGTATTTGTGAACTAAGAAGTCCTGGTTTCATCGATGGATCTTCTTGTTTGCCATATATGAACTTTAATATTTAACGCCAGAATGTTTAATTGAATAAAGTGGCAGTTTGTTTGTTTTCATGAAAAATAACTTTGCCATTACTGTAAGACTGAGCCTATTTTGCAACACATACTATCATACACATAATTTATATATATTTATGTTTACATGTTATTTGTTTGTATAGTATGTTAGTTTCTATGTCAGCGGGTTGTGTTTAAGGTTGGGCGGCGTCCTCACAACAGAGTATCCCACGTCATAGAGGGTCCGTTGTGGGCGTTTTCTATAGGTGCAATTTTCTTGATTGAAAATTTGCTGCGACAACTGTTGCTTTTGTGTTAGCTGTGAAGTCTGTAATTATTGTTATTTTTGTAATATTTCTTTGTTCTTTAGTTTTGTTTTGATTTGTTTGTAATTTGTTGGTCTAACCTTTTCTATCTTTCAGTTCTATTCATAATTTATATTCATATATTGTGACGTCATTTGTGTTGTTATTCTTTGCAGATTCAGTGATTATCTTCATTGATTTCCCTATTTGATTTATTTTGATTTCTGCAAACGTTCTTGTATTGTCAGTCCTATTTGTACTTTATGTATTCTGTTGGTTGACATATGTTTTATATGGGTATATTTCATAAGACACAATTGCCTGTGCACTGCACTTGGATTATGGTATAGACCAGTACCTGATTATTATTACTATTATACAAGACCTTGTTAAAAGCTTGTGACCCACAGATATTGGGATAGTATACTGATTAATCAGGTCATTGAGAACTTGGGGTATTATTATTGATTCAGGTGATTAGTATTATTGTTAGGCATCATGTCTACTTTAGATTATTTCATTACTCAAGGGAAAGCTCTTGATAAGACTGGTCAACAATTAGAACAATGGGCAGTTGCTCAATATGACAAAGCATTAGCTGCAGAAGAGAAAAGATTAGCTGCAGAAGAGAAAAGATTAGCTGCAGAAGAAAGAAAAGCTATGGCGGAAGAGAAAAGATTAGAAAAAGAAGCTGAGGCTGCTGCTGAACAAAAGAAATTGCAGATGCAGGTAGAGGAAAGGAGATTTGAAGCTGAACAAAAAAAATTGGAAAGAGAAGCTGCGGCTGAACAAAAAAGATTAGACAGTGAAGCTGAACAAAAAAGATTAGACAGTGAAGCTGAACAAAAAAGATTAGACAGGGAAGCTGAACAAAAAAAATTGGAAAGAGAAGCTGCGGCTGAACAAAAAAGATTAGACAGTGAAGCTGAACAAAAAAAAATTGGAAAGAGAAGCTGCGGCTGAACAAAAAAGATTAGACAGGGAGGCTGAACAAAAAAGATTAGATGCTGAAGAGAAAAAAGCAATAAGAGAACATGAATTTGAGTTGGAGAAATTGAGATTGACAAGTATGAGTAATGTTAATCAGGCATCTAGTGGTAATGGTAAACCTTCTACTTACAAGGTTAAGGTTCCACCGTTCAATCAGTCCAGTGACGATATTACATTCTGGCTGGATAGATTTGAACGTTCTTGTCGTACACATAATGTGGATAAATCACAATACGCTAATCAATTATCAGAAAACTTGAAAGGTGAATCTTTGACTAGATTATGCCTTGTAGGAGAAGCAGATAAGGATAATTATGATGTCATTAGGGCGGCTTTGATAAAAAAATATCAGCTAAGTGAGGAAGGCTATCGCCTTTTATTTAAGACGATGGTACCTGAGACGGGGGTAGAATTCTCAGAATTCACTGCAAAGGCACGTCTCACAGTTGATCGTTGGATTGAGCTTTCCAAAACAGAAAAAACGTATGAAGGACTTATGGATTTGTTGCTCAGAGATAAGATTATGTCATGTGTGAACAAACCTTTCCTTGAATTTATACATGAGCGTAAACCTAAATCTCTAAAAGAAATGGAAGAATATTGTTCCCAATATGTCACTGCACACCCCGACGTGACTTTTGGCAACACTAAGATTAAGGAGAGTATGCCAGTTGCTTCAGCAACACCATACAATCCCAATTATTCACACAGATTTCAGGGACCTCAAAACAGATTTGATAAAAAAGGTAACCATAATAGTTATCAAAACCAAGGTAACCAATCATTTCAGGGTTCTTCTTCAAAGAACTGGAGACGACCTGATAGCTCTCGACACAGGGGTGGTCATAATTATAGGAATTTCCGTAGAGGAAGTAATTATAGAAACTATCAGGGTTATCCGTCTTGGAGTCAACAAGATCATAATTACAGAGATACTCATTATAATGAATATGATAATGGTAACCAAGGGTACTATGACTCAAACCCAAATAGGGGTTACAATAGAGGTAACAATAACTACAGAGGTGATAATAACCGAGGTAGATCTCAATACAAAAGACATAAACCACATTTTCAGGCAAACTCTGCACAACAAGAGTCCCATGAAGCCTATAAACAGAGTAAAGATAATAATGATGCTAGTAATATGGCATGTGCCGCTTTTGATTTTGGGAGAGCATCTCAGTGCCCCCAATGCAAAACGTTATTTGAGCCAACCACAGTGACTACTTTAAGCTGTGGCCATCCTCTTCCTGCTCTTCCAGCATCAGTCGCGCATGATGGAAGAGGGTCTCTTGTCTTACATAAGGGTTTAGTGAATAACAATCCAGTCTCTGTGCTATTTGATTCTGGATGCACCACAATTGGTGTTAGGCAGTCACTCGTAGATCCTTCCCGTGCCACTGGACAAGTAGTCAAATGTGTAACATTTGGCGGCACATTAGAGAAATACTCTACCGCTATCATTAGGATTGCTACTCCTTTCTTTACAGGAGATGTACACGCATGTCTTCTTCCGAATCCGATCGCTGACCTCATCATCGGTCGCATTCATGGAGTCAAGGAATGCACTCCGCAACAAATTTCCACGTGGGAAAGGCAAAACATGCAGATTGCTAACGCTGTAGTCACTAGAGCTCAGGCTCTTAATGTGCCTCAAACTTCATCTACTGAAGATAATGAAGTGCATAACCAAGATAATCCCTTGGTAATTTCTCGTGACTCGTTTATAAAACAGCAAGAAGATGATCCCACTCTGAAGAAATTCTTCATTCTTGCAACTAAAGGTGATCCGAATAAGGACACAAGTCGTCTTCTTCTTCTTCTTCTTGCGATCGCATCTTTGATGATTACACCGTCAGACGAGTTCTCATGATGAATTCGACTGTTGTTTGAAGTTCCTCTTTAACTCCATATAGCTTTGAATTTAGTGTTGAGTCATTGGGCCAGTATATCTTTCTTAACTGGTCATACAGAGGACAGTCCTGTAGAACATGCTCAGCAGTTTGTTCGTTTAATCCACATGTGCACAGTGGTGAAGCAGACAATCGTAACTTGTGCATGTGTTTATTCAGTTTGTTATGCCCTGTCCTGAGTCGAAAAATAGTTATCTGTCCCTGCCGGTCGAGAGTGTGATAGTCGTCTTTGGGTTGGTTCTGTTCTCTTCTTATAGTCTGGATAGCTCTCTTTTTCTCAAAGTATGTGACTTCATTATCTTCTTGTTCACATTCTCCTCCCTTTTTTGCAAGTTTATCTGCCTTTTCATTTCCGGGTACACCACAATGAGATGGTACCCACTGAAGTATGGTTCTCTTTTTGGCAGCTACCTTGTTTAGTTCATTTCTCAGATGCGGGAGTTTACCACCCTTGAGAGCTTGCAGGACAGACAGTGCATCTGTGAGGATGACTACCTGGTGGCAGTCAGAGTTGGTGTTATAAATCATATTTGCAGCTTGCTCTAGAGCTTGAACCTCAGCTGTATAGTTGGAACAGAATTTACCAGTGGGAATGTGCCTAGTCTCATAGTGGTTGTCAGGATATGAGATAAAGATACCGGCACCTCCATTCCTAACAGCATTAGTTGCTGATCCATCTGTATAGGCATGTATCCATGATTGATCGGGATAGCTTTCTTGGATCATACTCAATGTAGCAGTTCGTTTTTGCAGATCATTATACTCACATCCACTTGTGAGACCACTGACTGTTGTATTAATTTGGAGGGCACTGCTGGCCTGCTCCCATGGTACAGGGTATAGGGTGGGCTTCAGTGGTGTTGTCTTCATGGATAGGTCTTCTTGATGCTGTCTTATAAGTCTTTTCCCCCGATGCACAAAGCTGCTACGCTTTAGACGTCCCAATGCCAGATCATCTAGTCTTGCCTTCATTGGGTGCATTGGCATACTGTTGTACTTTTCCATCTGGATCATGGTTTTTGTGTCTCTTCTATGGGACAATGTCTGTAATCCAGCAACCTTCTGCATCTCTGTTATTGGTGTAGTTTTCATGGCTCCTGTAATGAGCCTGAGAGCTTGATTTTGCACCTTGTCCAAAGACTGCAGATGTGAGTTAGCAGCTGATGACCATGCTGCTGAGCTAAACTCTAAGTGTGGTCTTATTACTCCATTATAAATCTTCTTTAGATTTCGTTCATTTGCTCCCCAGTTGGTACCTGCTAATTTTCTGAGTATGCCTAGTCGTCTTCGGGCCTTTCCTTCTGCATTTTCAATATGCTTATTCCATGTAAGCCTTTGGTCAAATGTCACCCCAAGATAGGTGGGGTAGCTTTCTTCCTTGATCACGGTTGTCCCTAGGTGTATGTTAGCTGATTTGTCCTTGGGGGCGAGGGAGAACAGTGTTGTGGAGGTTTTGTCTGTGTTTATTGTGATAAGCCATTTCTCTGCCCATGACACTAGCATGTCTGCTGCCCGCTGCATTCTATAATTTGCTGTGGTGACATTTTCATCAGCGCACCAGAGTACTAGGTCATCTGCATATAAGGCAGCTTTAACTCCTGCAGGGAGATCTTTCACCAGGTCATTGATGTAAACAAGGAAGAGTGTTGGGGAAATTACTCCTCCTTGAGGTACCCCCTGATGGAGCAACACTTTTCTGCTCTGCAGACCGTCAAGAGTGACTCTAGTTCTCCTGTTATGCAAGTATGACTGGATCCATTTCATCATGTTGCCTTGGATTCCACTTCTCCTAAGTTTTGCAATGAGGCCATCTTTCCACACCTTGTCAAAGGCCTGCTTGAAGTCGACCCAGATCGTTAGGACCTTTTTCTTCTCCTGGAAGGCATCTTCTATTGCTTGAGACAAGTAAGTAACTTGGTCTTCTATACTGTAGCATTCTCTAAATCCAGCTTGTTCCGGCACCAGGATCTGCTCAGACTCTAAATACCATTTCAATCTGTGGTTGACTATTCGCTCCATAGTCTTCCCAACACAGCTTGTGAGACTGATTGGCCGGTAACTTGCAGCCTCGGTCTTACATTTCCCTTTCTTTAGTATGGGTATTGTGATGGCTTCTCTCCATACTTGGGGTACCGTTCCTTTCAACCAGCTGTGGTTGAATATCTCAAGCAGTTTTGTCTTTGCTGCTGAGCTCAGATTTACTAGCATTTCGTTGCTGATTTTGTCTGGGCCGGGTGACTTTTGAAACTTAAGCTTGGAAATAGCCTTCTGTAGTTCTCCTAGTGTGATGGGTTCCCTCATTGGGGCAGGAGTATCTGTCTGTCCCATGGTTGCCAGTATTTCTTTTCTTATCTCTCTCTGATGGTCTATGTTAATGGGTAAGTTGCTTTCTGAACTGTATCTTCTAGCAAACAAGTCTGCAGCTTGTTTTCCTCTGAAAAGTTTGCCACCTTCATCCAATGTGATAGTCTGCCTTGGTGAGGAATGCTCTTCATTTAGAGACTTGACTAATCTCCAAAGTTTCCTGCCGTCTTTCTCAAGGTTCAGCGATGCCGTTTTAGTTCTCCAGCTTTTCCGCTTTTCTTCTAGCTTTGTTCTCTGAAACTCTGCTACAGCCTTTTTCCATTTGTTGTGAGTTTCAAGTGAAGGCTGAGACTCTGCGTCCTTTCTAGCCTTGTCCATAGCTTCCTGACGTTCTTGGAGTGTGCTGGACCAGTATGGTATGTAGTTACGCCGGCATCCTTTGGGAATGGTTTCTTTTGCAGCTTGTAGTATGCATCTGTTGAAGTCTTTTACCACTTCATTAATGTCTCTGTTCTGTACCTTGAGGGTAGACAGCAGCGTGTTCACCTGATGCCTGAATAAACCCCAGTTGGCTTTTTTGTAGTTCCATCTTGTAATGGCTGGGCCTGTACTGAGAGTTGCACTCTGGACAGTAAGAAAGATTGGGCGATGGTCGCTTCCCCCTAGTTGGTCTCCTACTTCTCTACTAATAGATCCAGCTATATCTGGTGTGGAGAAGGCAAGATCTGGTGTTGAGGTTGTGTGCCATCCTCTGGAGTAGAAGGTAGGAGTATCTGTGGCATTATTGACTAGGATTAGGGAGTGATCATCTTGCCAAGTTTCAACCTCTTCACCTCTGTGATCCAGATGGTTATAGCCCCAGCTCTGGGAGTGGCTATTAAAGTCTCCAACTGCTATAAAGTTGGTGGCTGGTACCTGTATAGAGCTGAGACTCAGGGGTTTGTTGTTCGGACAGTAATAGTTCAGGAGATCTATTTCCATCTTGTCTACCTTTATCTGCAGCAGCTGATATTCTGCTCCATCCATGAAGGTTTTCCTTTCGTGTGCAGGAATGTTATTCCTTACAAGAGTAAGTACTCCTCCTTTTCGTCTATCTTGTCTGTCGGATCTGAAGCATTGATATCCCCTTATTTTAAAGGTTTGATCTGCTTTCAAGTGAGTCTCTTGGATACAGCAAACACTGACTTGCTTCTCATACAAGATGTTTTCCAGCTCTGTCTTTTTGCTGTATCCAGCCTGCTTGCTGTTCACTCCCTCTGCATTCCAGTGCATCATGACAAGTGGCACTCTGGGTTTCTCTTTTTCTGTTTTGTTTTGGTCAGTAGTTCTCCTCCGCCGTCTGTTGACTCCACAAGACGGTCTAGAGGGTCCTCCAGTAGCTGAGGGTGGGCTCTGTCGAGGCTCAGAGCTCGGCACTGCACCTGCCTGGTGGAGCTCCACAGGGCGAGCACCAGAACGAGATTTATTTGACGGTGTACTCTCCATAGAAAAAAAAAAGCGAGTTGCATGATACTGTGGTTTCCGGTGCGCCTTCTGGCCCAGTATCTACGACTTTAGCACCTGTTCAACGGGAGAGTGGGCTCATCCCTAATCTGTTTATGTTCCCAGTAGTAGACTATTCGCAAGCAGCCTGGGGGTGTCACTGCTCTGCGCGGACCTTGTTTACCGAGGCGGCGTCCGAGCTCGTATGGTGAAAATATGGTTGCGTTATCTTCAAAATAGCCCTGTCTTTCCCGTGGCTTTTCTGCCATCCTGCAACTTTGAGTTAGGGAGTTCTGAGCTCCAGTCTCTTTCCCAGGCATTTTATCCTGGCCTGGCACGCATACAGAGGACCCCACTTCTGGTTCTAAGTTAGCAGTTGGGGATAGGTGGGGGTAGCACACTGTGCATTCCCCGTCATCCAGGGGGCTCTCCAACTATGCAGAGCTTGCACAATGCTGTGCTCTGGTTCTGGGCTCTCCCAAGGAATCCTCACGTCCTGCACAGAGCCACTTCCCGATACCCACCACCTGCCAACCCTCCATTGTAGAAATCTCCTGCATGCGGCCATCCAGTCAAGAGCCAGTATTAAGTCTGGTGCCCAAGTGATCCCCCCAAGCTCAGTGTGCAATGCTGGGTTCTCATCATGCTGCAACACAGGAGGGATTGTGATGCTCAGCCATCTCTCTCAATTCTGCACCGATAAGTGACATCGGGGACTTAACTTTGCCTCAGTACTGGGAGGCCCCGTTTCCGGGTACACCACACACAGCCAATTGAGGCAACGGTCGCCATGGGCGTGATAGACGACAAACAGTGAAGAATGAGGCAAGAAAGCATTTAACCCATGAAGTGGGGGTGGATTGGTGCAGACCAGAGCATGTACCACTCGCCGGTGGGTTCTGCATCTACACCTATAGGGTTCCACCCACTCCTCAGCCCATTTAGTCTGGCCCCTCACCCAGGACCTGTCCGGCTTGGGTGACCCTGCCAGGAGTAAAACTCCCGCCGGCATAGCTCCCGGGATCATTGAGGCGCTCAAGCTCTCCAACCACGGCAAGGTAGGCTTACATGTGGAGAGCACAAGTCGTAAATCGTGGATTACAAAGAAGAATGGCGTACTTGTACGTATGGTTCAAGACTCCATTACGTCAAGTCATTCTCAAATCCTGGTTCCCAAGAATTTGAGAGTTAAAATTTTGCAGCACGCTCACGACTCTCAGTGTGCTGGACACATGGGTTTTTTCCCGTACTAAGTCAAGAGTCCTTGCGGCTTTCTTTTGGCCATTGGTAAACAAGGACATACGGATTTATTGTCGATCTTGTAAAGTATGTCAGGAAGTTAAATCCAAAGGTCCACGGCATGCTGCACCCATTCAGGCGGCGGACATTCCTATTCGGCCGTTTCAAAAAATGGCCATAGACATTATTGGTCCATTTAAGATCAAGTCTGCCAGAGGACATCAGTTTATCTTGACGTGTGTTGATATGTGCACACGTTGGCCAGAGGCTATTCCTCTGAAGAGCATTACTACTGCTGATATTGCAGATGCTCTTTGGCTTATATTTTCTCGTCTGGGGTTCCCCGGAGAGATATTGTCAGACCATGGCACCCAACTAATATCAGATACCATGTCTCAAGTAATGTCTACCCTGCAGATAGATAGATCTTTAAGTAGTATCTACCATCCAATGTCTAATGGTATGGTCGAACGCCTTAATAGAACACTTAAAAACTTACTGGGGAAGATAACTGAGGATCATCCTCAAGACTGGGACAGAGTTTTACCTGCGGCCCTCTTCGCTTACAGAGAGGTACCCAATGAACATACGGGATTTTCTCCCTTTGAACTCGTCTTTGGCGCGCGTCCGCGTGGCCCTATGTCGTTGCTTCACGATCTCATAACATCTGACAATATTGACGATGACACAAAGTCATCCTACGAATATGTCATCGCGTTGAGACAAAAGATTATCGAAGCATGCAAATTAGCAACTTCTTCTTCTGAATTTGCGAAACAGAAGGCAAGGCAATTTGCCAATAAGAAGAGATGCTTACGACAACTTTGTCCTGGTGACAAAGCATTTGTATTACTACCTTGTAGGGAAAACAGATTACTTATTTCTTGGAAAGGTCCGTACGATATAATATCGAAAATTTCCGATGTCGACTATATTGTCGATATTGATGGGAAGCATAAAACCTTCCACATCAATATGCTTACTGAATTCCATGAACGTCCGGATTATTTGCAACCCATTTTCCAAGCAACGGACAATTCTCCAGTACCACATGGTCATTACTCATCACTGTCCGTGATACAGGATGAGGAAACAAGTTTTTCAGATGTAAATCTTCCTCTTCCAATGATCCCACTTCATTCCAGTGAATCATGGAAGAACGTTACTGTCTCTCCTGATTTGTCTCTAGGAGAACAGCGACAAGTTTCAACTATGTTGCAAACATTTCAGGATGTACTCACTGACATCCCTGGACAAACTAATGTCATTCAACATGACATTGTGCTAACTGACCATACTCCTATTAGGGTTAGACCTTATCCTATACCTATACATTTCCAAGCACAGGTCGAGAAAGAGTTGGATGTGATGATAGATTTGAAAATAATCGAACCATCCACCTCTGCGTATTCTTCGCCGATGGTTATTGTGCGTAAAAAAGACAATAACATACGTCTTTGCGTTGACTATCGAAAATTGAATCAAGTAACGAAGTTCGATGCCGAACCTATGCCTTTACTGGAAGAGCTACTTACTCGACTCTCCAAATCTCATTTTTTTCACTAAACTTGATTTGTCTAAGGGATATTGGCAAGTTCCTTTATCTGAACGCGCCAAACCTCTCACGGCTTTTTCAACACCTAGAGGTTTGTTCCAATGGAATTTTATGCCTTTCGGTCTTATGAACGCACCAGCTACGTTCGTACGCATGATGCGCCGAATCCTATCTTATCGGTCAGATGTCATTGCATATCTAGACGACATCTGTCTTTTCAGCGATACTTGGGAAGATCACTATTCAGGGTTAGATGAATTGCTGTCTACTTTGCGTGAGCACAACCTGACAGCGAAACCCTCTAAAGCCTATATTGGTTTTAGCGAAATTTCTTTCCTAGGCCACCGAGTTGGTCATGGTTTCCTAAAGACAGAGGACCATAATACTAGTAAGATACTTAACATCTCAATCCCTAAGACTAAAAAACAGGTGAGAAGTCTGTTAGGTCTTATTCAATTTTATGGCAGATTCATTCAGAATCTATCCTCTATCATGGCACCTCTCTCAACACTTCTAAAGAAAGGTTCGCCTAATGTGGTCCACTGGTCTCAGGAATGCCAATGCTCTCTGGATAAGATTAAAACACTGTTTTCAACACCACCTATTTTAGTGCTACCCACTAAAGATAAGACATTCGTTCTTCGTAGTGACGCTTCATCCACTGGGATTGGAGCGGCACTAATGCAAGAGTACTCTGGAACTCTGCATCCTGTAATGTATATTTCCAGAAAACTTAATGCGGCAGAAAGGAATTATTCGGTTTTAGACCGTGAGCTATTAGCTATGGTTTGGTCGATCCTCAAACTACAGAGATTCCTTCTAGGCGCACATTTCATAGTAGAAAACAGACCAAAAAGCTCTTACTGCTATACAGAGTAAGAATTTGAAGAGCTCGAGGTCTACTCGATATGCAATTGCTCTTCAACCTTTTCATTTCTCTGTGCGAGCTATTCGGGGATCAGATAATGTGATGGCAGACATTCTGTCAAGATGCCCACATGATTCCACATAACTATTAGGGCTTAGACTTCTTGATATGTCTAGTTCTATAGTAGTTCCTTTTCTATATCATGATAGATACACATTTGTAATTTAATAATATAATGATTGTATCACTACATAGCGGTTCATGTATGTTTATTCACCGCTGTGCTTTGATGATTTTTTCTTCATAAATCATAAATTTAAGATATCTTATACGTAGTGATGATATGAATTTTTTAGGCATTGTGTAATTGCCAGAATTGTATTATACTTTGATGACACCTTCCTGGAAAAATATACTTGTAGAGAAATAATTTCTCTCAGTTTATGAGACACATTCTCACCAGTCGCTCCATAAGTCGACTTAGCCTCATATTAGGCGTTATAGGTATTCCTGATATTTTCATCTGCGCATTATTCATGCGTTGTGAGCCTATTGTACGTTGCTCCTAGATGTATTTCAAAAAAAAAAAAAAAAATGTTCCATTTTTTTTTTTTCCCGGGAGGTGTGGTAAGACTGTTACGTGCAGTCTTTGATATCTTACAATATTATACATAGGTAATTTTTTAGTGCTTAAGGGAAAGTCATTATTGAGTTACTTCCCTTGAACTCCGCGGATAAATACATTTTACTGCGATTTATTCGTTGTTTGGGTAATAATAGATTGTTCTTGCTTCAGAATATCTATGGCCTGAATTTATGTGTATTGTTTGTCTGAGTAGGACAAGTCTGTCTTATATCTGTATATCTTTACATATCTAAGTCGAACTATATGTTCTGTTGTCTCTAGAGAGGTCAAAGGCTATTCGGCGGATGTGTCGCTTGAGTGGTGTGATTTGGCTTCGTCCTGATAGGGACTGTGTGTGTTTTGCTATGTCGGCTTGATGCCTTGAAAAAGTGATCTCAGTGGTTTTGGGGAAAGTGATAGTCGTCTAGACCTATCGTGTATGCTTTACCCCAGTGTTTATTCATCTTGCCAAGGAATGGCAGTTTCATATTCCCTCTACCAAGGTAATCAAAGATACTCTTATGAACTCTCGATCGAAGCCACCATTGTCGATAATTACGATTTGAATGTTTAAGAGAATATATTTGACTCGATGAAAAACGACTTCGATTCCTAGCAGCACTATATTCTGTAGAATGCAGTCTATTGTTCATGACCAAATCTACCGAGCAACGAAATGTTGTATGAATGACTAACTTTAGAACAGATTCATTATCTGTATTCAAACGTGAGTGACAGTTCACGAGTGGAGCCATCTTGGAACCAAAACATGTAGGACTTTCAAGAAGAGAAAAGGGATGCCCGTATTATCGCTTGATCAGTCCAGAGATCACTGCTACACATGAGAACCCATTGTTAGCGGTTCAATATTATTATATGGAAAAATATGTGCTGAACATTATGTTGAAGAATCGTTGCTAAACGAGATTAGGTTTAGAAGTCATCTGAAATATTGTTTACAAGCTGACGTGCTCAGTCAGTGACGTCAGATGATATATGTATGGGCGATACTGAGTGCTTGGCTATTGACAGTCCATTATACCATTATTCTACATGAGTGCCCATGTAACATTGCAAGACCATTTGTCCACTGTACTATGATGTATTATGGCAACCTGTGATTTGTCACTATCTGTGCTGTCGAGTGTGTACGTCCAATTAAACTTTAGAAAAGGTACACAGTCGTTGGTGTCGATGACTTCCGGTCATACATGAGTGTGAGAAGAGAACATTTGTCAACAACACGAACCCTTATCATCATTCGCACATTATACACTCCATCCATGTCTACACAACACTGCGTAGGTCAAGTTGACATTCCATACACTACAGTGGGGCAGGCAACACCATAGGGATCTTGTCAACTGATGATGATAGACGCCTGTCTTCCCGCCTAGGAGTGTTCTGGTGTACTTTATCAACATATATTATATCCAACTAAATATCAACGTTATCAACATCTTAGAAAAGTCTGAGCGATATCACAATGCGCTGGCTGAACTACCGGCCACAAAACGGAAACCGACAGAAGAGCATTTTCGAAAGAATAATCTAGACCAATCTTCTCATGCCTCTAATCAGAATAACCACAGAGAAACTGGACCTCAAAACCCCCCTCCTGAAAAATCCAAGTACTACAAAAACAAGTACCCCAACCACAGTAAACAGTCTGATCAACCCGACCGCCCTTCATGGCAGCGCAGCCAGAAAGGACAAGGTGGCAAAGGAAGAACTCCTGAGCACGGGACACATGATCAGGGCGAGCACACCGAACCTAAACGCATCGGATGCTTGCTAACAGTCTCGCAAGGCGGAATTATTGACAGTGATTCCCAACCTGTAGAGGGAGAGAGACCCTCTACGCGAGGTACTGTTATTTTAAACGGTTCTCAAACTTCTTGTTTATTTGACACGGGGCTTTCTTATGATTGCATTGTTGCCAGAAAACTGGTTAAACCCGGTCAAGAGACAGGAGAGACCGTCCAATTTTGTGGAGTTTCTAAGAGTGAGGCACCTACAGCGCTTCCCATCGCACTGGTGGAGATCCACTCTGAGTTTGTCAGAGGTGTGATCAAAGCGGCTGTTATGGATGACCCCATCTACCCAGTCATACTTGGCGCTAGATACGTGTTTATTGGGAAACCGGAAGAGCTGATTGTGGCAGCAGTAACTACAAGAGGGCAAACCAAGAAGGAACGGGAGCCTGCGCCTAATTTGTTACCTATCGAACTTAAAGAAGCGCAACAAAAGGACCCTACTTTGGCACACTGCTTTAGGAAACTGCCCATGGCTAAGGAGCCCAGACAGCACGGGGACATTTTTTCTAAGGATGGCGTACTATATCGCAGAACGGGCAAGCCTGACCAAGGTTACAACCAGCTCCTAGTACCGAAACAGTACAGAAGCCAAATCCTAGAAATGGGGCACTCTCTTCCCTTCAGCGGACATATGGGACAGAACGCCACAAACCAACGGATAACTACTCATTATTGGTGGCCAGGAGTAAATACTGATATTATCAGGTATGTCAAATCCTGTGCCCAGTGCCAACGTGTACCACCCAAGCAACGGGCACCCCCAGTCTCTTTGGGTGAAATTCCAATAGTGGGAACACCACTCGAACGGGTTGTGATCGACATTTTAGGACCCTTAGAAAGGACTAAAAGAAGGAACAGGTTCATCCTGACCTTAGTCGATACATGCACTTTATGGGCAGAAGCTATACCGCTAACATGCCCAGATGCCAAGCATGTCGCAGAAGCCCTAGTGCAGATTTTCACTCGGTTGGGATTCCCTCAACAAGTGTTGACGGATAACGGATCTCCATACCGAAACCTGTTGATGGATGAGATCGTTAAGATCTTGAGGGACCAGCACATCTACACTAAGCCTTACACTCTGGCCAGAAATGGGCTAGTAGAACGTGTTAACGGAAACCTCAACATGATGTTGAGTAAACTGACACAAGTGAAACCTGAAGATTGGGATTGTTGCATTCCGGCAGCTTTAATTGGCTACAGAGAATCTCCTCATACTTGCACAGGATTTCCGCCAGCTACGCTTTTATTCGGCAGACCTATCAAGGGCCCGCTTGAAACCTTACTTTGGTCGCTGACAGACCAGAAGGCTGATGAGACAGTTGTCTCAGCAAGTAAATATGTGTCGGATTTAAAGGAAAGGTTGAAACTAGGATGGGACCTTGCAACGACCAACTTTAAGCGAGCACGCACAAAGCACGCTAACCGATACAGGAAAGTCGCGAAAGAAAGAGAATTGGAAGCAGGAGAGAAAGTTTTGGTGTTACTCCCTACCGGAAACAACCAACTGAGGATCGGATGGCAAGGGCCGTTTACCGTCCTGAAAAAGATTTCTAAGGCTAACTACCAGATCTCTATTGAAGGAAAGGAGAAGGTTTTCCATTTAAATCTGTTAAAGAGATACTTGGAAAGACCGGGGCCGACCTCCGAACATCTCCTGACGATCGCCAAAACTGACGAAGAGGACGTTAGAGGCAGGGAAATTCCACTGCAATCACACGGAATCTTTCAAAAATGTCAAAAGCGGCGACGCTCTTTCAAGCGCGCATGGGAGACATTTCAGAGAAAGGAAACTTTGGGAGTAGACTTGAGTAGGAATTGGAGAGAGCTGGAGGGGGAAGATGAGAGGGAAGAGGACAGACACCCTGAAGCTACGGATATAGGAAATTTATTTCCATAACGTAGACATGGAGTGCTTCCATATCTTAAAGGGGGGACGTTCTGTCACATAGAGATTATGATCAATAAATTTTCTATATTCTCTTCTTTCTTCCACCCATGTCCTCTATTTTATTATCACTCTTTATCCTTTTCCTGTATTTTTCGCATTCGTTCGTTTGCGAAAAATATTTTCTTTCCCATTCTCACTTTACCGTTTTTCTTTCTCATACTGATACGCATTCTATTACGTAGATGTCAGGCTCTGGAGGTTATTGCGTTGTAGACGTAAACTGTGAATATTCATCTATCTCAGACATAGGGCAGACATATCATCTGCATTTTCACCTGTCACAACGTAGTTTCATCGGCTGAGTGCTCAGGTGAGTTGTGAAACCCGACATCTGGTCAGACACAGAAAGCAGACAGGTGTCTATACTTCTCTCATGACACTCACGCTCCACGGCCAGTTTTTGACGTAAGGTGTGAAGACGCACGTTTGGCAGTTATGAACAGCGTCTAAGTTAACGTAAGTGTTAAGAGCAGGGGAGACGAGTTCAGGGTCTCGCAATAGCGTGCATCCTTTGTCTGGTTTAAGATATTAACCAGAGTTTTAAACTTGATTTCACTCATTCTCCATTTGCAGTAGACGTGGTCACTTCGTTCTAGATACTTAAACTTATAAGTGAACCTCTTAGTTTCGTTGTGATACCGTAGTTATGTGTTGAGGTAAATATTATATATTAGATATCTAGTAATTTTGTGAAGTGTTTAAAGTGTTAAATCGCTTATTTCACTAGTTAGATTTTGTGCAGAGGGCTTAAAAAAATATAGTCTGTATTATTTTCTAGTGACGTGTTTCAGTGGAAAGCAGAATAAAGTATAATTTCTAGCTTAAAACCAGGTAGCTATAAGGAATTAAATTTAACTGCTAAATAATCAGACGAGAATATATTTTAAAATTAACTTATAACTGAAATGCTACATCAGTGAGTATTGACGGGATACGTATGTATTCCTAATTCATGTTGATTGATTTTATGAATATAACTTATTTCACGGGAAGTTTTAAATGATATGTCAAGCTGTACGCTTGCAGTTTAAAAACGTAAGTTATAACGAGTACCTAGTATGTATAATTATTTTATATGTGTTTTTTTCCTTTATTCAGTGAATACTGGGTTTAACCCAAACTTTGCCAGCGTTAAGTACTGATGAGTGATATCTGTGAAGAACTAAAACATTTTCCTTAAAAGCCTTGGTGCATAATCTTTACAAGTACTCTAAAGGTTAAATAAAGTAACAGGCCTATCGCGCCATATTTAATTCTTCCTGAGAAACAACTCAAGTACATTTTTAGCCTGTGTGGCAAGTAACATATTAACGTCAGTAACATTCCGACGGAGTTTTGACTAGTGGTGTGGTGACCAAATAAAGTCCTAACCGAAAAAAAGACACCGATCTGACATTCCTCATTTCTAGAAACCTATGCTATTGACAATGTGCTCGTTGTTAATGTTCGTGCCTGGACAATTTTAATGTGACCTAAACAGACATCCGAAAAATAAGAACACTCAAGGAATCGTTCCCTGAAGCAGAGAATTCAACCCGTCTTTTTGGAACTGGGGATTTCTTGGTCAAAGACTGCCATTGACGATTCTGTATGTGAATGTCCTAAAAATTGTGTTTCCAGAAGTGGCTATCAAAGCTGTGAGTATGAACAAATGCACGTGATCACGGCTGAATGAATAGAGTGAATGCAGGACTGAGTGATTTCTTTATTGTTGTAATTTGGCACCCATTTTGCTGTCTTAACTTTCTTTATGCAAGTATTGCTAACCTTATTTCCCTTAGAATAGATCAGAGATATCAAGTCTGTCTATACCTTCAAAAGGAAAAATATTAGACCCAAATCATATGTATCTGTGACTCTTTGGGCTATCATCTTTCTCCTAAAGGGACTGTGGGCTAAACATCGAGGGAAGATCATAACTGTGGGTCTATCATTTCTTGTAGCAATTCCTTGATTTTTATGACTATTTGTATATGCTTGATGTAATATTTTATGTTGTGATAGAAGTTTATTACGATAATTAAAAATTTCTCGAGAACTTAATCAGCGCGTTGGTCAGCTCGTTCCAAATTATCTGTATAATCTTTGTTATAGTTTCCCACGTCTGCACGTCTAACTGTCGTCTTGTATGTGCATGCACGTGTGTGGATAGAACTATATATATATGTAATATATATATATATATATATGTTTAGACTGTCTGACTCCTCTAAATCTGTCGTAGAAGATAGGTGAAAGAGAGAAGATTTCTCGATTTCAGAGACAGCCTCTATCATAGTCTACCATCTCACTCGTGGAAATCTATTGCTATTACTATCTCTCACTGTGACTATCACTTATTCAAATCTAATCAGAAGGGACCAACCCAAGTCTTAATTCTCCTATCAAAAATCTACGACAAACAGGCGACAGCAAAAATACGGACAGTATTAGTCACACCCTACCAAAACCTCAATGAGAAAAAATGTAATATAACTTTCACCCCCTTTAATCCTTATTTTAACTTGTTGAACTAATTGACTATTAAATTTGTTGTATGTTATTTTAAACTAAACAATATTAGTTGATTCAGTTTATTTGTACGAAAGCAAACGTATGAGCCAATTTTTCTTGATAAATATATATAAATATAGAGCCATTACTTATAAAAGGGCATTCGTTGGATTATTCCAACTGGGGGCTGACGGGCCAGAATCATAGCAAAACCCCTTCACAAAAGGCGACGGACCAGATAATAAGTTAACAAATTTGTTCAGCCCTTAAGCAGCGTTTTGTTCTTGACTTCTGGGAATATATTGTGAAGGCTCCCCTAATGTAGAAAAGTCATTCCTCTTCTATCTACATCTTTGCCAAGAGTAATCTTGCGCGAAGATAGATACCTTGGACGACCTACATTTTAGATACGCTTGCGTGGTGACCATTAGTGGACCACAACTGCAAAGCAAGGGGAGGCAATCCCGTGACAGGAGTGACCAGTTCGTTTCCTCGCTGCTTTTGCCTTCCCTTACCCATAGCAATACGGGACCCATTTACAGTTGGGTAGACTGGATCATGACGCTACCACGTTTCGAACCCACAAGCCGGTAACTTTTCCGCTGAGACAAGCGCTCTAACCGCTTAACCAATCGTACGATCCAAATAAGGTATGGGGGGGGGGGGAGGGGAACGGAAGCATGTGCACATTAAAACACCGCTGTAGCGTCCCCATACATACACACAACGGATAACGCAAATTTTGATAACGCAATCGTCAGTTGGCTCCTTTTTTATTTTACATATTTTGTTCAAAAAATAAAAAAACATATTTACGACAATCGCAAGTCGTTTTTCCGAGATAACAAGACCCCACATTTATCGCGAATTTTTCTTTTGACCCAAATTATCAGGTTTAACGCGGGGTTTTACTGCGTTTTATTAACTTACCAACTATTCTCGATATTACCAACGACGGGGTAATGGCAGCAGACCTACCTGGCGGGGAACATACGCCAAAGTCATAAGAAAGTCACAAAGACGACCAGATATTACGCTGCACTTCCCGTCATTACACGAGATTATATTGAAAGAGCTGATAGTGCCGTTTGAATCCAGATTAGATGAACAGAACACTTTCAAAATGGCCAAATATCATCTATCTGATCATGGAACTTAGAAATTAATGTTCATTTCAAAAGTCAAAGCTGTAGAGGTAGGTATAAGTGGCTGCCTCAGTATATGATCATGTCGCGAGAGGTTCAGATGTTATTAAAATTAAGAAGATATCCTGGACATAAAGGTGTATCAGATGATACCAGGATAGTGCCAGATAAGAGTCTGGTCTTATCAGTAATACCCCCTTCTCTGAAGAGAGTAAAGGTGTATAGACACAAAGGTAGGGTCAAGCTATGTAAGTTCCCAGAGAAGATGGTGATGTAGTACTCTGAGTCCCTAACTGCTACCTCTCCTGATCCGCCTCTGTGATTATGGTATTTAAATTAATATTGTTATTAACTCTACTAGGGGTAATTATACAACTAAATTCACCAACAAGAACTGTAATTCAACTTAAAGAATTTAAGAAAGTCTGCTGGTGAATATTTACAATTTAATTGAACAGTTACTCTTTTCTGTTCGAAAAGTATTAATATCAAATATTTTACAACATTAAATAAATAAGAACAGTTAAACAAAAATGTCTTTCTCTTGGGTTACAATGTCTATCATCTTGTAGACAAAATAGCTGGCTTGATCATTCACTTGAAGGATTATTATTATGATTATTACAAGTTTATTGATACTCTATACTTGTTATGATCATCACAAACTGGATGAAGTTATGTCTTTGGTGAGTATGGATAAGCTGCACAGTTGCCTTAAGCAATTTATCTGGGTCACTGCAGATGGCTGCCTTAGATGCTGGATATAATATTCAGATGAAATCGTTCCAGTAGCTACAAACGTAATGGCTGGCACTTTATCATAGACTGGCACTGCATTCGTTGCAACTTTCAGTAAGAGAAGCCTTTTCTTATTTTGGAGACTTTTGGTTAAAGGATTAAACCTGCAATGAATTCAAACGCAATCTCTGTATTTTTCTATCCACATCCCTCTTATGACACAGATGGGGACGATAGACAGTTTCAGATAAGCGTGCTAGCAGATGCACAAGGTATAGTATAGTATCAACAATCATTTTAATTCAAAGTGATCACAATTTGCTTCTACCTTCTTAATTATAAGTATTTTCCCATGATTCGCCTCCATACAATAATTTGGTTGTGAGTAAAACTATTAAATAATATGTCAAACGATACTGTGAATCAATCCCTTTCATCGTTCTTTATGTTCCTGATAGGTGTCTCATTCTATTCAAGAAATACTTCTTTAAATACCTTTCCCAACTTACAGACACAATTAACCCTCTTTCTCGATATTTAAAATATTTCCGAAGGCGGGCTTTGCCTCTAGAAGTACACATGAGTCTGCAATTTTCATCAGAAGACACAGTCCATTCCTAACACATCTTATACACATCGTATCGCACGGTTGGATTAATCAATATAATTACACACAATTATATACATTTATATATATAAAAAGATTCGTTCTTACCCTCAGGTACACACACAGACTAGCCCTCAATGGTTGATTAAGGTCTGCTAACAACTGCAGAAGGCAAACGCTGGCATTAATATATGCTCTGCTTTCCCCGCTCTCTGTGTTTTTTCAAATCGTGACTGACCGGAGTTTGTTAGGCAAGTCTATTTATAGTCTGACCTCGGACGTAAGAGATGGAATCCCCCTAGGAATGCAATAACTATCCTAAAATGTGGGTACCGTTTGGCCTTTTGTACAATGTAGGAAAACTACTTTTTTTATTATCTTCGTAATTCCTGATGGATTTTAGTCAATTAAAGCTTATACTGGGAATTAGGCTTTACATATCTATATAATAATCTTTTTGGTTACTACTTGCATTTTCTGTTATGCATAGTTTAAACAGCTAAACTTAGGCCAACCTGAAGCTTCGAATGCATTTAACCTAAGATTTCTCCCGTCCTATAATAGTATTAGTAAAAGTATTACTACTTACGGGTAGAGTAACATCCCTAATATTGTTTTGATAACCTCTGCCAAGTGGTACTTCTTCTATACTGCTGTAGTAAAATTCCGAAGTTAATCATGTTACACAAATAGAGTCTGGCCATCTTTATTTTCCCAGCAGTTGTAAACACAAGACCAAGAAAGCGTTTTCATTGGTCGGTGTATCATATCTTTTTACAATGTATGGCGCACAGTAGGGCCAGAGTTATTAGAATTCGTGATGTGAAACAGACGTCATTTCACGACAGATCATCTGAAACAACTAGGCCTGAATGGACAATCAATAACAAGGGCTTTTAAAAGACTTGAAAATCTGCAAAATAGGCACCATCGTGGCTGTGGAACAACCGCTATGGGCTACAGAATTCAGAACTATACATTTATATACATATTTTGTACTTTAACAAACACTTTTAGTTGGCTGATGGATAAAAATCCGGAGGAAATAACCATTTTTAGAATTTTAGAAAGAACCATACACAGATGTAAGCGGCCTCCTCTGCTTTGTTCAAGCATATTCAAGTTGATGACCGGATGTGTTCGAAGAAGGACGCCTATCAACACGGAGATATGATCATTAACCTTCAAAATAGGAATATTCATCAAAAGAAGACGCGAGAGAACCTCTTCACTTTTGACAGTCCCCGCTTATTCTCGAATTTCATTAAATGGACTAATTTCATGCTATTACGTGCATTGCTAGAGTGGTTACAGCGCTTGCCTCTCCAGGCAAAGTTTACCGGGGTATAGGTTCGAAACCTGGTATCACGCTCCACTTAAAGTAACTGTAAATGCACACTCTGCTCTTGAGTCAGGGGAGGCAAAGTACTACTCACCCCAACTCATAATGGACCTATTGTAGTGAAGGTCTTTAACTCCTCACTCCCCATGCGGCAGTATCTGCTAGGAGACAACAATCATCTTCTTTTAAGCGCACTGCTAACATAACTGCTAACATAACTTGTCTAGATGACGACAACGTGTTTGAGGCGTCAAACTTCTTCTTTCACCTTTAAACTGCCCAAAGAGCATAGGTTTTCAACAAACTTATGTAATGTCTTCCAGCCCGTGCTATCAGCTCAAGGCATGCCCATGTGTTGAAGTTTTTGTGGTTTTAAATTTCTACTGGATGGCCCTTCTTAGTCGCCTTTTACGCCATGCATGGTAGGTCACAGTGTTACTTTTCTTTGCCCCCCTTTTGGGTCCCTGTAATATACGGATGAGGCGTCAAACTACGTATTAATTATAAAGCCTACTGCTACTACGGGACCACTAAACGCTAACGTAGTTGTAGGCCCACGCATATACACTTTTGTTGAAAACAGCGCATGGCTATTTCACTAACTAGGTGCAGTTTATTTGTATTTAAATATAAATCTTGCCTTATATGGTAAGGAAACACAGTCACAATATTTACAAATATTTGTCATTTTCCTCATTCATCTTCATCCCGTTATGTTTGATTGGCCAATTTGCGACATCAATATTTTAATATGAACATCAACTCCATATTTGTTTTATTCGTGTTTATTTGTTCGTTTCCAAACTCAGTCGACACCCTCAGTCAGGATTATATATAAAACAAGCTTTGAAGCTCTGAATCTGCACAAAATGGTCCATGCGGCAGTGAATAAATTCATAGTTAAATAGGGAAAGACACTATCTATTCTACTCGTTGTAACGCCTCCACCTTCATAGAGTGCTTGACCTTTGACACGGAAATAGGGAAGCAGCGCAACCAGCCCTCTTTCTCGAGGATTCACTTCCGTAAGGTCACGTGAGACACTTTTCCTGGCGGGGTGGTGATATCCCCTTTAGTTGTTAACTAGAATTGGCACAGTCTTCTGGGCCGTAAAAAATTTACCACTGTATACTTTTTCAGTATCTAGGAAATCGGGGAAGAGAGAAACAACTCAGACACAATCATGGAGCCAGAATATGATGGATATATGGAAGAGGAAGAAGAGTGGGACAGAGAAGGATTACTCGACCCGGCATGGGAAAAGCAACAGAAAAAGGTCAGTTTGAGAGCTGTTTTACACAATTGTTCATTAGTTCGTGGTTCAGTAAAATGTTGAAATGCCATTGATGTGAGCAGAAATAGTTTACATCACAAATACGTAAACATGATTTTCACTTTCAGGATTACTTCGTATACATCATAACTTAAACGGGTTGAAACAACACTGGTAGTCGCCATTAATGCGTACCACGAGTGGTTCTGATTGCACACCTAATATGGACGAGACACTCAAGGGGGCGGGGCTATAGTGTGTCTGCGTTGATAACCCTCTCTTACACTAGGCCTACAAAGCATTAAAGTTATGACCCTTTTTTAATACACATTGTGTTGTTTTCTGTAGATTTATATATTTACATTCATTAATTATGTCTTACATACTAAAATTAATCTTAAATGATGCATAACCGTAACGCTGAACCAGGCATTCAACTCTGGCAGCCAATAGCGTAGCCATAGCTAAGACCGAGTACTTTGGCATGGCCCTGGCATGTGGTTGACACACCGAAAAAATGTGACAGACGTAGTCCGGTCTCATTGATGATTCAGAAGAGGTAGCACAGCGCTACACAAGAAGACATTTGCGACGTGCGTTTATTACGCGCTGCTCGTGCTAGAGAAGATTTAGGCCTAAAAAGAAAGGGCTTGAATATATCATCATCTCAACCCATAACCCGTCATGGGTCGTAGGGGTGCCATGGTGGAAGCATCAGCAGACAGGGTCCTCCACTGCTCTCTATTCTCAGCAATGCGTACAAGTGTGGAGAAACCGTGTCCTGCCCATTCTTTGATGTTATCAGCCCAGGATTTTCTTTGCCTTCCTCTTCTCCGTTTACCTTCGACTGTTCCCTGGAGGATCGTTTTCGAAAGGGAGTCATGACGAGTTACATGCCCAAACCAGGCAAGCTTTCGACGTTTCACTATTGACAAAAGTGGTTCTTGATGGCCTGCATAGGTGTTTATCTTCTCTCTAACATAGACATTTGTTTTGTGCTCTTTATAGCAAATGCGCAAAATTCTTCTGTAACATTTATGCTCGAAAGCCTGAATCCTTCGCTCCGTATCTGCAGTGAGTGTCCAGCCCTCACACCCATACAAGAGAATAGATAATACAAGTGATTTGTATAATTTGATCTTCACAGGAAAACTGATGTTACTTTTCCAGATCACATTCAACCTTGTCATGGCAGCTGAGGCCATCTCAAGTCTTGTCTTGATTTCTTTATTTGATCTTCCATCACTACATATAGTGGACCCGAGATATTTAAAGGTGTTAACTTCTTCTAACGTTTGCCCATTTAACGTAATGTTGGTCGGAACATGTTTCTTATGGCTATTCACCAATATCTTGCTTTTTTCTATATTAATTTCCATCCCATATGTTCTTGTTACTTTCTCCAGTCTAGAGGTAAGGTCTTGAAGTTCTGATTCTGTTCCAGCTATCAGATCAATATCATCAGCAAAACGTAGATTACACAGAGGTCGGCCTCCAATCGATATGGTTGATTTATAATCGTAGAGAGCCTCCTGCATAATATGTTCTAGATAAATGTTAAAGAGCACTGGTGACAGGATACATCCCTGGCGAACTCCTACAGTTGTTTTGAAAAATTCTCCAATGTCATTGCTTGCAAAAACAGCACTGCTTGCGTCCTTGTATAGTGCTTCAATGATATCTATGATGTTGGTATCAAAATTGAATTTTCTCATTATTTGCCATAAACCTTCATGCCAGACTCGATCGAAGGCTTTTGTGAAATCGATGAAGTTATGGTATAAATCATGTTGATGCTGGAGATGTTTTTCGATCAGTAATCTAATATTGAAGATTTGTTCTGAGGTACTTCTTTTTGGTCTAAAGCCAGCCTGTTCCTCTGACAAGATTTCTTCTGATTTCTGTTTTATTCTGTTCAAAAGTATCCTTAACATCACCTTACTTGGATGACTAATAAGGCTAATGGTTCTGTAGTTCTTGCACATTTTTAGATTTCCTTTCTTTGGAAGCGGTATTACTAATGACTGCGTCCATTCTTTTGGCCATTTTTTTGTACTCCATATCTTCTGGCAAATTGTTGTCATGATTTTTACTATATCTGGTCCTCCATATTTCAAGAGCTCTGCTGGTATATTATCCACACCCGGTGACTTCCCTCCTTTCATCGAACATATAGCCTCTTCCACTTCTTCCCGTAGTATTGCTGCATTTCCGAGTTCTCTGTTTTCGCACTTAATGTTGTTTAATATGCCTAAGTATATATAGGCTATATATGTATATATAGGCCTATATGTGTGTAAAAATACCCATTTCAACCTCTGATAGTTATAATTAGGATAATAATAATAGCCCCTTCAGCTGCTTATTTTCCTGGTGCTCCTTTTGACGTTTTCTCCTCACCTCTGCTTCTTGTGTGAGCCTCTCTTCGCCCAATCTGAGGTGGCGCCGTAAGTAGCATCGCCACTTAGTGCGATCGGCAGCTTCATCCTCCCATGTTGCTGGATCCATGTCCAGTGCCCTCATATCTCTCTTGCACACATCTTTGAACCTCAGCTGTGGTCGCCCAACTGTTCTAATTAGGATATAGGGTCCACAATTCCAGATATGTTCAATTGCTAGTATTTGCCTTTGGCATTATTTCCTGTCCAATCGCTGTACATAGGGTAGCCTAAATAAAGATTTCCAAATTGTGAATGTTTGTGTGTGTCTATAAACACATCTTAATAAGGTAAATTCGTCATACTTGTTATGGTGTAAAAATGTGGGTGCAGGGAGCTTGAATGCATAAGGTGCCTGGGTTAATATTTTAATTTATTCTCTAACATGCATTAGGCCTACTAGAACCCCCCCATACATTTGCATTCCTACCATACTCCCACCTACCACTCTCTATCAATTCTTGATCTTGTTAAATACGTTTTGACTATATTGCAAATATAGCCAAGCTGATTCCATACCATTTTATTTTTTTAATTTATACAGGTATACCTTGGAGATATTGCGGGTTCGGTTCCAGACCACCGCAATAAAGTGAATATTGCAATAAAGCGGGTCATACCCATTTTGTTTTGCTTCCCAGTGCATATAAAAGCCTAAAATCATGTTTACACTATGTCTATTAAGTGCGCAATAGCGCTAGATCTTAAAAAAAAACTGTATTGTAAAATTAAAAATACTTTATTGCTAAAAAATGCTAATCTTCATCATCTGAGCCTTCAGCGAATCGTAATTTTTTTGCTGGTGGAGAACCAAAATTTTTCGGAAGAAGGCACGTTCTAATAAATAAACATAAATAATTTGGAAAAAAGCGCAATAAAGCGAGGTATACCTGTATATTAATTGACCATATTGTACAGTTCCCTAGGTCTGTATATTCTCAACACTGGCTCTACAGGTATGGGTGAATGGCATGCATGAAAATAACTTAATTGTAGGATTCTCTGTTGTTTCTACCTCTTACATTTTAGTAGGAAATGCTAATTGTATTGTCTTGTAAACGTTCTGCAAATGCAAATATTTTTTTATTTTATTTAAAAAAAAGCATAAAATTTTGCCTCGTTTTGGTGAGGCACGTTCCGTTCAGCCAAGGCGATTATATTAGGGCGCATGTCCAAATATAAAAGACGTTTAGGTCTGATTTTTTTCACTTCAAGTACATGCAAATATCAAGTTGACTTAAGTGAATGAAAAAAACAATCAGACCACACCATCTTTTATATTTGGACATGTGACCTAACGTAACTGACAGTCTCTGTGTTTAGGTTGAATGGAACATGCCTCAACAAAACGGAGCAAAAAAAAAAAACTTAAGTGAACTGAGTAGAGATGGATAATAAATGTTTGGAGAATGAGATTTATTATCTTATCCATTGTATTGTTGCTGTTCTGTTCATTCCAAAAGTTTTGTCCATATGTTAGCAGCATTGAGTTCAACATTAACTTGTCTCTTTGTATACTTAACTTATGACTAGCATAGACCGCGTTCGGTCTATACCTTATATAGCAGTGAACCTTAAATGCTCTTGAGTGTTAACAAAATATGTGTATTCATTCATTCACATCCATTTTCACTCCTAATGAAGCATCAGTCCATTGCTGCAGCTGGCGACCTTGAGGAAACTTGCATCAAAATACATTCTCTTGCTGCTGTGGTTAGTGTTACAATTGATTTTAGACGATGAGGTTGCCAGTCCCATGCACAACCTCTTATTAATTGCCTCAAACAGTATGCCTGAGGTAGCAATGGTCCTATTCTTTCTTAGTCTGCTCAGAGACTCCCATGGAACTACACAGGGTGAATGTGTATATGGTAACTGTAACAATCAAGTGTTGACTGTATTGACTGATAAATAATAGATAAAAGTACAAAGAGTTGTGGTATAACTGTTTCTTAATCAAACCAGGTCTTATGTTCCACATTCGTAGATTTGAGCATGTGAAGATGTTATAAGCCATGCAAAGGTTTTCACCAGGGAAATTTTTGACAAGTTTACAATATTGAAACTTATTTTAAAGTCGGAAGTAATTTTCAAAGCATGGGCTGATGAATAACATTCGTCTAGTGAAATATTTAGGATCAAGTCTCTAACACTTCACTCCCCTGCAACAGTTTCTGTTATGGTACTACCTTTACTATTGCCTTCCAAAGTGGGAAGCACTGTAGTTTTAGGTTGGTTATTGTGTGCATGTGTTAACATGAACAAAAGTTAATTCTTCTGCTGTTAATGCTAATAGTATTTATTCATAATGAATGGTTGTTTACGTGAATGCTTGCGTCACAATCTGAACATTTGGAGGGGGGGGGGGGAAGAGAGGCTGGATAGCGGTTCGGGATGTTACAGCTTGTGAATTGTCCCCAGGGAGAGCTTAATAAATATGGCTCTTCAAGAAAAAAAAAAGCAACTGTCTCGTGCACTTAGTGAGAAATTTGCATATGTTATACCAATCCAGCTATGATCATTTTTCTTTTTTTTATTTGTCCCTACAACGCACATATTTTGGCTGTATACACAGACATAACACCTAGCAGAAGACCATAATAGAAGGAAGTGCAAGGCAGCGCGATAAGTGGGAAAATAACATTGCGAGATGTATAGGAAAGAGTCTATCACAGTGCACCATCAAGACAAGAGACAGAAAACATTGGAGATTCATTGTGGCCGACCATGGCAGCTGATGATGATGACAACACACAGCTACAGACTTTGCTACCTATTTCTGTTTTTCATTTGTGCCCATGACATTTTGTTGCTATAACTTCTTTGCTTCTTTTTTCTTCTGCTGGTTTCTAGCCAAAAGCATATCTTGTTAAATTGGTTGGTTGGTTTCCTAAAAGAATGTATGTACATCTCCACTTCCTGTCTTTAATCTCTACAATGATTGGTTTCCCAGTTTTGTTGCAACTGTCTTCAGATGTATAGCTTTAAATCTCCACCCCTTCTTCCTGAATGAGCCATTAAAAGTGTTGTAGAAAATTTTTTTTTCCTGTTGTTAAACTATTTTATTAGGGGTTTATTTTTTGTTCTGTTACATTTATGTTCTGGTAAATTATTTTATAAGCAACCATCTGCTAGTTTGTGGAGTGATTAGAATTCATTTTAAGAACATAGCAGCTGGACCACACATTATCTGAACACAAGCTTTCTGATATTCATTGAGAACATGTTCTTAAAATGAGAAATTGTTGGGAGAGAAAACAGAATCTCTTTATTAATACTTAAATATAATTTTTTTAATTAATGAAGAAAATTAACCTGTTCTGATCCTCTGATGGGTTATAATTAGGATATATCATTATCATAATAATTTTCCTTTGTGCTCTTTATGGGGGCATTGAGCCACCCACTACGTCAGGCAAGTCACATGATCTTGCTGCTGTGGTTTTTGTGGCACTACGTTTTATTTGATGAGGTTGCCAACCTTGTGGAACAAACTCTTATTAGTCACCTTTTATGACATGCCTGAGGGTGCAGAAGTTATTCTTGTTCTTTCTTTGTCTCTTCATAGACCCAGCTAAACAGGTGACAGGTGGTTAGGGTTTGGTGTCCATAATTTAGATACTGTAGTATGTTTCTATTGCCTGTGTTTGATTTATAGCATCATCCCGCCTGGCCTGCATATATGGTAAATGAATATTTTCACATTGTGTGTAGTTTTTTCCCTTTGTTCTAACATTGTAGATTCTTTATTTTTGTTGTTTCAGGGGGGCAGTGTGAAAAGCTTGGGGAAATGTATGTTAATATTTAATTTGACTTTTTTAGAAACTATTATATGTTATTGTTTCATCATCATCATAACCCTCCACTCCCAAAGGAGCATAGGCCTTCAACAAACACATGCCAAGTCCTCCTGTCACGTGCCATCATCTCAAGTTCTTTCCACATTCTCCTCATCATTTTCACCTCTGTTTCCAGCTCTCTTCTCCATGTGCTTCTTGGTCTTTAATGATACAATAGGACTGACTTCACATTTGAGTTGAAGACGGGTGAATTGCTGCCCACTTAATGATCTTACTAAGATGATTCTCAGTTGTTCACACCTATTTTTTTTTTAGTAAGAAATGCTGTATGACAAGTATATAAATAAAGTCTCTGATTATTCAATACGCCAATACTTGCTAGCGTAGGCAAACAGTTTCTGCCAACCTTGCAAGCATTCACGCACGCACACACACATATGTAAAGTATTGTGAGTAGGCTTGCTTGGTACTGAGCCAGGCATTCCGTCCGAGATAAATGCTCAGATTGGTTCTGTCTCGTGAGCGTTTCAGGTGTGCTTATAATTTTTGTTCCCGCAGTCAGGGCTGGTGTGTGCGCCGATCTGGTGTCTGTTGTTACGTGTGTGCTGTGTCACTTGATATGTGTTAATAGCCATGTGTGTGTGTGTTGTCTCATGGGCGTGCTAGAGATGTGTGTTCATAACTGTGTACTTGTCGATGGTTTGAGTTGTCCACTTCAGTGATTTCGCTTTTTTTTTTCATGATAAGTTTATATTGATCACCAACCTTCACCCAGATCCGTGCAGCATTACTGACTACACGCAGCTTTATGCTAACCTCCGCTTGTCTGTCGTCTCTTGAATACTTTCTCGTGTTTTGTTCGGGCAGTGAGCTCGACAACAAATGGATACGCAGGATCGCTGGATGTTAAAAAATAAAGGTGACCTCCATAGTGGATACTGCTTTGGGGGAGTTAAGTGTTGGAGACTTCACTATATTACTAGGTCTCAAGATTTTTGTTTAGGTGGGTGACCAGTTCCGTTACTCGCTACCTTTTCCTTCCCTAACTCAAGAGCAGAGCCAAGTTTCGAGCCCGGTAACTCCTTTGAGAAGCAAACGCTCAGACCACTCTAGCTAAAAGCTCCTGAGTATCATCTAGGGAAGTAAGTTTATAAACTAGAAAAGGTGGTGGGAGATAGATGAGTGAGCTCTCACAAGTCTGCACATTGGCCGCATACTTTAATTTGTGTGCTGGTTATTTTGGAGAGACGTTTACTCAAACAAATCAGTCTTTTTGACAGTCACAAATCAATCCTAATTATTCCATCTGGAGAAAAAAAATGCGCGTGGTTAAACATGATTCTGTCGTTCACATTAGGTGGTTCGGATTCTTAAATGTTTTATCTTAGGAGTAGGGCTACATTGAAATGCAAACTTCCCCTGTTAACTGGGCATAGATTAGCAAGTGAAAAAACTTTAAGCACTTCAAGATCTAGGTCAGCTAACTATAGGCTCTTGTTAAGATGACACGGACCACAGCGTCTTGGGTTGTTTTTGTGGGTTTAGCTCGTGTTTCCTGCACGACTATTATTATGTTATAGGCTATATGTCTTTTTTATATCAAGAACAGCAATTTCTCGCTGTTCGATTAGCGCTGTTTCTGTTTTATGCCCGTTAAACGCTTAAGAAATTCGATCTCACGCTGTGCGCAAAATTCCACGGGAAGGCAAGGATATAACTTTCAAGTTCATTCAGGGTGGTTTGATGACCAAGAAGCATTGTTATTGCCAGGTTAATGAAGCACGACCTTGAAATGGAATGCGGTTCTATGGTACTCCGTAAAATAGTACAAAATCTTGGTTGCTACAAGGTGCTCTTGAAGAGAATGGAGGTGGCAAGCCAAAGCTAAGCTCGTTTGTTTGTTTTTATTTTTAATATCTCCTCCAATATCTTCTGGGAGCCGCGGTAGCATAGTGGTTAGTGCACTGGCTTCCTAGCGCAGTGGTCTATGGTTCGATCCCCAGATGAGGCGGGAATTTTTAAGGCCACAAACGGCTCCTGGGTTGACCCAGCCCTAAATGGGTACCAGAGCAACTCTGGGAATGTTAAGGCGGCCGGCGTGATGCCGACCACATCACCCCTAGTGTGCCGACGGTCAAGATAATATGGGCCTAACACCATATTCCCAATATGCCTCAATGGGCGTGTAACGGGTTCCTTTGCCTTTACCAAAATCTTCTGTCCTCATTGACCGAGTATCCGTGCCTTCTACACCTGGAGCCAGAAAAACTTTTTGAACACCTACAAAACCTTTTGCTGTCTGATGATGAAGACAGCTCCACCGTGACAACTGTAGCGACAAGCGACCGAAGTAGTAGCGATTAAAATCCTATAATATTTATTTAAAAAAAAAACATATTTTGTGAGTACAGTACTGTACACATACATATTTCGTTTATGCTTATTACGTCTGATAATTATATGTAGTTAATAAATGTTGTTAACGATTTCGTTTGTGTGTGTGTGCCACTTTTACTTAATTTTTAAACAGCTTTCTGGACCGTGGGAACGAATTAATTTGTTTTCTCTTATGTTTTATGGAAAATCAGTTTTCGTTTAACGCTAAAAAAAATTTTTTTTTTTTTTTAATTAGCACTCGATATTTCAGGAACGAATTAACAGCGCTAAGCGGGGGATCGCTGTATTATTTGTTACACTGGTAATTGTATTCATCCACTTCCTTTCTCTTTGTTGTTGTTGTTTCCCCGTGTAGTCCACGAGGTTCTCTAGCGAGAATAAGAATATGACTGCTGCCACCGCATGTATGTCGTATTTAAGTACGTTGTTTCAAAGTAAGATAAACATGAAAGATGTGTTCAGTTTAGATTGTGGCGCGAAATCAACAGCGCATGTCATTCGTACGCAGCCAGTGCCCGACTGTGGCTGTAGCCTAATTCCCCAGTTATAGTCCGTTCGGAAATTCGTGCCCACAGACAGTGTCAATTTTCTCCAAAACTGTTTGTTGTATGGACATAAATTTTTGCATGCAGTCTTAGATTTTCCATGCAGTTATTAATATATTTATTGCCCTTACAAAACTCATGTCATGTTCGAATTTTCATCTTTACGTTATATAAAAAAACTCTTACCGTTGTCTGGGTTAATTTTTCTTAGTTTTACAGGAAAATTACAAGATCCGTTCAAAAATACTTTTTTTTTTGTTTGAATTAGTGTAGTGACTCCATGTCCGCACGAGTGCGCACCTATTGTACACAGTCGCGAGTAACTAATTCAAAAAAAAAAAAATATTTTTGAACGGATCTTGTAATTTTCCTGTAAAACTAAGAAAAATTAACCCAGACAACGGTAAGAGTTTTTTTATATAACGTAAAGAAGAAAATTCGAACATGACATGAGTTTTGTAAGGGCAAAAAAGTTTTATCAAGCGCAGATACAGGCACAAGTGGGAAGAAGAGCATCCAGGCCACACAAAAAATGATCCGTATTACCAGCTCAGCAGAAGTGAACAAGTGGCAATCTTCAGACTTCGCACTGGTCATAACAGATTGAGATACCATCTGTTCAACAAATTAAAGATAGGAACTACGGATGAGTGTGACTGTGGCACTGGTAAAATGACTGCCGAACACCTGCTTCAAAGGTGCCCAACATATGAGGAACAGAGAAGACGCATATGGCCATCACCAGTACCATTCCTGGAGAAAATCTACGGAGATATCAACAGCCTCAGGCTGACCACTGCTTTCTTTGAACTTATTCAAGTTGACATCTGAGGGTGAACGAAGAAGAAGAAGTAAGGGCAAAAAATATATTAATAACTGCATGGAAAATCTAAGACTGCATGCAAAAATTCATGTCCATACAACAAACAGTTTTGGAGAAAATTGACGCTTTCTGTGGGCACGAATTTCCGAACGGACTATAGTAAGTAAAATACATCGTAAGAGATCTGTCTCATGACCTGCTTTCCCTTAATAATCTGATTAAACAGTGATTAGCGAGCATATCTGAAGGACGTCTTAACTTATGCTAAGATTTTGTTTAACGGGAGTTTTTAATTGTGAGGTTGTTAAATTGCAATCCTGTTATTACATTACCAAACACAAATAATTTTCTATATTTAAATACACAAAGCCTAAATGTGTCTAGTGTAATAACGTTAAGCACATTGCTGAACGGTGAATCACCAACCCCGAGCAGGTATAGTTCACGGGGAGAGAAATGCTCTGTTCTATTTTTAACTTCGGTAGAGCTGATAATTGATCTTTCCATTCTTCCTTTCCCCCTCCCCCCCTCCCCCCCCCCCAAGTCACATGGGGGGGGGGGGTGTTGCGTGATGTGTGTGATGATTTGCTCTGAACAATGTTCCATGTGTTATGAATAAAACAATTATAAAATTCTGGCCATTGTTTTCTTCCTTGATATGTTAGTTTTAGTGCATCGTGCCCTTGATGGAAGATTAAGCGAATGCGGGGGTGGAAGATTCCAAACAATACTTGAACTTTGGAATACGATTGATTTGATAAGTCATTTCATTGAGTCCGTACATTTAATTCACATGTACACATTTCAAATAGGGACAGAACATGAGTCATGCATAAATTAATCAATGGCGTAGACTGCTGTTTTACGTGTCAATGTCCGTTTAAGGATACAGAGCAGTAATTGTCGTCAGAACATCACAGCTATATGCACGCGCAGCTAGACATGGCTACCTGCCGACAGTGAGACTGCGAGTCTGAATATCTTCATACGAACTTGACGATTATTCTTCTCCTTCTGAGAATTCTAGTTAAATACTAACCTCCATAATTTTCCTCTCATAAAGAGTTTCTAGGACTGACCCTGGTCCATCAAAAAATACACATATAAATGGCTATATCATGCCATTGCATTGGAAGGTTAGAACAACGCAGCTATTCAGCTTGGCGGTCAAGTAACAAAGGGTCACGTTTCTTAGTTACCGACGGTGTCCTAAACAACGCTATACACGTCATGATCGATCGTGCATGGAGCGTTCAAAATTGAAACCTCTATCGCAATATATTAAATGCCTTAACCTTTTACAATTGCACGTCTGATAACCTTTAGCAGACGGCGTTAATATCATATACCGTAACAATTCCCTGTACACCGGGGAAAAAAAAATCGATAGATTTTTTTTTCAATATCTATCCGACTTAACAATTTTAAAAAAAAAAAATTTAACACAATTGTGACATATGGCCCTCATAACATCGCGTTACATTAGAACCTTAATTAATTAAACTAAGAGTTAAATTATTAAGGTTCTAATGTAACGCGATGTTATGAGAGAAGAAAAAGACAAAATAAGTGAGAAGAAATAGAAAGAAATTCGAATATAAGTTTTAACTTAATTGTGTGTGTTAAGTGTTAGTGAATAATAACTATCTAATTTAACTAACTAAATAATGTATAGGTACATTAAAAAAAAAATTATTAATCTAATACTTGTGTGAGATTTATTTTCTCTTTTCATAATTTCTTCTTTTTATATTTCGTTCTCTTTTTTTTTCATTTAATTTTTTTCTCACCTTTCATTTTATTGATAATAATTCAATTAAGAAGTTAAGTTAACTAATTAATTAGTATAGGATATGATGATCCATCCGTAGTCTTGATCCTGATGAATTCTTTTAGGCAAAAATGTTCAAACGTTTACGTTGGAAAGAAATGTCATTTATCACTGCATCCAAGAATTAAGAGTCCATAGGATAATAAGTTCGACTTGTCGTCAGATATTATTCCATGATTGTTCAATGATATTCGTATATCGTGTATGGACATTAGACGAAGTTCGAATGTAAGTATATATACCTTGATTGTCTTGTAGTTCAATTCTGTGATGCATATAGTGTTTATAAAGTTTAAATTGAAGGCAAGGTTAGTTCCTTTATAGTTGATACTTCGTTCAATCCAATGTAGTTCTGATTGATGTAGTTTAAGAGTGTCAATGTTGATTATTCGTCGTCAATAGGATTACGTGACAATGCATCTGCCACACAATTTTCAGTGCCAGGAATATGTTCAATGGAGAACTCGAATGGCTGTAGGATGATTGAATATCTGGCAAGTTTCTGGCTTGTATGATTTGATCGACGCAAGGATGCTACAGCACGTTGGTCCGTCTGTATGGTAAAGGGAGCACCGAGTAAGAATTTTTCAAGCTTCGTTATTGCCCAGATCACAGACAAAAGTTCCTTGTCGACTGTTGAATACTTTGTTTCTGCCGGCTTCAGCTTTCTTGAGATATACAAGGTAGGATGTAGAATGCCGTCATGGTTCTGGAGCAGGCATGCACCAATGCCGTAGTTACTAGCATCTGTTCGTAAGAAAAATCTTTTGGAAGCATCGGGAAGTCTTAAAATTGGTTCATGCGAGAACAAATTTATAATTTTGTTGAAAGTTTCATTGCATGTACCAGTCCATGTCACCTTCACCGGCATATCTTTTTTTAACAAGGAAGACAATACAGCCGTGATGGATGACAAGTTTGGTATGAATCTACTGTAATATTGAACAAGTCCTAACAAACTCCTGACCTGTTTCTTCGTCTGAGGAACTGCTATGTTTAGAATTTTGGAGACTGTACTAGGTAACGTTCGGATATATCCCGATCCAATGATATGTCCCAAAAAGGTTATCTCATTACACGCGATTTGCACCTTTGTAGGTTTAGCAGTTAGATGATAATTCCTTAGAGTGTCAAAAACATATCTAAGTCCCGAAACATGTTCCTCAAACGACGAACTAAACAAGCATATGTCGTCAATATATGTAATAACGTCTGGTCTACCTGATAAAATTTGTCGCATCAGGCGAATGAAGGTAGCTGGCGCATTAACAAGCCCAAAAGGCATCACATTCCACTGGTATAGACCTTGTGGAGTGGAAAATGCGGTGTAGTACTTAGCCTTTTCGGTCAGTGGTATCTGCCAATAACCTTTAGTTAAGTCTATCTTACTAAATATAGTTGCGTTGGATAGACGTGGCAGTAAGTCGTCGATAAGTGGGTGTGGTTCGCTGTCAACTATAGTCTTAGCATTTAATTTTCTATAATCAACACAGAGTCTGATGTTATTGTCCTTCTTCCGGACAATCACTAATGGAGAAGAGAATGGCGAATTACTAGTCTCAATGATTCCCAGAGACAACATCTGTTCAAGTTCCTTAGTAGTTTTAGCAAGGAAATGTAAAGGAACAGAATAGGGATGTACACGAATAGGTGTATCATCATTGAGAGTAATGTCATGACTGATAGCCGATGTGCGACCCGGGACGTCGGTCAATACATCTGGATAAGATTGTAATAGATTAGCAATCTGTAGACGCTGTTGCGGTGTAACCGTTGAAGAGATGGTTACATCCCGCCAAGATTCAGTAGATTGAACTACTGGTACAGGTAACGGTAACTGTACCTCAGGAAAAGAAGATTCTTCTTCCTGGATGACAGATAAGTTAGTATAATGACAAGTGGATACTGTGTTGTCATCTAGTTCATGAAAAATTGACTGTAAGTGTTCAGGACGTGTATGAAATTGCTTGAGCATGTTAATATGAAATATCTTTTTGTGTCCCTTGATATCTAAGACGTAATCAACGTCGGAAATTTTATCAATGACTTTGTAAGGACCATTCCAAGATATCAATAATTTATTGTTATTGTGAGGAAGTAACACATAAGCCTCGTCGCCTGGGAATAATTGGCGTAATCGTCGAGACCTATTTTGTAGAGATCGAGCCTTAGCTTTTGCAGCCTCAGAAGAAGCTGTTGCCAACTGGCAAGACTCAATAATGTTCTTCCGAAGATTAATCACGTACTCGTAAGATGACTGAGTGTCCTGAGTCATCTCCTCGTCAATTAATAAGTCTTTTATTAGTCCCATAGGACCTCTTGGGGGAGCACCAAAAACTAATTCAAAGGGAGAGAAGCCAGTTTGTTCATGCGGTACCTCCCGATAAGCAAATAGAACAGCTGGGAGTGCTCTGTCCCAGTCATGAGGGTGCTTAGCAGTAACCTTATGTAGTAGTTGTTTAAGTGTACGGTTAAGTCTTTCAACCGCACCATTACTCATCGGATGATAAATACTACTTAAATTCCTATCAATGTTCCAAGTTTTCATGACTTCCTTCATGGTGTCAGATATAAACTGTGACCCATGGTCTGATAAAAGTTTTCTAGGAAACCCTATTCTAGAAAAGATGAGATGTAGTGCATCAGCTACATCTGTGGTAGTGGTGGTCTTTAATGGGATAGCTTCTGGCCATCGTGTGCACAAATCAATGCACGTAAGGACGAATCTATGTCCTCTGGCCGATGGTAGCAATGGACCAATGATATCTATGGCCATCTTGTCAAAAGGTCTTACTGAGATATCGCAAGCCTGAATAGGCGCCGTGTGAAAAGCTCCACGTGCTTTCACTTCTTGGCATGTAGTACAGGAACGTACATACTGCGAAATATCTCTTGACACTCCTGGCCAAAAGAATGAAGACAGTACTCGAGATCGTGTTCGAGTATATCCCATATGTCCAGCACAATGTGAGTCATGTGCATGTTGAAGAATGTACCGTCTAAAAGTATATGGGACCATAACTTGTTGTTTCATTTGTGATTTGTCATGAAAACATCTAATCAATATGTCATTTTTAATAACAAAACAATGTTTGTTATTATTACCTGAGGATAGATTGTCAATTTTATCAACCAACTTAAAAAATTTTTTTAAAGATTTATCCTCTTTTTGTTTGGTTGCAAATGTTTCCCTGTCAATAGGTGAATTGACTACAAATTCCTCTTGGTTATCTGCATCCATTTTATCATCATCAACCTTCTCCATGAGTTGAGTCTGTGCTCTAGTCGTCACGGCGTTTCCAGTGCATAGGTTACGTTTCTCCCATTCTATAATCTCATCTGGAGTACAATCTTTACTGCCGTGTATACGACCAACCATCAGATCAGCTATAGGCTTCTTTAGCATACATACTTTTACGTTTCCTGTGAAGAAAGGTGTGTTAACATGAATAATAGCTGTGGGGTAAAACTCTATTGTTCCACCAAAAGTCATGCAACGGACATATTCCCCCGTTGCACAGCTAGGATGTACCAGCGACTGTCGTACACCAATCGTTGTGGATCCTGAATCCCTCAACACTGAGACGACGGATCCATTAACTAATCCTCTGTTAAAAATTAGTAGGCCTGTTCCATCGTTGACTGCAAGACCTACCTGTGGTATAATATGTCCGCAGTTAAGCACTGTTTCTTTTGCCTTCTGAAAAATAAGATTGCATTGTTGGCAGCTATTTGCCACATTATAATTAATAGCAAAACATGCAGCAGAAGACTGTGTTGTATTAGTGTCTAGTGGGACCTGAGCTATAGGGGTAGTATTATTTGTAACTGCCGCCCCTGTATTATGGTTGTAATGAGATGATCCCCGAGAATGAGATCGATTCCGAGTATAATTGTTAGAATTATCTCGTCGTCCTCTATAGTAACTATTATCTCGATGTCTCGAGCCATGATTATTACCATTCCAGTTATTATTATTATTGGGAGTATGTGATCGATTATAATGAGTGTTATGTTGACCATTGTGGTAGTTTGTTTGAGGTGAATAATTTCTATCTCGTGATCTACCTCTGTTGAACTCATTTTTATTGTTGAAATCATTATTATGTCCCTTCTGAAAGTTAACATTGTGATTTCTTTGGAACCTGCTTCTGTCTACACTGTGATGTCTTTGTTTGTTATTGTGATTGTAGGCCATATTAGACGCCACAGGTAGAGGTTCTCTTAATGAGGAGTTAGAAATGGTTGCATTCGGGTGTGCCGAACAGTAGTTTAAAGAAATTTTTTCTAACTCGTCCATGGTACCTGGTTTACGCTCCTGCAAGTATGCAAAAAATGGCTGGCTAACTGAAGATAATACCTTATCCCGCAGTAGTAAATCAACTAATTTGTCGTATGATTTGTTGACTTCTGCCAGTTCAACCCATCTATTAAATGTATTGCGTATGTTCGCAATGAATCCTGCAAAATCCTTTGGAGATTCAGGTACAATTCCCTTAAATTTTAACCTACAGTGTTCCTCGTCCAGGTGAAACCTTCGTAAAAGCAAGGACTTAATAGCACCGTAGTTATTAGCTATTGATGGGTCAGCATTTTGAGAAGCTGTCAGTGGTTCTCCAACCAAGAATTCATTTAATTTGAGTACCCATGACTCTTCAGGCAAATGGTTAGATTTGCAAGTCTGTTCAAAACGTGCCAGGAACGATGAAAGGTCGTCGACGTTCAAGTTGAAAATGGGTAATTTAAAGTTGTAGAAATGTTTAGGTTGGCTGGCTGATGATCCATTTTGTGCGTTATTATTCTGGTTTGCATCAGCACTTTGTGCTTGTAATCTTGCTGTCTCCAATTTAATACGCGCCAATTCCATTTCTTGTTGTAAAATAATTTCCTCTCGTTTCAATTTATTCTCTTCTTCCTGCCTGGCGATTGCTCTTTGCTCTTCTCTTTCACGTTGAGCAATCTCTCTCAACCTATTTTCCTTGGCAATTTGCTTCATCTCAAGTTCTGCTTCCTCTTTCTTTAATGCTGCCTTTTGTTCCTCTTCCTCTTTCTTTAATGCAGCCTTTTTCTCTTCTTCTTTTCTTTCATATTTTTCCAGTTCTGACTCAGCAAACTGACGAAGTTCTTGAGATTTATAACCATAATCACGACCAATTTTAACGAAATGGTCTATAGTAAGCATTTTGACTTTTGTCTGTAAGTAATTATTGATAATTACTGATTAAAATAGTCAATAGTAGCTTCAGAGTAATTATTATACTTACTCAACTTAGGAATATTCAATATAGATAATCACAATAGTACTGAACTTAATGTCTAAGTTCAACTAATAGACAATATTTTGTAACAATATTGTATCTAAATAATACTATATCATAAATAGTTATGATATCTGTTAAATATAATGTAATTATATCACACAATTAATCTCAATATCCAATAATGTTGGGTATAATTCCTAGTAATTATATTGTTCAATGTACTAAGTCACTCTCTTAGTACCGGAAAAGTATATTAAATAATATACAATGGGTCTATTACCTCAAAGGTAGCTATAAGATTATTTTATTTTGTCAATATATATATTATATTATTATGCCCTAGGCATCTATGATAAATTGTAGTGCTACTTTCTTGGACTATCACTGCATAATTATGCAATGTCCCATATTAACCTTAATTATCAGAAAAAATTAATTAAATTAAATTACAAGTGTATTATTGCATATAATAGCATATTATTAATGTAATATTAATATATATTATGAGGACAAACAAAACAATGATGCAACTAAAGGGTACAAACAATGTCAAGACGCAAACAAGACATTTTCACAATTAAAAATGAATTTATGAACTAAATAAAATAAGCGGAAATGTCACAGACCAAATGAAGGGTCAAGGTTTGACCGGAGGTCAACTGAATATTCAAGGTACACACGAAAAAAAAATGACTGCGAAAAATGATGACGTCACAGGACTCATAACGGACGAAAATTTAACAATCATAAAATAAATGATAGAGGAGACTGGACGAATAGTAACGAACATGGTACAGAACTGAATAAAATTATTAACTGAGTACGAATAAAATACACCAATTATCTACGGGACAGTACAGCTAACGCAAATCGTCAAACGATAGCAGATTTGGACAACAAGTCCAATGTCAAACCTCAATGGGGTTTCCAAAGGTGCGATCGTTTAACTGCCCTAAGAAACGACCGAAATTAATTCAGGCATCGTGAGAGCCACAGAATTTAATTTCAGTTCATCCTCCCTACCTCCCACGAATTAACAACACATTAAGACAACAAAAATTACATTAAACATAGATAAAAAACATGCCGATGTAGGCAGAGGACAATGGACTTAGTTAGCACTGTTTGCAATACCAACAGTTAAACACCTAGATTTATCTTTACCGTTGCTTCGATCAGTGCTAGCGGTCGTCAACAGCTAGGCTAAAGCCCCTGACTGTCTGCTCCTATAGTCCATATCATGTGTTGGCTTCAAATGGCTCATGTTTCCTTTGGTTAGACTTAGAAACGGCTGGTTTCTTCGACCGATCACCTACACGATTTTCAGTGACGTCACGTTGTTAGGTATTATAATGAGTACTGCGTCACGTCAGCCTCGTACTGGTCATGTGATCGAAACTTGATCGTAAACATTTCATTCGAAAGTCATGAAGAAATTTTTTTTTTTTTTTTTGGTCGTCCCCAGACACCGGACACCACTGTTGCGTGATGTGTGTGATGATTTGCTCTGAACAATGTTCCATGTGTTATGAATAAAACAATTATAAAATTCTGGCCATTGTTTTCTTCCTTGATATGTTAGTTTTAGTGCATCGTGCCCTTGATGGAAGATTAAGCGAATGCGGGGGTGGAAGATTCCAAACAATACTTGAACTTTGGAATACGATTGATTTGATAAGTCATTTCATTGAGTCCGTACATTTAATTCACATGTACACATTTCAAATAGGGACAGAACATGAGTCATGCATAAATTAATCAATGGCGTAGACTGCTGTTTTACGTGTCAATGTCCGTTTAAGGATACAGAGCAGTAATTGTCGTCAGAACATCACAGCTATATGCACGCGCAGCTAGACATGGCTACCTGCCGACAGTGAGACTGCGAGTCTGAATATCTTCATACGAACTTGACGATTATTCTTCTCCTTCTGAGAATTCTAGTTAAAATACTAACCTCCATAATTTTCCTCTCATAAAGAGTTTCTAGGACTGACCCTGGTCCATCAAAAAATACACATATAAATGGCTATATCATGCCATTGCATTGGAAGGTTAGAACAACGCAGCTATTCAGCTTGGCGGTCAAGTAACAAAGGGTCACGTTTCTTAGTTACCGACTGTGTCCTAAACAACGCTATACACGTCATGATCGATCGTGCATGGAACGTTCAAAATTGAAACCTCTATCGCAATATATTAAATGCCTTAACCTTTTACAATTGCACGTCTGATAACCTTTAGCAGACGGCGTTAATATCATATACCGTAACGGGGGGGGGGGGGGGGGGGGGGGGGGGGGGGCTGGGGGTTTGATGTTTGGTTACGTGTGTGTAACAGTGTGTACTGCTGAACACATGTTTAGGGTCATGGTTGTGTGTATATTACACGGAGACATGAAATCAAATCTTGTTTTAACAGGTAGTAATTGTGCTAACCATGTGCTGCTCGGGCCCGAAGGGGATTAAAAAAAAAAAAAACTGCAACACGGTATCCTAACTCGCCTGGCCTATAAGGCGCCTTAGGAGGGATTGTCGTGAGATCGGTTTAACCCAGTGGACTGTGGCAAAATGTTTAAACGATTTACATTTTGCCAGTGGTCAGGCTTTTGTGTCCTATAACGGTAATCAGATGCAAGACAACATGAGAATACTTGATGAGATATCACAGGAGTTAGGTCTGAAAATGCACAGACAAGTCAAAGACTATAATGATGATAGGAAACTCTATACAGAGCTATATAAATCTGATCATCAGAAGTAATCCCCCGTCGATCAAGTTTTCGGCCCCTTAATCTCCTTTACACTCTACAGGGGGAGAGGGGCCACTTGGGACATGACTCCCAAGTGTCAGCCTTATGTTGTCTTGTGCAGAGAATTGAACCCACTCCACCTTGGTTGCAGCTTTCAAATTCACATTCACTCCTATTTTCTGCCAGCTGGAGTCAATTGTGATAGTAACCGCTATGTTGAAAACAAATAACTGTCCCGAGTTCCAAAGCCCGCTGCAGTTGTTCCACAGCCAGCACGATGCCTTTTCCGCAGTTTCGCTGAGCCTCTTAAGCGCCCTTGTTCTTGACTGTCCCATCAACCCCAACAGCTTCAGTAAATCATACACTGAGGCAGCCGCGAGACCTCTTGCACCCACCTCAACAGCCATGACCCTTGCAGTGAACCTTCATGTCTCTCAAGTCCGTGGACAGATCATTATACTTGGCCACTTTGAATAATAATAATTGTAGCAAGTGATCGCAAGATTGCACTTGAAGAAACATTTTAATGTAAAAGTTCGTTCTTGTGTTCTAACTCATGCATATATCTTGGCAGCAGTGTAAGACACATTTTATATAAACAGACATTTGTATTTAAAAAACAACAACAACAACCGAAAATGGAGTTTTCATTGCACTGTGACATTGTATGTAAACCAAAAGAAGTCAAGTTCAATACAAAAAAAAAACCGAAATTTCAAATGAAATGTCAAAAGTAGTCCTGTTGTATTGCTCTCAGACACGGAAACAACTAAAATGACAACCAAGAATTCACGGACCGTCATAAATGGATGCTTGATTAGAATACTGAACTGATATGACAAGGTCACTGATGTGGAACTGATAAGAACATGACAAGTGCTAGTGAAATAGTTTGTGATTGGATACGGCACACATTGATGAAACATTGATAGTATTACATGGCAGTCCTTGTTCTGGTATCCCCAGCATGAGAGGTATATGGAGACGAAGACAGAATACTTGGAACAGCTGAAGCAGGGCCGTCTTAACATCATTGTAGGCCCTGGGCAAAGCAGTGCAATGGGTCCCTACCAGCCCTACCCACCCATGGGAATAAAAATGATGTCTTATGAACAATATGGCAGCATCGCAGTATGGGGCCCCTAGAATCGTGGGCCCCTAAAATCGTGGGCCCCTGGGCACTGCCCAGTGTGCCCATGCCTTAAGACGGCACTGAGCTGAAGGCTGACGTGAAAGGGTTATAGAAGACATGGAGAGTCCACCAGGGTTTCTTAACCTTTTTTGTGCCTTGGACCCCTTTGATTGTCTGATGAAGGCTATGGACCCCTTTGATTGTCTGACGAAGGCTATGGACCCCTTTGATTGTCACACGAATGCTATGGACCCCTTTGATTGTCACACGAATGCTATGGACCCCTTTGATTGTCACACAAATGCCATGGAACCCTTTGATTATCACACGAAGGTTGTGGACCCCTTTTATTGTCACATGAAGACTATGGCCCCTTCTTGGAAAAGAATGTACATAAAAGCATAGTTAAAATGTTACATTAAAGATCTTAAATTGTGTACATGGACCCCTTAAAGTGGTGGACCACATGATAGGAAGACGTGCCTTGAATTTAGTAAAGGCCTCTGCTCTTTGGGGATCTGAAGGGTGATGATGATTCAGCTAATAAATGACGTTTTTTTTTTCCTGATAAGAACAATGAAAGTTTGCACACCATTTCTTCGTTCATTTCCTTTTCTGCACCTTATGGAGCATGGGGTCATCACCAGCTAAGCCTGCGCTAAAGCACGTGCTCTTGCGAGTTGGTTTCTTTAGTCAATTTGTTTTACACGATGTGGTTACCTGGCGCCTCATGCACAACCTCATATTTTACTTGCTTCTTGTCACATGCTCCAAGCAGCATTAGTACTATGTCTATTCTTGCGTTGTCTTCTCACACACTTCCTCCCTCTCCCAGAATTACAAGGGCATATTTTGCATATCATCACGATGTCACATATGGAGCGTTGAATCACCTCTACAGCTGATCTCCCCTTACATGTGGCCTGAACTGACGCATTCATGTGCTCTTGTGGTGGTGGTTTCTGTAACACTTTGTTTTACATGGTGAAATGGCCAGCGCCGTGCATATAACTTTATAGTAGTCACTTCTGACGGTATGCTTGAGGGAGTGTCGTAGATTTTTGATAGGAAAATTAAGACTTGGGTTGGTCCCTTCTGAATAGATTAGAATAAGTGATAGTCACAGTGAGAGGTAGTAAATAGAAATAGATTTCCACGAGTGAGGTGGTAGAAATTTATAGAGGCTGTCCCGGAAATCGAGAATCTCTCTTTCCGCCTATCTTCTACAACAGATCCAGAGGAGTCAGACAGTCTATAAAAAATTATGTATATATTAATATATCTCTATCCACTCACGTGCCCGCACATACAAGTGACGACAGTTAGACAACCAGACGTGGGAAAACTATAACAAGGATTATATAGATATTATGGGAACGAACTGACCACCACACTGAAATAAATGTAGGTTTAGTTTAATTATCATAGTAAACTTACATCACAACATATAAAATACATCAAAAGCATGTACACATAGTCATAAAAAATCAAGGAATGCTACAATAGTGATAGACCCGTTTGTATGGTCCTTCCCCTGGATATATAGCCCACAGTCCCGTTAGAAGAAAGTGATAACCCCAAAGAGTTACAGATACATATGATTGAGTCTATGGTTTCCCCCTTTTAAGGTATGGACAGACTTGATACTCTGCTTTATTCTAAGGGAAAATATTGTTAGCAATAACTTGCATAAAGGAAGTTACAACGTGGGTGACTCAACAAAGAACATCCTTCAGTCTACTTTCACTCGGTTCTTTCATCAGGGCCCTGACTCACACAACCTTACCTAAACTCGTGCTGTTGTTCGCCGTCTGGCGCAAACTTCGGGACACTCACACACTTTTTATCTGTTTCTGTCGTTTAATGAAGCGGATCCCAGCTCTGCAGATTTGTTTGTTGGTTTCATCAAAATGGATCCGGGGAGCATCTGCTTCATGCGATAGTTATTTCAGACTAAAGTTAGTGTCACTTGACTCACGAGGTAAGAATTAGGCTTAAACGGGCGCACAGTGTCAGAACACGAGATTTCCCTTAATTAGGGAGATGAGCGGTGGACAACCTCTCTCAACAGATAATCTAGGTTCACCACACACTTTGTCAACAGTGTCGGAAAGTTAATGTTTTAGATTTCTGTAATTATTCTCGCCACAAAGTAGCCTCAACACAGAGTTCGAGGAGAATATGATCTGCCTCAAAGGCCCAGTATAAACATTTATTCTTTAAAAAAAAACTGTTAGTGGGATTGGTATTAGTCGTAGATTTTTTATAGGGAAATTAAGACTTGGGTTGGTCCCTTCTGAATAGATTTGAATAAGTGATAGCCACAGTGAGAAGTAGTAATAGCAATAGGTTTCCACGAGTGAGGTGGTAGAATGTGATTAAGAGGCTGTCTCTGAGATTGAGAAATCTTCTCTCTCTCACCTATCTTCTACGACAGTTTTCGAGGAGTCAGACAGTCTACACACACACACACACACACACACACACACACACACACACACACACACACACACACACACACACACACACACACACACACACACACACACACACACACACACACACATATATCTAACCACTCACGTGCACGCACATATATGATGACAGTTGGACGTACAGACGTGGGAAAACTATAACAAATGATTATATAAATATTCTAGAACGAGCTGACCAACACGCTGATTAATTTCAAGAGAAATTTTAATTATCATCTAAAATTTCTTCACAACACATAGAAATTACATCAAAGCATATACACAGTCATAAAAAAATATCAAGGAATTGCTACAAGAACTGATAGACCCACAGTTAGATCTTATCCCTCGAGGTATGCCCACAGTCCCATTGGAAGAAAGTGATAGCCCCAAGGATACATAGGATTATTTCTAATATTTCCCCTTCTTAAGGTATGAACAGACTTGATATCTCTGCTCTATTTTAAGGGAAATATGATTTAGCAATACTTGCATACAGAAAGTTAAGATAGCAAAATGGGTGCCAAATTACAACAACAAAAAAACACTCCGTCCTGCATTCACTTTATTCATTCAGCCGAGCACACGTGCACATGTTCATACTCACAGCTTAGATAGCCACTTCTGGTAATACAATTTTTAGGACATTCACCTACAGACTCGTCAAGGGCAGTCTTTGACCAAGAAATCCCCAGTTCCAAAAAGACAGGATGAATTCTCTGCTTCCGGGAACGACTCCTTGGGTGTTCTTATTTTTCGGATGTCTGTTTAGGTCACATTAAAATTGTCCAGGCACGAAACATTAACAACGAGCACAGTGTCAATAGCTTAGGTTTCTAGAATTTGAGGAATGTCAGATCGGGGTCTACTTTCAGGAAAAGACTATATTTGGTCACCACACCACTAGTCGAAACTCCGTCGGAATGTTACTGACGTTAATATGTTTCTTGCCACAACAGCTAAATTTGTACATAGAGTTTGTGCAGAAAATCTGATCTGGCTCAAAGGCCCAGTATAAAACAGTTAGTCTTTAATAAAACCCGTTAGTGAGAGTTGTACTCTGTCTATTTATGAAGACACACGCACTGTCAGACAGATGTTTACTTGTAAACCCACGTGGTTAAAAGATAAAAATGTTTATGTTTCTCTCAGGTATGTCTCTGTACTAAACGCCGGCAAAATTTGGGTTAACCCCAGTTTTCACTGCATAGGGAAGAAAAACCACAAATAAAATACTTATACATGCTACGTACTCGGATTATAACTTACATTTTTAAACTGCAAGCGTACCGCTTGACTTATCATTTAAACTTTCCTGTGAAATACGTTATATACATAAAATCAATCATCATGAATTAGGAATACCCACGTGTTCCGTCACCACTCATGAAGCATCTAGCATTAATAAAGTTAGTTTAGAAAGTTTATTCTCGTCTGATTATTTTAGCAGCAAAATTAAATTCCTTAATAGCCGACTGAGTTTAAGCTAGAAATATAATTTCTGTATTCCACTGTGTGGCGAGAGGTTTTATTTTGCTTTAAGATCAGTATAGTACTGACAATTACAGAAATAGAATTTCTGCAGAAAATGGTGAAGTCCCAGTGTCTGAGAGAACTACTGGTATCACGAATTAGTTACGGCTGTGAATGTTCTGATCTCGAAACAATAGTAGAGAGGAGACCGACATAAAGTGCCACCTCCGCTGTGTAACTAACTGTGATATTAATAAACAAGGAAACCGATTTTACTTAACAAAGATAAAATTGACAAGTCGTTCAAATACAATTTCCTTATTATTTATTTAGTATATACACTATCTACTCTTGTGCTGAAGGGTGAATGTTGCAAAATGGAATGTAATGGAATTGTAAGTTTACATGTGATTTACAAATATTTATTTTATATATATAAATATTTTACAAGTTTTCCAATTATAGGAACAAAAAAAGTATATCAGCTGTGCTGTTAATTAAGGATATAACACTTATCAGCTATGCTGTTATTTTTGTCTCTTGCTATGCTACTTCACTTTCTCATCACTAACAGTTTCTATGCTCACAATGCTGACAGAAATGGTACGAATGTGTACTCATCTCTTAAAACAGTTCTGTTCTCCGTAGTTTGGTTCACACAACTCCTGCTGAGGCTCGTTACTTTAGCCCACCCAAGACTGAGGGGGACTAAAGATGTAGCTTCTGTACAATCTCTATGCTCCTGCGAAGTTCCAGGCAGCGGGATTGACTCGAACATACGACCTCAGGTTTTTAGGACACAAATAAACCTGTAACAAAGCAAAAATAGGGGCTAATTTCTGTCCTCAAGCCCACCTATTTCTAGTGTGAGTGAAATGAGCGTGTCTCAGATGTAGGATGAATGACAACATGGCTCAGTATGATTTAGCAATAGCGAGACAAGACATGTGTCTACTTGCAAAGCATTCTTTCTGATAAACTAATACATGGATACATTCAATAATATAGATTCAATACATGAATACATTTAATACATGAATACATCCCATAATATAAATCAATACATGAATAAATCCAATAATATGTACACCTAGGTGTGATACAACAATGTCCTTCCCCCTATACTATACCACGTCCTCTCTGTCAAGTGCTATACTAGCTGGTAACATATATCCTAACAATATTGTTATGTTCTTATGATAGGAGTATATGCGACGAGGACTGTTTGGTGATATATCAGGTTGGAGTTATAGGAGACAATAGATTGGAGTTAGATGCGACAATAGATTGAGTCCTAACAAGGACTGTTTTGGTTATATTTGCAGTTGGTCTGAGATAATAGATTGAAGTATAGGAGACAATAGGTTGAGTCCTAACAAGGACTGTTTTGGTTATATTGCAGTTGGTCTTATCTGAGATAATAGACTGAAGTCGTGTGAGACAATAGATTGAGTTATAGGAGACAATAGAATGAGGTATGAGTCCTATTAGTCTTTGTCTATATCAATCATATACATTCATAGTGAACCCAAAATATATTAAATATATACAGGTGTAGGTAGTATAATGACACACAACAAATACCAACATTATATACCTGCTGAAGGCCTATTTTTCTAAAGGTTATCGTAAATTGATATTTACCCTCCAAGATTTAAAAAGGCCAGTTTGACTCGACTAGTGAAGTAGGCTGCAGGTCGATGCCCTCAGGTAAGCAACAAATCAAAGTGACAGCTTCTTCCTCTTCAGTCGGTATCTCTGGCGTCAAGTTCGGGGTTGCGTGGTTTAGCATAAAATCCGCCCTGATTATATAGGCAGGTAAATACTTAAGAAAGCTTTCGGTTGGTTCCTGGCGGAGCAAATGATTGGTTTCCTCCGGTTTAGTCTCTTTTGCTCATACAGCCTAATTTTATTCAGTTTTAAATCCGCCATCTTGCGTGAACTGATGTGAACGTTAATTTTTATTCTGTCTCAGAGACTGGTGAACGGTGCAAGTTGATTGGTTGAAGCAAATCTGTATCTCGACATAGTGATTAACAAAGTAGTGGGTTACACTTCGTTTCACGACATAGCCCCCTCCTTTCCTAGCTGTGACTTGTCATAGCTGACGTGTAAACCCCTGCTGTGGTTAATCTTTTGCGTCTGTCCTTCCAGAGTACTAGGGTGTCGACTTAAAAAATCAGCTCCTACATTGTCTCTTCCCGGAATGTAATTCACGGTAAAGGAATAAGGCGCAAGAAGCAGACTCCACCTTAACAATCTCGAATTTAGTTTTTTAGATGCAGCCAAGAATGTTAAAGGTTGGTGATCGCTTTGGACAATGAAGTGTGTGTCCCATACAGATAAGGTGAAAATTTGTTGATGGACCAAATTAGAGCTAAACATTCTTTCTCTATGGTCGAGTAGTTCAACTCAGCTGCATTCAGCTTCCTACTGGCGTAGGCGACTGGTAAAAGTTCCTCCGGCTGGGCTTTTGATTTCTGCAAGAGAGTTGCACCAATACCTATACTGCTAGCGTCCGTTCTTAATACAAATTCCTGTGTGATATCGGGTAGTGTAAGGATGGGTTTGCTGGTGAGTTTTGCTTTTAGCTCTGTGTAAGCTTTTTCACAATCAGCATTCCATTGGATTTTGTCAGGCTGTCCTTTCTTCGTTAAGTTAGTTAATGGTGCACACAGAGAGTTAAAGTGGGGTATGTACTTCTGATAGAACCCACATAATGACACGAATGATCTCACATCTTTCTTCGTTTGAGGTCTGGGTGCCTTCTTTAGCTTCTCTATATTCTTTGGGTCAGGAGACATATGACCTGTAGAAATAGTGTGACCTAAGAATTCCAACTCCTTACAACCGATATAGCACTTGGTTGGACGTGCAGTCAATCCAGTGGCTCTCAGTCTGTCAAACAACATGGAGAGCGCTACTATATGCTCTTCAAATGTGTTTGTAGCAACAAGAATGTCATCCATAAAGTTAGTGATATGGGGATTTTGTAGAGGTTCCAATAATTTCCTCATCATTCTTGAAAAGATACTGGGAGCATTTTTCAGCCCAAAGGGTAGTACATTAAACTCGTAGTGTCCGTCTGATGTACTAAATGCCAGCATTTTCCTAACTTCTGGTTTCACTGGTATTTTGTAGTATCCCTTGCTTAGATCTACCTTCGATAAATACCTAGCCTTACTCAGTGTAGAGAACAGCTGGTTGGTGTCAGGTAATGGGTCCACCTGAGATTCTGTGATCGCATTAAGCTTCCGGTAGTCAATACATAACCTGTGTTCACCACTAGGCTTCCTTAATAGCACCACACTTGAGCTATAGGGAGATTCAGACTTTGAAATAATTCTCTTTTAAGAGATAGTCAATCTCATCCTTGAGTGTTTGTGCTTGCTATTGTTCAGTCCATGTCCGCAGCAATGCTTCCAGTGGACTGTGTATGGGGACGGCAATACAACAACGTTGCCGGACCCACACCTATTTCTATTGTAAGGGGCAGTATACCGAAGTGGGGCCTGTCTCCCTCAACTGTTTGGTACAGCCCTGGTTCCTACCTCCTTTGGTTCGGGTTTGTTTCTGCAGCTTTTTTAATACTGGTTGCTGACTAACCAAATTTTCCAAATGATCCAGGCCATGGTGTTCCGACAAATATCTAGTCGGGGTGGGATGTCTCTCGTCCCCTCTCTGTACAATACGGAGAGTTGCCATGGTTACTGGTGTAACAGTAGACTTGTTGTGATTTCGTTTTCTCGTTATCACTGCTTCTACCTGTTTTTTTTCTCTTGTGTATCTTCTTTGTGGGCCTACGTCCGCAACAATGCTTCCTTAGGTCCTGTAACTGGTCTACGCTTCTGAATGAGGTTACCTGGTTACATTCTGAACAGGATTTCATATACCGACTTATGTCTTCAATTATTCCTGGCCAGTAATATCGCAATGCTATATTTTGAACAGTGGCCCCTTTTCCTCTGTGGCCACTGCCTGATGTAGCATGCTCTTGCTCCATAATTTCCTCCCTATAGAATTTTGGCACTACCAGCTGTCCACGCCTTTTAGGTCCTTTTCCAGCTTGTCTGTAGAGTAGGCCATTTTCCATATAGTAGTCTCCTTTCTCTGGAGGGTTATGGGCCTTTGGCAATTTGCCAAAACAAGGCTTCAATGTGCTGTCTGCTGTTTGAGCCTTTTTCATCTTTGTACGATGAATGTTTATTGGATCTCCCTCCTCCTTTTTGGTGCTCGACCTGGTATGGTTTGCTGCCATGACAACAGGTTTTATTGGGTCACCCAAAAAGACATATTTACATCCTATTACCAGCGGGTATATAGGATCATCACTTACTGCTGCTCTTATCACTCCTTCCACATAGCGAGTTCTCACGTTGATCCTTGCTATGGGAAGTGTCATGGTGCCGGTTCCCTGCATTGCCCCTTGTATGTCCACTGTTTCTGTGGTAAGTTGGTCAGGGTGCACTAGGGTTGCACTCACGACTGAGTCGAATTCCAAACCTGAATCATATAAGCACTGAATTTTAGTGCCATTACATGTCACTTCCTCACAGACAGGGGGATGATGGAGGTCATTCTGACTACCTGCCAGTTCCTTCCTTCCCTTTTTCCCTGTTGTGAGACACGCAGCGTAATAAGGAGGGTTGTTCCTTCTGCAGTCTGCAGTATTGTGGTTACTCATTAGACAAGTTTTACACCACTTTCCTTCCTTCCGGTAAGGTGTCTTATCCGATCTTAGAGGGTGTTTGTCCTTTTGGTCAAATCTTTGTTCCTTGTGGTATGGTCTTTTTGTTCATATTTGGTATAGTTTTGTGATGATGTGAAGTTTTCATCCTGCTTTTTCCTATTTCCTAATACTTCTGCCTGAGCTGCTTGATATCTCTCAGCAACAGTTACAATATCTTCCAATCTCTCTGCTCCTTGTTCCATGATAAACTTCCTCATTTCTTGAGGCATGGACTCTTTCACTTGCTCCATCATTATCATTTCCTTCAGATCCTGACACTTTCCTAAACTACTCCATTTTTCCAAATAGGTTTCCAATCTAGCAGAGAATTGGTGATAGTTTTCTCCTGGAAGAAGTTTAGCTGTTCGGAATTTCTTTCTATATGATTCTGAGTTCTTTTCATATCTCACAAGCAGCGCCTGTTTCAGGATTTCATAATCTTCCTGGTCATCTCTTGAGAGCTTCAAATATACATCGTAGGCCACACCTCTCAATCCCTGAGATAGTTTAAGACTCCATTTTTCTTTCACTAAGCCATAGGTAGTGGCTAGTCTTTCGTATCTATCCAGGTACGACTCGATGGCGTCTTCTTTCTCAACAAATGGGTCCAGATGAAAATTCATGGCCCCACTTGAGGTGCTCTGGCTGGAGCTACTCTCAGAGTGAGGTGAGCTCCCACCATTATTGCCAGTATTTGCCTGAATTTCAAGCTCTTTTAATCTCAACTGATGGTCTCTCTCTGCTTGTAATTTCCTTTCCTCAGCTTCAATTTTCTTTGCCTCATTTTCAGCCTCCCATTTCTTGGCTTCCATTTCTAATCTTTTGGTTTCTCTCTCAGCTTCCAGTCTTTTGTCTTCTCTCTCAGCTTCCAGTCTTTTGGCTTCTCTTTCAGCTTCCAGTCTTTTGGCTTCTGTCTCTAATTGCAGCTTTCTTTCTTCCCTATCCATGTGTTTGTCCACTTCTGTTGTGACATACTGAGTAAGAGCATCACCTGTCATATTTAATTCCTTACCCATCTGCATGATCGCAGTCCTGAACTTCACTAGATCAGCCATGGCGTTACTTAGATAGGGTATGTATATCTACTATAACCAAATTATTGTAATTAAAATTAATTAATTTAAATGAACAAATAATTTCCGTGCAACTTTGTGAGCATCAACTATTTACTGAGTACTAAATGGTACTCCTCCTAAGAAAACAATTAAAAAAATCCTATATAAAATTTTTTCCAAAAATTTGTTTCTTATGTTATCTATGGGTGGCACAAGATAGAGTGTAGATAGATGAATAGACTAAGTATGGCTCAAGATATACAGAAATATCCCAGGAACAAGCCCCCAGTGTGGCGAGAGGTTTTATTTTGCTTTAAGATCAGTATAGTACTGACAATTACAGAAATAGAATTTCTGCAGAAAATGGTGAAGTCCCAGTGTCTGAGAGAACTACTGGTATCACGAATTAGTTACGGCTGTGAATGTTCTGATCTCGAAACAATAGTAGAGAGGAGACCGACATAAAGTGCCACCTCCGCTGTGTAACTAACTGTGATATTAATAAACAAGGAAACCGATTTTACTTAACAAAGATAAAATTGACAAGTCGTTCAAATACAATTTCCTTATTATTTATTTAGTATATACACTATCTACTCTTGTGCTGAAGGGTGAATGTTGCAAAATGGAATGTAATGGAATTGTAAGTTTACATGTGATTTACAAATATTTATTTTATATATAAATATTTTACAAGTTTTCCAATTATAGGAACAAAAAAAGTATATCAGCTGTGCTGTTAATTAAGGATATAACACTTATCAGCTATGCTGTTATTTTTGTCTCTTGCTATGCTACTTCACTTTCTCATCACTGACAGTTTCTATGCTCACAATGCTGACAGAAATGGTACGAATGTGTACTCATCTCTTAAAACAGTTCTGTTCTCCGTAGTTTGGTTCACACAACTCCTGCTGAGGCTCGTTACTTTAGCCCACCCAAGACTGAGGGGGACTAAAGATGTAGCTTCTGTACAATCTCTATGCTCCTGCGAAGTTCCAGGCAGCGGGATTGACTCGAACATACGACCTCAGGTTTTTAGGACACAAATAAACCTGTAACAAAGCAAAAATAGGGGCTAATTTCTGTCCTCAAGCCCACCTATTTCTAGTGTGAGTGAAATGAGCGTGTCTCAGATGTAGGATGAATGACAACATGGCTCAGTATGATTTAGCAATAGCGAGACAAGACATGTGTCTACTTGCAAAGCATTCTTTCTGATAAACTAATACATGGATACATTCAATAATATAGATTCAATACATGAATACATTTAATACATGAATACATCCCATAATATAAATCAATACATGAATAAATCCAATAATATGTACACCTAGGTGTGATACAACAATGTCCTTCCCCCTATACTATACCACGTCCTCTCTGTCAAGTGCTATACTAGCTGGTAACATATATCCTAACAATATTGTTATGTTCTTATGATAGGAGTATATGCGACGAGGACTGTTTGGTGATATATCAGGTTGGAGTTATAGGAGACAATAGATTGGAGTTAGATGCGACAATAGATTGAGTCCTAACAAGGACTGTTTTGGTTATATTTGCAGTTGGTCTGAGATAATAGATTGAAGTATAGGAGACAATAGGTTGAGTCCTAACAAGGACTGTTTTGGTTATATTGCAGTTGGTCTTATCTGAGATAATAGACTGAAGTCGTGTGAGACAATAGATTGAGTTATAGGAGACAATAGAATGAGGTATGAGTCCTATTAGTCTTTGTCTATATCAATCATATACATTCATAGTGAACCCAAAATATATTAAATATATACAGGTGTAGGTAGTATAATGACACACAACAAATACCAACATTATATACCTGCTGGAGGCCTATTTTTCTAAAGGTTATCGTAAATTGATATTTACCCTCCAAGATTTAAAAAGGCCAGTTTGACTCGACTAGTGAAGTAGGCTGCAGGTCGATGCCCTCAGGTAAGCAACAAATCAAAGTGACAGCTTCTTCCTCTTCAGTCGGTATCTCTGGCGTCAAGTTCGGGGTTGCGTGTTTAGCATAAAATTCCGCCCTATTATAGGCAGGTAACTGCTTAAGAAAGGCTTTCGGTTGGTTCCTGGCGGAGCAAAATGATTGGTTTCCTCCGGTTTCGTCTTTTGCTCATACGGCCTAATTTTATTCAGTTTTTTAGCCGCCATCTTGCGTGAACTGCGTGAACAGTATAATTTATTCTGTCTCAGAGACTGGTGAACGGTGCAAGTTGATTGGTTGAAGCAAATCTGTATCTCGACATAGTGATTAACAAAGTAGTGGGTTACACTTCGTTTCACGACATAGCCCCCTCCTTTCCTAGCTGTGACTTGTCATAGCTGACGTGTAAACCCCTGCTGTGGTTAATCGTTTTGCGTCTGTCCTTCCAGAGTACTAGGGTGTCGACTTAAAAAATCAGCTCCTACATTGTCTCTTCCCGGAATGTAATTCACGGTAAAGGAATAAGGCGCAAGAAGCAGACTCCACCTTAACAATCTCGAATTTAGTTTTTTAGATGCAGCCAAGAATGTTAAAGGTTGGAGATCGCTTTGGACAATGAAGTGTGTCCCATACAGATAAGGTGAAAATTTGTTGATGGACCAAATTAGAGCTAAACATTCCTTCTCTATGGTCGAGTAGTTCAACTCAGCTGCATTCAGCTTCCTACTGGCGTAGGCGACTGGTAAAAGTTCCTCCGGCTAGGCTTTTGATTTCTGCAAGAGAGTTGCACCAATACCTATACTGCTAGCGTCCGTTCTTAATACAAATTCCTGTGTGATATCGGGTAGTGTAAGGATGGTATATATTTACCTCAACACAGAACTACAGGTGGTCGCACAACTTTAGAATCATACGCTGATATATTTATTGAAGTCTAGAAGTTCGACAAATTGTCGAAACAAACTGAGAAACTTCGCTATACAGCTTATTCTATTCACGAGCAACCTGTCTACTGCGAATTTTGAGGACTGAATGAAAATAAAGTTTAACATTCTGGTTATATCTATTACCAGACAAAGGGGTCCCAACTTATTTCGCAAAACGAAATAATCTCCCCTTTTCCGTCTTAACACCTGCATTAGCTTAAACGCATGCCGTAACTGCCACCTACTGACCGAGAGTGCGCGTGTCAGTTGCGAGTCTCAGACGGCCTGTCTCCAATGCCGAGGTAGTTTTCACACTTCGCCGAGAACTCAGCCTGATGACCGATGTGGCAGGTAAGTCTCAATTACGCGCCGTGGAGATGTCGGGCTTGACACCTCACCTGAGCGCTCAGCCGAAGAAACGCGCGTGTCAGCTGATTGTGCAGACAAAAGTCTGCTCGTATGTCTGAGATTGATGCATATTCACACATCTCGTCCACTGACATCTACGTAATAGAATGCGTATCCCAGTATGAGAAAGAAAGCGGGTAAACGTTAGAATGGGAAAATAGTAATGTTTATAGTCGCAAACGTACGAATGCGAAAAACACAGGAAAAGGATAAAAGAGCGATAATAAAATAGAGGACACGGGTATAGAAAGAAGAGAAAAATAGAAAATTTATTGCTCATAATCTCTACGTGACAGGGAGAGCATCAGTCATGTCTCCTTACAGACCTCTGGCAACTACAGTTTGCGTATGGATGGTTTTAAGTGTACGGTGTCGACACACTCCAGTTTACCCGGCTGTAAATGAGTACCTGAATTTGCTGATGAGTTAGGAAAGGAAAATGCAGCGAGGAAGGGAGCTGGTCACACCCTACCTGGTGATGATGGGCCTAGTAATATAGTGGTCTCTAACCCATCACTCCACCTACGGCAGTATCTGCTGTTGGGACTACCTTTACCTTATTTTACACATTTACGGGCCTGCGTTTTACGCGTGTACAATTCTGTAATGCTTCGGCGCTTCACACGTGCACTTCATTCATTTCCACTTCCCGTCTTTCTGTAGAGAATGGAGCCACCACTGTAGCTGACCCCATTGCACCAAAGTATTCATGTACTCGTGCGGTGGTGGTTTGTTGAGCAGTTTGTATTAGAATGTGAGATTGCCAGCACCATACACTGAAAACCTGGTGCCACTACTGCCTCGGGTGTGTCGTAAAAGTCGAAGAAAGAACGAATACGGTGTGTGTGTGTGTGTATGTATGCTTTGAAAAGCCTCGAAATTTGTTTGATGTAATTAGTTCTTTATAGATGCAGCATTGTAGATTAATATACAACGTAATATGTACTAAGAGTCGTTTATGTTGTGGTCACTTTAGTTGTAGATTAATATACAACGTAATATGTACTAAAAGTCGTTTATGTTGTGGTCACTTTAGTTGTAGATTAATATACAACGTAATATGTACTAAAAGTCGTTTATGTTGTGGTCACTTTAGTTGTAGATTAATATACAACGTAATATGTACTAAAAGTCGTTTAGTTGTGGTTGTTGTAGATTAATATACAACGTAATGGTCACTTTAGTTGTAGATTAATATACAACGTAATATGTACTAAAAGTCGTTTATGTTGTGGTCACTTTAGTTGTAGATTAATATACAACGTAATATGTACTAAAAGTCGTTTATGTTGTGGTCACTTTAGTTGTAGATTAATATACAACGTAATATGTACTAAAAGTCGTTTATGTTGTGGTCACTTTAGTTGTAGATTAATATACAACGAAATATTTACTAAACGGCGTCTACGTTGTGGTCACTTTAGTTGTAGAGTAATATACAACGTAAGATGTACTGAGAGTCGTTTAGGGGGTGGTCACTTTAGTTGTTGATTAATATACAACGTAGTAGGTACTAAGAGTCGTTTGTGTTGGGGTCAGTTTAGTTGTAGATTAATATACAACGTAATATGTACTAAAAGTCGTTTATGTTGTGGTCACTTTAGTTGTAGATTAATATACAACGTAATATGTACTAAAAGTCGTTTATGTTGTGGTCACTTTAGTTGTAGATTAATATACAACGTAATATGTACTAAAAGTCGTTTATGTTGTGGTCACTTTAGTTGTAGATTAATATACAACGTAATATGTACTAAAAGTCGTTTATGTTGTGGTCACTTTAGTTGTAGATTAATATACAACGTAATATGTACTAAAAGTCGTTTATGTTGTGGTCACTTTAGTTGTAGATTAATATACAACGTAATATGTACTAAAAGTCGTTTATGTTGTGGTCACTTTAGTTGTAGATTAATATACAACGTAATATGTACTAAGAGTCGTTTCTTTTGTTGTGGTCACTTTAGTTTAGTAGATTAATATACAACGTAATCAATGACTAAAAAGTCGTTTATGTTGTGGTCACTTTAGTTGTAGATTAATATACAACGTAATAGTACTAAAAGTCGTTTTATGTTGTGGTCACTTTAGTTGTAGATTAATATACAACGTAATATGTACTAAAAGTCGTTTATGTTGTGGTCACTTTACTTAGTATCGTCACTATAGTTGTATTTATACAACGTAATATGTACTAAGTCGTTTATGTTGTGTCACTTTAGTTGTAGATTAATATACACGTAATAATAGTTCGTGTAGATAAAATATGTTATGTGGTCAGTCGTTTATGTTGTGGTCACTTTAGTTGTAGATTAATATACAACGTAATATGTACTAAAAGTCGTTTATGTTGTGGTCACTTTAGTTGTAGATTAATATACAACGTAATATGTACTAAAAGTCGTTTATGTTGTGGTCACTTTAGTTGTAGATTAATATACAACGTAATATGTACTAAAAGTCGTTTATGTGGTCGGTACTTGAGTTGTAGATTAATAATATACAATATTGTACTAAAAACGTTTTATGTTGTGGTCACTTTAGTTGTAGATTAATATACAACGTAATATGTACTAAAAGTCGTTTATGTTGTGGTCACTTTAGTTGTAGATTAATATACAACGTAATATGTACTAAGAGTCGTTTATGTTGTGGTCACTTTAGTTGTAGATTAATATACAACGTAATATGTACTAAAAGTCGTTTATGTTGTGGTCACTTTAGTTGTAGATTAATATACAACGTAATATGTACTAAAAGTCGTTTATGTTGTGGTCACTTTAGTTGTAGATTAATATACAACGTAATATGTACTAAGAGTCGTTTATGTTGTGGTCACTTTAGTTGTAGATTAATATACAACGTAATATGTACTAAAAAGTCACGTTTATGTTGTGGTCACTTTAGTCTAGATTAATATTAATATGTACTAAAAAGTCGTTTATGTTGTGGTCACTTTAGTTGTAGATTAATATTAATATGTACTAAAAGTCGTTTATGTTGTGGTCACTTTAGTTGTAGATTAATATACAACGTAATATGTACTAAAAGTCGTTTATGTTGTGGTCACTTTAGTTGTAGATTAATATACAACGTAATATGTACTAAAAGTCGTTTATGTTGTGGTCACTTTAGTTGTAGATTAATATACAACGTAATATGTACTAAAAGTCGTTTATGTTGTGGTCACTTTAGTTGTAGATTAATATACAACGTAATATGTACTAAAAGTCGTTTATGTTGTGGTCACTTTAGTTGTAGATTAATATATACAACGAGTATATGTACTAAAAGTCGTTTATGTTGTGGTCACTTTAGTTGTAGATTAATATACAACGTAATATGTACTAAAAGTCGTTTATGTTGTGGTCACTTTAGTTGTAGATTAATATACAACGTAATATGTACTAAAAGTCGTTTATGTTGTGGTCACTTTAGTTGTAGATTAATATACAACGTAATATGTACTAAAAGTCGTTTATGTTGTGGTATACAACGTAATATGTACTAAAAGTCGTTTATGTTGTGGTCACTTTAGTATTAGATTAATATACAACGTAATATGTCCTAAAAAGTCGTTTATGTTGTGGTCACTTTAGTTGTAGATTAATATACAACGTAAATATGTACTAAAAGTCGTTTATGTTGTGGTCACTTTAGTTGTAGATTAATATACAACGTAATATGTACTAAAGTCGTTTATGTTGTGGTCACTTTAGTTGTAGATTAAATATACAACGTAATATGTTCTAAGAGTCGTTTATGTTGTGGTCACTTTAGTTGTAGATTAATATACAACGTTAGTTGTAGATTAATATACAACGTAATATGTACTAAAAGTCGTTTATGTTGTGGTCACTTTAGTTGTAGATTAATATACAACGTAATATGTACTAAAAGTCGTTTATGTTGTGGTCACTTTAGTTGTAGATTAATATACAACGTAATATGTACTAAAAGTCGTTTATGTTGTGGTCACTTTAGTTGTAGATTAATATACAACGTAATATGTACTAAAAGTCGTTTATTTTGTGGTCACTTTATTTGTAGATTAATATACAACCGTACTATGTACTAAAACAACGTAATATGTACTAAAAGTCGTTTATGTTGTGGTCACTTTAGTTTGTAGATTAATATACAAACGTAGTAATATACAATTAATTATAATAATTACTAAAAGTCGTTTATGTTGTGGTCACTTTAGTTGTAGATTAATATACAACGTAATATGTACTAAAAGTCGTTTATGTTGTGGTCACTTTAGTTTCTTTTTCTTCCTTTTTTTTCTTGTCACTCGTGTCCGATACATTTTTGTTGTTGTAAAAATATACTTAAAACATTTATGGAGGAATTCCTTAGATTCCTTTGTTTATTTTGTCCGCTCGTGTTCCTGCCCCATTTACAACGAGTAAAGTTTTCTATTGTTCTATACTTAATTAAATTAAATTAATATATGCGTAACTGCGACATGTTTTAAAATAAAAAAATAGCAGGATGCATGAAAACGCGGGGAGCGGCTGATGGTGATGGCAGCATCAGATAGAACTGTTGAAACACATTCCAGAAACTTGACGTTCGCGGGAAAAAACCATTTACCATTTAGCATTAGTCACTTTAGTTGTAGATTGAGAATATACCATATTTGTGGAAAAGACTCGCAGATGCTCTTTATCTGTCTTGTCTATTCCCCGTAAATAAACATCTGAAAGGATAACTTGTAAAAGAGCAGTGGTTTTCTTTTCTACATTTACCTTTTCTTGGCCACTAGCTGACAGCCATGCGAGAATTATTTTGCACGGTAGACATTTTCCAACGATCCGATATAAGATTATTTTTTTTTTCCAAAACGCACCACTGCGTTTATTTTTTAAATAAAATTTTGCCGCGTTTTGGCGAGGCGCGTCCGGTTCAACCTAGCCGGATATATTAGGGCGCATGTCCAAACATAAAAGACCTTTGGGTCTTATGGTACGCGTTATATATATATAAAGTGTTATATATATTCTGCATTTCTGTATGGTGCAGAAACATGGACGATGAATAAGCATTTGGAAGAAAGAATTGAGGCTCATGAAATATGGATATATAGAAGAATGGGGCGTATCTCATGGAAAGAGATGAAAACAAATAAGGAGGTCCTAGAAAATCTTGGTATGGGAACCATAATAATGAGAGAGGTCAAGTTCGGACCTAAAATACCGCTGTATTGGAGACATAAAAAGGATAACACCTTGCAGAGACCATTAACAGAAGGGAGAATTCCCCGTAAGGTAAACATCTGAAGGGGAAGACAGCGCTATAAGAGCAGTGGTTTTCTTTTCTACATTTACCTTTTTCTTGGATGACAGCCATGCAAGATTTTGGACGGGAAAGACAGTTATCAGAGTGTCCACCAATGACAAGAGGAAGATTCTTTTTTTTTTTTTTTTTCCAAAACGGATGCCATGGCGAGTACGCCAACCTCCGTTGTGGAGATGGCAAAAAATATTAGGGCGCATGATCCAACATAATAGATGATGGTACGCGGACTAATATTTATTTTTATGAAGGAAAAAAGTAAGTAATCAAATAGTGCAAGTTCTCCAATGGCAGAAATTGTGCGGTGAACATCTGAACTCTGGGAAGCCCCGTGAAACACCTCTTCCCGCAAATGAGATTTTTTATTCCCGTTAAAATGCTTTTCAACCCTGGTGATTTGATAACCTGAATTATTTCTTCCTTTCTCTTCTTCTCTCCCCCCGCCCCCCGTTAAATCCCATTAAAAAAAAAAAATTAATGATGTCGATTTGGGAGTTTTTTGTATGTGTACGATTGATAAAGACAAATACCTAAATCAGACACAATTTAGTTGGAAAAGATGTAAAGAGACCATGTTGGTGCTAGATAGAACACATTGAAAATTAGTTGATAGCATTACGAGACGGTCCCTGTTCTGGGATCCGCAGGAAAAGAGAAGTGCAGGGGGACCAAAAACACGCAAGAGAGAATAGAACTAGAGATGACAAGGAACGACTGAAGAAATGGTGCAGGACTGGAAGGCTTGGGGGGGGGGGGGGGGGGGTTCTATGAAGGGCTAACTATACGGGGAGCTGAAAGGTGTAGTAGATTTGTGATAGGTGATTAAGACTTAGTTTGTGGTCCCTTCTGAATAGACATAGAAATAAGTGATAGATCAGTGAGATGATAAAATAGAAATAGATTTCACGAGTGAGGTGGAGGAAATATAGTAGATTCTGTCTCTGACACTCGAGAAGCTTCTCTCAGTCAGCCTATCATCTACAACAGAGTTAGATTAGTCAGACAAATCTAATATAATATATATTAATATATCTGTTCCTCACATACGCACACACACAAGTGACTACAATAGACACACAGATGTGAACCTATGACAACTGAAAATATAGATATTTGGGAACGAACTGACCGCCACACTGATTAAGTTTAATTGTTAAGTTTAATTATCAAAATAAACTTCCATCACAACATATAAAATTACATTTAAGCATATACAAATAGTCATAAAGTCAATGAATTGCTACAAGAATGATAGACCCATTGGTATGATCCTTTCCCTCGATGTATAGCCAACAGTCCTGTTAGAAGAAAAGTGATAGCCCCAAAGAGTCACGGATACATATGATTTAGTCTAAGATTTCCCTTTAAAGGTATGAACAGACTTGGATACTCTGATCTATCCTAAGGAAAAATATTGTTAGCAACAACACTTGCATAAAGAGATTTAAGACAGCAAAAACTGGGTGCCAAAATACAACAATAAAAGAATCGCTCAGTCCTGCATTCACTCTATTCAGTCAGCCGTGATCACTAGCTTTCGTTCGTACTTACAGCTTTGGTAGCAACTTCTGGACAAACAATTTTTAGGACATGCACATACATAATCTCCAGGGTTAGACATTGGCCAAGGGAACCCCAGCTCCAAAAAGATTGGTTGAATTCGCTTCTTCGGGGAACGTTTCCTTGGTATTTCTTATTTAGGGATATCTGGTTCTGTCACATTAAAATTGTCCAGGCACGAACGTTAACAGTGAGCAAAGTGTCAATAGCTTAGATTTCTAGGAATGTCAGGTAACTGCCTTCTCTCAGTATAGGTTTTTATTTGGTCACACCACATACTAGTCACAACTCCGTCGGAATGTTTATTGATTGTAATATTTTACTTGCCACAAGGGCTGAAATGTACTTGAGGTTTCTCTCAGGAAGAATTAAATCTGGAGGCCCGTTACTTTATTTAAATCTTAAAGTTTATGGAATGGGTACTCTGTCGTTCTGGATGCCAATGCAATGCCAGACAGGTTTTACTTTATACACCCCAGTCTTTAAGAATAAAATGTTTTAGTTCTTCACAGATATTACTCAGTACTCAACGCTGGCAAAGTTGGGTCACCCCAGTTTCACTGAATAAAGAGAAAACAACATATAAAATACTATACATACTATTCCTCGGTTATAACTTACATTATAAACTGCAAGCGTAGAGCTTGTCGTATCATTTAAAATCCCATGAAATAAGTTATATTCACAAAATCAGTCATCATGAATTAGAAATACATACGTATTTCATCAATACTCAATGATGAATCAGTGCAGTTATAAGTTAGTTAAAATATTCTCGACTGATTATTCGCAGTTTAATTTAATTCATTTACAGCTGCATGAGTTTAAGCTAGAAATTATAATATATTCTGCTTTCCACTGTAACATGTCGGCTAGCGAATATAACAGACTTAATATTAATTTCTTCTGCACAGAAATCTAACTAGTAAAATGAAAATAAGCGATTTATCACTAGATCACTCAACACAATTAGATATATAATAATTATATTTGTTTCATATTAATTTACTGTTTACAGGCCTCGTGGTTTCCCTTCCTTATGTGTTATATAATAATTACCTCCACACAGAACTACAGGCGATCGCACAAACTATAGAATGATACGCTTATATTTATTGGTAGTCTAGAAGCTCGGCAAAATTTCCGAAACAAACTCAGACTACGCTATACAGCTTATTCTCTTTAGCACGAAACAACCTGTCTACTGCAAATTTGGAGAACAGAATGAAGTCACGTTTAAACTCCTGCTAGGATATATGAAACAGACAAAGCATCCCACGTTATTTCGGAATCCGAAATAGCGCCGGTATCTCCCCCTCTCCTAACACTCTCTCTCTCTTAACACTTTCGTTAACTCAGGCAACTGCCATAAACTGCCAAACGTGCGTCTTCACACCTCACTCTGGGAAACTTAACCGTAGAGCGCCCGTGTCAGATGAAAATGCCAGACGATATGTCTCATTTCTGAGCTGTGCAGATGGCAGTTTCCACACCTATCGCCGAGAAATTCAGCCGAAGAAAACTCGTGTCAGATGGAATTGCTAGACAAATGTCTGCTCCCATGTCTGACCAGACTGTATATTCACAGCTATTTGTCTCGTGCCGGGACTGACATATGATGTAATAAAGTGCGTTTCTAAATGAGAATAGAAACGGTAAAGTCAGAATGGGAAAATAATATTTAGTCGCAAACGAACGAATGCGAAAAATAGGAAAAGGATAAAAGAGCGATAATAAAGTAGAGGACACGGGTAGAAAAGAAAGAATATAGAAAATTTATTGATCATAAATCTCTATGCGACAAAAGGTCATGATGGTGATAAAAAAATGCACTAAAAATGAAGACTGCACAGTGCAGATCCCGTGTGACATCCATGTTAACCATATCTTTCTTTAAGACATCAGGGAATTCACATGCAAACACCAGGTTCACAGAGGAATATATATTGACGTATAATACACAAGCAAGATATATTAGAGATAACGCTGTGCTTTACGGAGTAACACCGCTCCTTATTGCTTATACGTATCTATGCCAACAAGACCGTTAATGAATAGCATTCTTTATTAGATGACTGTCAACAACAAAATATAGTCGTTATCTAATACACAGAATGAGGAAGTTCATGACTTGGTGATATGAGCTGCCCCAGATATATATGACCATAAAAGGCAGAGAAACCTAATCAGGAAGTCGGCGGGATTAGCATTATGCGTCAGTAACATATAGAGGCAACCCATAAAAGCCAGATCCAAACCTCAGAAATGAGGTATCTGAGGAAGGTGGTTGAAGTAACAAGAAGAGACATGGTACGCAACCAGACGATACGTCAAGGCCTTAAATCCTACCCCCTGCAGACCCAAGTAGAACAGTCCCAATTAAGATGGTTTGGCCATGTCTGCAGAATGGGAGAAGATCGGATACCACGACAAGCATGGGAAACAAAAAGCCAAGGATCCAGACCCCGAGGACGACCCAGAGTCCGCTGGGAGGACAACATTAGACAATCTTTGAAGGATCGAGGACTAGAATGGAACCAGGCCAGGAGGAAGACAGCCGATAGGATAGTCTGGCGCTCTCTCTTCCAAACCTCTACACCTCACGGTAGAAGGGGAACGACTAAGTAAGTAAGTAACATATAGAGGGAGCGTCCGATTGACAGAGTGGTTAGAGCGCTGGTCTCTCGCGGCAAAGGCGCAGGGATCGAATAATGGTACCAACACGCTGCAGTCTACCCAGCTGTAAATGAGTACGTGACTTTGAGTTAGGGAAGGAAAAGGCGACGCGGAATGGAACTGGTCACCCCCACCTCTCGATGCTGGACCTAGTATGGCGAAGTCTCTAACACTTCACTCCCCCTACGGCAGTATCTGCTATGGGACAACCTTTACGTTTTTTAACATAGAGAGGTTGAAGATTAACTAATAACTTGGTCAAGTGCTGGGTGTGCTATTGTAGTGATAGTTTGTGTAACAATTTGCTGTACATGTGGTGGTTGCTGACCTGTGTCGCCTGTTACAAGAGTTTGCTGAACCTTTGCTCCCGGCCCTGGATTTACTCTGGCTATATGTATTGATGTGATCATCATCATTCTTCCCCTCCCCCAGCTCTCCAAGGAGCACAGACCCTTCAACAAACGTCTGCCTTCCAGAACAAGAACGGCCCTGTAATGTTGTCAGCAGGTTTCCTCAATGTCTGTCCTTTTTATGTGATAGGTTTTAAGAAGCTTATGCGTTAACGGGACTTATTAAGTTATATCCAGACTGGCCTTTTTTTTTTTTTTTTTAAAGAGTTAGTGGCCACCAGGAAGCTGCTTAGGACAAGATCTCATTATGACTGCTGTGTCGCACGTCTCTAGAGTTGATCCTAGTGTTATCAAATAGTGTTATATCGCGAGAAGAGCAACCCCTATTACGATATCATGAGTTTTATAACCGACATTCATGGAGTACCTGCGAGTTCCCTGTCGTGTTTATCTTATCTTTATATTTTTGGTTATCGCTGACTAGAGGATAACTAGGTCGATGATGAATGACTTACTGGCTCTTTATTTTTCTATTGCTACATGTTTTCTGTTTACACTTGTGTGTTTATTGTTATTTATTACGTGTTGGGCATTAAGACATAGTTTTACAAATTGTCCAGACTTAGCATGAATGCGTAGATCCATCTCGTCTTTTTTTTTTTTTTGCATTTCCTTGTCGCCATCAATGGTACCTATACCTTATAGCGGTATGGCAGCTTGCGTACCCTGATAATCCCCAGAGCTATGCCAGTGGGAGTTTTACTCCTGGTAGGTTCAACCAAGCTGGACTGGTCTGTGTGGGTAGGGGTCAGACAAAAGCTGGTACCCTGGTCCTCCAGGTTGGGGGTTTTAGCACAGGGCTGACACCCGTGTCTGTGTAAAAGAAACAATGAAGTTACGGAAACAATAATAAAATTTACATGCACACCATCATAGCTGGCAGACGCTGGAACTGGGTTGGTCATGTCCTCAGAAGAGACCCCGATGCCATCACAAGAACAGCTATGCTTTGGACCCCTGAAGGAAAACGAAAGAGAGGCCGACCAAAAACAACCTGGCGGAGGACTGTGGAGGCTGAGATGCAAAGAATGAACCAGAGTTGGGGCACTGTACGAAGGATGGCCACCGACCGAGCAAAGTGGAATCAATTTGTTGGACGCCACTAGGCGTGATGGCCACTGACTGCTTTGACGGTCGGCGGCTAAGGATCAAAGAAGAAGAATAGCTGGCAAATTAAGACTTTAATCTCGTTCTTACCTATATCTTTTGGAGTTATTTTCGACGAGAGCATCCGATTGGTAGTGATTAGAGCGCTGGTCTCTCGCGGCAAAGGTACTGGGTTCGAATCACGGTGGCGTCACGCTCCGGACTACATAGCTGTAAATGGGCACCTAACTCTTGCTCTTTAGTTAGGGAAGGGAACTGACCACCCCCCCACCTCTCGAAGCTGGACCTAGTATAATGAACTCTCGAAAACCTCACACCACTACGGCAGCTTCTGCTCTGGTACTACCTGTAGTTTGTTCGTTCTTTCGTCGACTATATGGCTGTCATACCCTGTTCAACCAAAGCGGTTATAATTGGGGTATATTGTGCATTCACTACCTGTAGATCCTACGTGTACCTTATATATACTGTAATTGCCTGAGAGGGGAAACAGGATATGGCCGCGCCTCGCCAGCGAACGTGGACAGCTGCAGTAACAACACAACACAAGCGTGGCAACGAGCGGTCCGTGACCACCGAGAAGAGGGGGCAGTAGGGGTGGTTGGTTGGTTTAATTACCGTACTGCAGCTTTTCGCATGATTCACCGAACATTCATCTGCAGTTTAAAATAAAGTGTGCCGGCGATGTGGTATAATGTGATATTTTGTTTATTTTTTTTAAGGTCACTGTTTAGAAAGGGGGTAGGTGGGTTGACATCGCAATGGAATGCTGGGCGCAAGTGGCTTTCCAAGTGCGTGGCTCGTGCGAGTAAAAATTGCGTGAACGAAAATAAGTGACCCAGTTAAACGTTTTGAATGTCTTGTGTTCTGGGAATTAGTCTTTGTAACATCGTAAAATTTAGTATGGCAATTCACAATGCATTTATTTGTAGTATCTACACGCAACAGCTTGATCTTCATGTAACTGTGCCCAAACTTGCGCCGCCACCTCAGATTTGGCGAAAAGAGGCTTTACAACAATTATTACAGCAAGCGGTACAACAATATTACAACAAGCGGATGAGATAAGAACACACCGAAAGGATCGCCCGGCAAAAAAAAAAAAAAAACCAGGCCCGGGCTGTCACGTCAAAGGCGTATCATTCCCGTATAGTCAGTTACGACTGGAGGAGAGACCACTTCTGTAGTGTAATATAGTGGTTTTATATGCCCGTTTAAATGTATTGTTACTACACAGTCTCGCGAGAATAGGCCGATGCCATTTGATATGGGGGGGGGGGGGGGGGTTGAAATATGAACAACAGTATTAAGATGTAAACGCTTATGGTATTTTTGTTGCCAGCCTATTTTACTTACACATACTGCAGCTACCATAACCTCTCGCTTAACCCTTTGAGGGCCCGTTATACGGCGTAAAATGAAATTACCTGGACGATGGCTTTAAGCTCATCATGGCCCTTTTTATTCCTTATAGAGCATGGAGGCAACCGCAATAAATAGATAGCGAGCCGTTGTCAAATTTTGTAAATAACTCTTTTTTTATTTCTGGAATATTTGTTGAGCTAGAGTATAATGGGATGCGAGGCTTCTTAAGATGTTGTAAAGGGGTGCGAGACTTCTTAAGATGCTGTAAAGGGGTGCGAAGCTTCTTAAGATTCTGTAAAGGGGTATATGGTCTGTAAAAACGTTAAGAAGCACTGTGTTATAAGAAGCCTGCACCAATGCATTTGTGGGCTCTTGCAGTGATGGTTTCTGTAGCTATGTACCTAGCGAGAGGTTGCCAGCCCCTTACAAAACGTTATATTTGTCGCTTCTTACGACATGCCTGAGGGAGCAATAGACCTATTGTTTTCTGTCTCCGACGTTGGTTGGGGTGTGCGGAATCGGTTATCTGTGCTGCTGGTCCCATCCCCCCTCTTGTGTTTTCTTTTATTTATTTGCGTCTTCTGTCTTTCCCCTCGCATTTCCTTTATCTTTTTGTTAGTTTTTTTTCCGTCAGGGAAAAGAGGTGCGATTATCCTGGTGTGAATGTAGTTGAGGTATGAGTTTATAACTAAGAGACTTGATTGAACAAACGACAGTGTACTTTGTTTGGGTGGATAGACACGGTCCGAGACCCGCACTGAAAGCTATAGTACTACCTGTACAGTAGTTGTGTATAGCAAGCAGAAGTTCCACACCGGTGCGTCACGAATATTCTTGTTGTATTTCTAAATTTAATTTTCTTATGAAAAACAGTGTACCCTTAATAATATCCCTAGCTACCGCTTGGCGACATTACATAGGTTTAGTAGACCGTGTCGACATTAACAAAGTCGGAAACTTGTGATGTATGTTGAGGGGGTGTATAAAAAACAATTCACGTTAAAGAATTGTTCCTAGAGATACACTTACAACGGTTTTTCTTCGCCAACTACTAAATGTAAGCAAGACATCTACGCCAGTGGTTCTCCTAGAGATACACTTAAAACGGTTTTTCTTCGCCAACTACTAAATGTAAGCAAGACATCTACGCCAGTGGTTCTCCTAGAGATACACTTACAACGGTTTTTCTTCGCCAACTACTAAATGTAAGCAAGACATCTACGCCAGTGGTTCTCACCGTGGACCATATGGCTCCCAGAGGGCCATGCCATATTTCTAGGGGACCACAGTAAGATGGTAATGTACCTTTTTCCAGCTAACAGCGACTATGAGGGAGGCTACATAGGTAAATGAGGCTCAGAAGGGGAGCCATGAGCAAAACAAAAAAGGTTGAAGACCCCTGAGCTACGTTACAAACGAGACATCTACGAATACTATTTGGTAAAACAAGGCATCTTAAGCGTACCACTGAATGCAGACAATATATTACCTTACCATTAATTACAAGCGATACGTCTGTATGAACAACCACACACACTGGAATTTTGATTAAAATGATGGAGGAGCACAAACATGGTCACTCGGCCTAGGGGGACAGACGAATTCCATGCTATGAGTCGGGCGGAAGGTTATCCTTGGACTCGTGGGTACACACCTTAAATAATACGTTTCTTATCATTTCTAAAAGAAAACATATTTTAATCTAGTTTTTGGATCTTTCGTTTCAGTTAGGATATCTGATGTTTTAAAGTCTGTTTACAAGCTCATAAATAAAGTAGATTGTTTAAAATAAAAAAAGTTACGCGTCTTTGCGTACCGCCAGAAGTCCTTCTGCATACCATCAGTGCTGTACCCACCACAGGTTGAAATAACACTGTTCTATAGATATCATTAATGGGGAAGAGAGTTTTGCTTAAAAAGTTCAGAGTCTGGTGATAGCAAATTGCACAGTGATGAAGTCATGGGGAAGACTCTTGGCAAGACCTCTTACGCACGTGCCTTTTAACAAGATCATTTTCCTGTGCACGCGATTGTAAAAGGGAACGAAAATAAGATTTTAGTGGTACAAAGAGCGAATTCTCCAACAGCTGTAAACTGTATCCTTCACTACTGCAGAATAATTTGTGCTGCGGTGCAACAACCTTCGCTCTAGCCACGTATCTTACCGGTTTTACATCTGTCCTCTGCAAATGAGTCCTACAGAAAACTCTGCAAGCCAAAACAAAAAAAAAGTGTTTGGCTTAGTTGTTTTATGCTAACGCAGGTGAAAAATCTGCTTACATTTATTACCCACATTTCTGTTTTCACTGTGGCATGCTGCGCTGTACTGCACATTGTAGAGGTTGAAAGGTTGTTTGAGAAGAATATGAGAGAAGTGACGCGAAAGGGCATGGCCGTAGTTTGAATATTTTGTTTTATTCCGATCTGATACCTACGCGTTCAAGCAGCAACAGAATAGAACAACACCGTCCGTGATTCTGTTGGTGCCAGTTAGAACACACGAATAACGTCTGCTTGGCGATCATAACTTTCGCGTGTGCTTGGCGATCATAACTTTGGCTTGTGCTTGTCGCAACCCTCATCTTTCATATCAACACCATAATGCAATGCCCCTGCATCTGTGTAGAAAGTTATTCATCATTATTGCATGTGAGCTCCCCAAGGCACACAGCCCTTCAACAAAATTTATGACAGGTCATTCTGCCCTGTGCCTTCCGCTCATTGGCTTTCCATGTCTTCCTCACTCCTGTCATTTCCATCTCCAGTTCTTTTCTCAATGTGAGTGGTTTGTGTCTCCCTCTACATCGCATACTCTGGGTATTCCAGAACAAGGATTGCCGTGTACTGCTATCGGCAGTCATTACTCACTGTTGTATGTCCTGTCTGTCGCCAGCGTTTTCTGTTCCGCTCATATCATCAGTTCCTCATTGGTGAGCTTGTCACACCATTTCAATCCTTCTCTTCTGTGCAAGCAACCATTTATGAGAGTCTATTAACTTGTTGTTTCCTCTCCATACTTCACAACCATACAACAGGACTGATTAGACAGTGTCGTGGTTGAGTTTGAGTGTAGAGTATTTGTCGAGTTGGACAATAGTAGTGAAATCGACAAGGGATAGTGGACTGACAGAGTTATAGATTACACTTTAGATAAGGTGTAAATAGGAGATGGACTTGAGACAACCTGGAAGAAGATTTATTCAAAGGATCTCTCTCTCCAGGCCTCAACTCACTTTTACTGTCTAAGCATCTCCTGCTCTCACTCTTTTCTCTTATCAAACATAGAGATTCTAGTAAAGAGCTAAAAATACAAATATGGATGGAAAGGTCGTGAATAGCGTATTAATAAAGGTGTAAACTTTATTAAAGAAGAAAAGCATGAAAATAATGCATATCATCACAACAACATAAAATTACATCAATAATCATCAATGATCAAAATATGAAAAATACACCAACAACCACACACACAGATCACCATTCATAAAACCTGTAGAACACAGAGAGATGAAATAACTGAGTGTCAGCCCGTCCGTTTTCGGGACCATATGAAATAGCTCCAGTAAGTGGTTTTTTCGTATATATCCTCCATCGGTGATGGAATTAACCTGAATAAAATCACTGTATAGGCGCTATCATTGGTGATTCTTCCCTACTGGCGCGAGGTGGGCTGGAAGACTCTATTTACCTTCTGTTTACCAAAATGAATAAACTGCGTGGCAGTCCGTCCGTTTTCGGGGACCAGATGAAATAGTCCGGACAGTGTGTTACTTGTAGATCCTTCGTGCTCATACGTGGGAGTTCTATGCTGCTGAGTGCCCCGTTTAGGCACAAAAAGGCGGGTGATATGGAATTCTGCTATAGGCATGCTGGGCGGTTTTGATATTCTGGAAGCCGCAATGCTCTGGCTGGTAATCCAAGAGGCGAGTAGAGAACTACTACTGCATTTGGTGATTCCAGATTTAGCGTTGGCTCCGTTGCACTGCGTGAGCTTAACTTGGCGTTGACAAAAGGGGTTTTGATTCAGGAACGGGGTGTGACACTCGTGGGGCTAGATATCCTCAGAATCCCTCTAGACGAAGAGACGGTGACATTCTTCGTCTGACTGGAAACTAGACTAGCAATTCGGTATCCCCTGAAACTGAGACCGAAAAGAGACACCCTTTTACATCAAGCAAATAATAAATCACACTAACTTTATACAGAAAGTTTCGCTCCACTATGGGATTAAATTTATTGTAGTTATTGCTATGATGGTTTAGGGCTGTCTTTAACCATGTCTCCTGTTCCTTAAAAATATCAATTATCAACACGCGCCCGCATAGGCTTAATATCTTTTGCACCCCCAGGTACCTGTCAGTAAATGTTCTGACATCAAAAATCTACTCCTCTTCTCCCAATCTCAACATACAGGAAACCTAACCTGTAGTTACAGTTAAAAGAATATGCTTATTCATCTTACAACATTAAATGAATTTACATAAACAGATTACAGCATTTGACATTACACAAATAAATCGTATGTCCCCTTTGGAAAATATATTAGCATTCCACAAAATGAGTACAAAGAAAATGCAATGTTCTTGCTATAATAATACAGCTGTGGCTAGATCATACGATATAATTATATCTATGCCTGGTGACTGCTTTCAGTGAAAGTTATAGACTAGTGCCTAGCCACACAAGTAAGCATAAAATGATCCTCCCTTGCCACCAGAACTATCTATCAAAAAGGAATAAGTGACTATCTCCTATAATCCAGAGTTATTACCTGCATCTCACTATTCAGTTTTAAAGTGAACAATCCACACCTGACATTATCTTACAGAAATGACAGTTAATTTTGCTGACTCTTAACCCAATGGTAAGCATTCGTGGACTGATTCTACGCCTAATATCTGTTATTGTAAGTTTAACATTTAACCCATGATAAACCGTAACAGTTTAAGCACCACTTAATAGGCCGTAGACAGCGCTACCTTATCACTGAACTAAATTACTAGGAGAAGTCCTCAGAAATAAATTCACTTCCCTAACAGATATATATAAAAAGCTAACATGAATATAATATTATAATTATAAGATATGTCAACTCACCCCGAAAATAACTAGAACATAGGCAAACACATTCTAGTACTGTGTTAAAGTTTGCCTTATCTCATGATGGTCATCTACGGGCCAGGAAAATTTACGAATGTCTTTGTCTATTAAAACCAGTCTACTCTTATAGATCACAAGGGACGCTCCCCCCGGACCCCTGGCGTGCGTATTTCTACAGAAGTTCGGCGAAAGACGTAATCTAGAGTAAGACAAAAGAAATCATGCGAAAGTTCCCCTGGTAGAGAAATGCATAACATTATGCTCTATCTTGTCTAAGGGGCGAAAACCCAAAGATTGACCGCGATTGTTATCTTCCCCTGAAACAGATCACACTCGTTACCCAGGCCTCAAAGGGTACCAGCCGCTCGTCATCAAACGTTTTAAAGCGCCCAAAGAAATTCCCCTGTTGGGACCACAGAGGGTACCCGCCGCTAACGAACCGTTTCTTTCACAGAAACCGTCTTTGGCTCGTTCTAACACTTAAAGCGGACCCGAGAAATGTTTCTCTGGTCGAACAGGTGCGTTTAGATAACGTTACGTCTAGCGTTAGCTGACCACAGCTGGCCAGCGTAAACAACCTTAGTGGGGTTGAGAAGGTGAAAAAATGTAGGTAGAATATGAAAGAAACGAAAATACAAAATGTCTCGGAAAACAGAACATTTAAGGGAGTAATCAAATTATGGACAAGATGGTAAAATAAATTATCTTTCACGTGACAAGTGCCCCCCCTTTTAAAGTTCGAGGAATACGGACAAAAATGACAGTAATTTATCTTTTCCATCGTCTTTTGTTACCTGTCATTGGAACATCCTATACTCATAAAACCAAATACGTTTCCAATTTCTGTCTGTCTGTATGACTAGCTCCGAGTTCATTTCTTTTCTTCCCTCTGTCTAATAGACGTTCAGCGAATGGGATTTTGCGAGGCCACTGAACACTGACATAATCTGTTTCCGTGTGAACATGACCTTCCTTCCCCAATTTGCTTTGTCTGTCCATGGTTCGGAAAATTATCCGCACCTGTTGTGAGTTTCGGCCCCGCCTGAACTCACTGGCCACTGCATAGGTAATCCGCCTGTTATGTGCAGTGTAATCGTTGCTGGACTCGGGCTGTTTAGTTTCCGTTATGGGTTTACCTGTCGCGGACTTAAAGTCCTTTTTCGTCGGCACACTTGTGTTTATATTCCGCTTGGATTACAGTTGTTGGTGGATAGCAGATGGAGAGATGATAACCCTCTCTCTCCATATGCTGCTGACAATCCTTGGAAACAACCCAAAACTATAACTCCCCCACGAAAAAAGAATTGTCAGGACAAATTTTAAGTCCTCTAGATGTACAGGTGTGCTTTAAATTCAGGATCTAGAGGGTGGCGATGAATGTACTCAAGATTACATATGCGTTGGAGGTAATAAATCCACTATTTGCGCAGGCCCGCATTTCCTTTGACGGCGTGTGATAATATGGATGAAGTAGAGCTGATGGTGGCTACAAGATGTTAGAACTGGCGATAATGTGTAGCTCTATGACGTTGATGCCAGTGGAGCGTGGGCGCTCCACTTACTTTGAGGGGGTGACGTAAAATTCCCAGCACTTGAGATCACAAATATGCCCGTATTAGGGTGCTGGTAAAATAAACAACAGTAGTTGGTGGGAACACCCCATCGTAAATGGCTGATGATTTATCCTGCCTTTCCAGGAAGGCAATTCCAGCCGATGGCTCAGAGTTCCCTTAACTCAGTCGGAGTTAACCGGCTCTCGTTGAAATGAAATCATATTAAAAAATCTATGATCACCTAGCGAACATAAATGTTACAACATCGAAAAATAAAGCAATTGCATAAACAGGTACAGATTAACATTACAAGTTTACGTCACGAAGACCCTCTTACCATCATTAAAAGACCTTTCATCTCTGCTGGCCCCTTTCCGCGGGAGAAAGGGGAGTTAAGTTGTCAGATCAAAGTGACATGCTATCAGCGACCAAAAACTAGAAAAAAGATCAAAAATGGGCGTGCCTAAAATCAAGAAAAAGTTAGGGGGGATGGTAGCTCCACCCTAGGGCCAAATTTTCGAACCCAGCGTGGGACCGAAGACGCAGCTAGAGAGATGGATGCAGTCAGCGACTCATAGCTTGACTGCTTACGTCAGGGTCAGCGAACCAGAGCTGACCAAGACCCTACTTTATCTCCAAGTGGTGGTCCTGGAAACAGGCTGCACAACTGCAGTCTGGCTGAGAGAGTAGGGATCGAAGTGGGAAGGCAAATCCGGTCCCCAAAAATGCCGTGCTGAAGTCGGATGTGTCGGCCGAAAGGTGCAAATATCGCAGCTTTGGTGTAAACGGACACAACGCAACCAACGCCCTTTTCAGGACGAACGAGGAAGAAGAAGAAGAAGAAGAACCCAGCGTCACACCCCTAAAATACTCATTCAGTCTAAGAAACAAGAGTAAAGTATAAAAATGTAGTGTTCAGTTATAGAAGCTCTTGTGCCTTGAGGGGCCAAGGGTTGTTTCTTCAAGTACAAACTTAAAATCTTTTGCGGCATTTATTTTCATTAAAAATTGTCTTTTCCCTATAGAAAGTCAAGGCTCTAATTTATTTTTTTTAAAGAAGAAAAAAGAAACCTAGAAGAAACGCAGCGTTTAAAAAACGAGACTCGACCAGAAACTCAAATGGGCTCAATTTTTTGGTCGACTCCACAACCCTAGTTATTTCTCAATACAGTCAGTTACGAGGCAGCGACGAAGATTACCCCGACTTGAAGGCTTACTAGTCCGAGTAATGATACTACAATTACTTTTGGAATTTTGTATCAGAGTTCGTAACAGTTTTAATTTTTAACCATACAATTTTTTTTTCTTTAGATGCAAAGTTGTAACTTCTGTATGGTTAAAAAAATGGAAGTGTTCAGCATAAAACCACATAAGGAAGGGAAACCCGTGGCCTGTAAACAGTAAATTAATATAAGACAAACATAAAGGTATGTTATCAGGCACTCGTAGGAAATAAAGAAGCAGAACACTAGTCCTGTTCTTACTGTTCTAAGTCTATCATTTACTGGTCTTTGTCTTGTGTGGACTGACCTATACTGTATAATAGTGGAACAACAGAAGTGATTGCGTCATTAATTAATAAGCTGAACTGCCCATGGTAAAAACTTCCGGTGTTATGTATAGCGGTTCGCACTAATGACCTGTCGTCGAAACATCATTTTTTGGGTGATGCGTAGATGGCAGGGAGGATAGTGTGGTTCGCTTGCATAGCTAGGCGGGGTTGTCGCACGGAAGGTCCAAGGTTCAAATCCTGGGTAAGCCACTCATGTCTGTTGTTTTTCTGTTGTCTAGTGTTCTGCTTCTTTATTTCCTACGAGTACCTGATAACATACCTTTATGTTTGTCTTATATTAATTTAGCATAAAACCAATAGCACATAATTGTGTTTAAAAAAAACTAAATCGTCGCGACACACTGTGTAGTGTGAACATTTAATGACACGCTGTGTAGTGTGATCATTTAATGACACGCCGTGTAGTGTGAACATTTAATAGCACACTTCAGAATACTTCAGATTTTGCTGGTGGGTATAACACACTTTAGGAGGAGACCCTATCTAGGTTACAATTATAAAGACATCTCTCGGGTAGATTCCCGTCTCAGAGATGAATAGCACGCCTGTTCAGAACAGTTGAGCAGGGGTCTTTCATGAGTTAAAATACTTAGGCTGGCACGGACATCACTGTCGCATGTGCAGATAACATTTATGAGCCGAGCTGTATTTGTCTCTGCTTTCTCCGCCATATCTTTTGGTACCTGCTGCGTGATCCTTCACCACGTACGGTTCTTGTTCTGACATTCTCTGCTGGCTTATCTGTGCTGGTTGTGTACGCTTCTGTCTGTATCGCGATAGAGAAAGCATCAGTCATCACCACGCCTGGAGGCACATGAGGCAGTCCGATCTCTCCCATCAGACTCGTACGAGTTTTGACGAGGCAGAAGTGACAAAGTGGTTAGAGCGGTTTCATCGAGGTAACAGGGCCGGGTTTGAAACCAGGTCGCGTCACGCGCATGTCCAACCTCGGTGTAAAAATTGGTACCAGACTCTGCTAAGCGAGGTAAGGCAGTGGCAACGAGAATGACAACTGGTCAACCCACCTCGTAAAGCTGAGACTGAAAAACTGTTTGGAGATGTCGGGAACCTTGAGTTGACTACTGCCTTTATTAGAGTCATAAATGTGGAGGTCTGAGGGCGAACGCGGAAGAAGAAGAAGTAAAGCTGAGTCCTGGTATGGGTGAAGTCAGCCTCTAACACTTTACTGCCCCTACGGTAGTATTTGGTATAAGATTACGTTTGCTTTTTTTAACGCACCATTTAACCTAGACACACGGTGCATCAGTTATATTCGGATCTTTATCTGAATATAAAAATTCTTGTTGGTCTCTGGTTGTCTTATGCAGAGCAGAACACTTCTATATATCTCTCTCACTCTGTCTATGTTTGTGCGTGTGTGCATTCTTAGCAAGCAGTGTTGGTAATAGTTTTTGGTTCTAATGTAGCACGAAAAACAAAAGAGGAAAATACTAGACACCAGAAAAGAAAGAATTGAATGGAACTTCCGAGATCTGATTTCAGGTTCATCTCCAAGTGTCCCATCTTACGAGTGCCTACTATGTAGTTGTATTTGTTTTCACATTTGTTACTGAAACCGACAAACGTTGTCAATTATTCATATTCTGCTACGATCTGCTACTGGCCACGAGTGTTACGGGTTTCTGTGTGTTATTTGATCTGCCTTGTTAACAGGAATACGTCCTTGGCAGCAGCGGTGTCTAAAAATGTCTGAATCGTTCGGCCATAAGTTACATAGTTGCAAATTATGACATATGAAAGATTTCCCTATTAATAACCCATCATTTTTGTGTGTGTGAGTGCTTAGGTGGTCGTTTGCCATAACACGGTTATTTTCTCGCAGCGAGGCGATGGCGTCATTTAGATGGACCTGGATCGAATCTCCCGAGTGCCTATTACTTTTCTGTTGTCTGGTGTCCTTGTCGTTCTTTCTTACAAGCGCCTACAACTTACATATTTTTGATATTTGTTTAAAATTCATATGTATATCATAAACCCACGTGACGACCAGGGGATTAATGGGATCTGTCACGTCTCGCTTGTGTGTGTGGGAGGGGGGGGGGCGGGAAGAAGAGAAGATAGAAACAATGCTCAGCGGGCATGATAATTAAGCAGATAACCCCCCCCACACAAATGTGACAGATAAGTGGTGAATATGTTGTGGATAATTCTAAACGTGGGGAAGGATAGTCGCAAAACAGTGGTTCCGAAACTGTTGTGCCACTAGCTCATAGTTTGGCACTGCGTGCTTTTTTGCTAACATAAGTGATCTTTGTGTCAATAACGTTTCCGAGAACAGAGAAGAGTTGTTATCAGGCAACGAAGAAGCTGGCAGACTGGCAAATGAAGGTGGAAAGCTACCTCAGCCTGATATAAGTATAACTTTTGAAGAGACATAGAGTTTTATCAGAAGTAGATACAGGAACAAATGGGAAGCAGACCATCCAGGCCACACCAAAAATGATGCAAATAACCAGCTCAACAGAAGAGAGCAAGTGATTATCTTCAGACTCCGCACGGGCCACAACAGATTGAGATACCACCTATTCAACAAGCTAAAGATAGGAACTACTGATGAGTGTGACTGTGGCACTGATAAAATGACTGCTGAACATCTGCTTCAAAGATGCCCAACTTATGAGGAACAGAGAAAGCACATGTGGCCAACACCAGTACCATTCCTGGAAAAGCTCTATGGAGATAGAAATAGCCTCAAGCTGACTGCTGCTTTCTTTGAACATATTCAAGTTGACGTCTGAGAGTGTACAACGAAGAAGAAGATACTATGCCCAATTGCTGTCCTCGATCTCTTTGGTTCAGCTGTATATTCTTCTGGGCAATTCCCTCCATTACATTTTTATTTTCAATACGGGATTAGAAGGGGGAGGGGGAAGTTCCATTGTCGCATAATCCTTAATGAGAGCTTTCAGAGCTGGTTCCCCTAATGGACTTAAGCATTGTTCTGTGTCATCTTCTTACAGTTTGTTATTTCAGGGGTGCCTCAATGAAAACTCTTCAGGCGACTCGCGTTTTAATGGCGACGATGAATTTGAGAAACGTGGGCTTCCATTGGGCGATAAAATAATAGCTCTAAGCGGTGTTGTACTAGAGACAGTGTGTACTGTTATGACACGTGATCAGTGAACACCGTTATTTATTTTCGCAGTTTGTCGGCACTGATAGTAGCCAGTAGACATTTGTTAAATAGTCACGCTTCTATTTAGCGATCGAAAATATGGGCATATCAGATAAGAGATATCAACACGCGGCCCGATACAAACTGTGATCAGATAATAACATGGAAGTGACTGAAAATTTTTTAGATTTGATATGTAAGTCACACGTCCATAAAATGAAAGCGCGATTCTTGTTTGTTTTTATCCTCTATCCTTTCCTTTGCCCTTCTCACGCTGTGTGATCTTACTAAAATTTTTCACCTTTTTGTGTCATTTGTCTCTCTTATTTCCGTTCCATTCTCGTTCCTCTCGTCTGCTTCGCAAACGCTATTTTGTTCTTGAGCCAGCAACACGTATTACATCATGTTTTACCTTCTTATATCCTAGGATTTCCTTTTCCGTATATTGGCGGATGTGTTTACACTAGAGCCGGATTTCCTGGATGGAAATGCCAAAAACTGATCTCAGCAAATTTTCTAGATGTTCATCTTTTATATAACATCAGTGTAGTATTGATAGCCGCGGTAGTGCACTGGCTTCTGGGCTCAGTGGTCCATGGTTCGATCCCCAGTTGAGGTGGGATTTTTTAGACCGCAAACGGCTCCGGGGTCGACCCAGCCTCATGAATTGGGTACCAGAGCAACTCTGGGAAGGTTAAAGGCGGCCAGCATGATGCTGACCACATCACCCCTGGTGTGCCGTTGTCACGGATTGCCTCCCCTGCTTTGCAGTAGTGTTCCAACAATGGCCAATACTCAAGAATATCTAAGATGGGTCGTCAAAAGTGTCTACCTTCGCACAAGATTACTCATGGCAGAGTTGTAGATAGAAGGCTAAAGACGCTTCTATCCATAGGGGAGATTTACAAGATATTTTCAGAAGTCAAGAACAATGCTGCCTTGGGCTGAACAATTGTTAACTTATATCTGATCCGTCGCCTTTTGTAAAGGATTATGCAATGGTTACGGCCCGTACAAGCCCCCAGCTGAGTTAATTCAGCGAATTTCCTCTAACAAGTAATGGCTCTATGTATGTAAATATATCTCAAGATGTCTATATATATGTATTTATTAAAGAATCATGCTCATACGTTTGCTTTCATACTTATATAACTGAATAAACGATTATTGTTTTAGTTTTAAAATAACAGGTAGCAAGTTTAATACCTGATTACTCTTTAACAGTTAAAATAAATATGAATCATGGGTGAAATTTATTGGATATAAAGTTTCTCGTCATAGAGACTTGATAGGGGATGTATAATAGTCTTTTGCTGGTGCCCTTTTTTACAAGAACTTAGCTCTAGGTGAGTCCTGTCGTCTTGGTTTCCGTCACTTTTTTTAAAGATGAGGGCCCTTCTCCACACAATTTGCTCATTGTAAGTGATTAGGGTTGATGTTTTTCTCTCACGCTTAGTGGCGTTGAACGCTAGTACCACAAACCATCAAATAGCTTGTAACCACGAACTTTTTAGACAAAATAGAAAGAACAAATGCCTCTGCTAAGTACACTGAGTTGGAAGCTTAACAGGCGCATCCTCTCGCTGTCCACCAACCAATGTTAGTCTCTCAGAAGAATTAAATTCTTGAGTACACAGCGTTGTTCAAGGAAGATGATTTAAAAATCACCAGTACTCTTCTGGTTATTATACCGGGAAAATATGTCTGGACAGCGCGAATAATGATTTGTGCCTGAACTAACATTAACAAGTTACATATATCTCACAATATGATATGATACACTTGAGGCACATGTGATGTAATCATCACCCATCACTGCTCCAGTCGGAGTCTGGGGTTACCTGCTGTCGGTTTTCCACACGACTAGCTAGAAACAATCACCAGCGCTTGCTGTAGTGGTTCATGAATATACTATTTTCATATGTTGAGGTTGCCAGCCTCATATATAACCACTAAGCAAGAAAAACATGTCAAATTCACATTTGTACAAATAAATATTACACTTACCCTAAAATTTTGGGTTATACCCAATCTCCTTGCACAGGTAAGATTTGACGTTAGCAATTTAGGTTATACTTTCGAATCACTTGGTCTGGAAATTTTGAATCCCTCTTATGATGGGTGAATCTGCGAATCACTTGGCATGGGAAAGTTTCTCTTATGACGGGTGATCCAATTCCTTATGTTTCCAGTCTTGGTATTTAAAGTCCTGGTCCCTTAAGTTTACAGTCTTGTATTTAAAATGCGGGTTTACTTGTAAATTCCAAAGTTGCCCAAATAAGCGATCTGTCACTTATAAGTATGGGATTCTAAGTCCGATTCGGCGGCCATCCTTCGTACAGTGCCCCAACTGTGGTTCATTCTTTGCATCTCAGCTTCCACAGTTCTCCGCCAAGTTGTTTTTGGTCGGCCTCTCTTTCGCTTTCCCTCGGGGGTCCATAGCATAGCTGTTCTTGCGATGGTATCAGGGTCCCTTCTGAGGACATGGCCAACCCAACTCCAGCGTCTGCCAGCTATGATGGTGTGCATGTCCTCCTGGTTACTCCGAATAAGTAGTTCTTGGTTGCTGATGGTGTTTGGCCAAAAGATTCGGAGAATTTTCCTTAGGCAGATTGTGTGGAAGGAGGACAGTTTCGACATTTCCTTCTCTGTTACTCTCCAACATTCCGCACCATAGAGAAGCACAGAAAGTACGCAGCTCTCATACAGTCTTAATTTGGTGTTTGTGCTGTACTGGGAAGACTTCCAAATGTTGTTGAGAATAGCAAAGGCTGTTCTCGCTTTATTCATTCTGTTGTTAATGTCCTTGCTTGTTCCGCCGTCAGGTGTTACTATGCTTCCTAGGTAAGTAAATGTGTCTGTCTGTTCTAACTTCTGGTTCCTTACTGTTATTGGCTCAGGATTGCCCACATTTAGTGTCATGACCTCTGTCTTCTTCAGATTGATGTTCAGGCCAACCTGCTGGCCATACTTATTCAGTCTATCAGTTTTGTCTTGAATGTGTTGGTGTGAATGCGCGAGCAGTGCAATGTCATCTGCATATTCCAAATCTTCCAGTGTAGAAAACGTTGTCCATCTAATTCCTCTTGGACTGCCCTCTGTTGTCTGGCGCATCACCCAATCTATGACTGTCAAAAATAATGTTGTTGATAAGGGGCATCCCTGTCGTACTCCTGTTTTCACTTCGAAAGTTACATTACTCGATCCAACACTGCACGTAAAGTTAGAATAGAGGCTTTTTATAATGGAAACAATGCGGCTGGGAATTCCATAAGCCCTCAGAATTTTCCATAGGCTGTCCCTGTGTATGCTGTCGAAAGCCTTTTCAAAATCAACAAAGTTAATGTACAGCTGTCTCTGCCATTCTGAGCACTGCTCTATAATGTTCCTGAGGGCAAATATATGATCTGCACATCTTCTGTTCTTTCTGAAGCCCGCTTGTTCTTTCCTCAGTTTATGGTCAACTGCTTTTGAAATTCTCTGGATGATTATCCTGCCTAGTATTTTGCTGGGAACTGAGAGGAGGGTAATTCCTCTCCAGTTGTTGCAGTCTGCAAGGTCGCCCTTCTTGGGCAATTTGACAATTGTTCCTTTACTCCACTCTGTTGGTGTTGTCTCAGTTTCCCAGACTTGTGCAAATAGTGGTTCTAATAGTTCTGCTGCTAGTTCAGGGTCTGTCTTGAATAGCTCAGCATTCAGATTGTCGTGACCAGGCGCTTTTCCATTTTTTAGCCCTTTGATAGCTGTGATAATTTCTTCTTTTCGTGGAATGTCTGTATTTACGTCTAAGTCACTTTCAGCCTCAGGAACATTCAGCTGAGTCTCTGGTGGTTCCTTATTCAGTGTTTCTCTGAAGTGCTCTGCCCACCTTGTTTCCTGCCCCTGTGCTGTGGTGATGAGATTTCCTTGCTTGTCTCTTACTAACGTTATGTTGTTTGCACCTCGTTTTCCACTGATAGCTTTAGTTATTTTATAAACTGTGCTTTGTTCATTTCTCAGTGCTGCCTCTTCTGCCTGTCTTGCAAGGTCATCCAGAAATGTCCTTTTGTTAGCACGGGTTTGACGTTTTACTTCCTTGTCCAGCTGACTGTACTGTTCACTATATATTGCCTTTAACCTGGGAGACTTAGCTTCTGTTTTCTTCCTTTTCATTTCCTTTCTCTTCGCTATGGTGTTTAGCGTTTCTGGTGTTATCCAGTCTTGGCTCTTTCTTTCCTGGAATCCCAAGCATGACTTGCTGCTTTCTTTATATATTGTTGAGATGGTGTTGAATTTCTGGTCCACATCGTCGGTCTCTGTTCTTTCCTGGCTTTTGGTAATCAGATATCGTCTCTTTACGTCGACCACAAACGCTTTTCTGGTGAGGGGGTCCTTAAGTTTCGTGATGTTGTATCTTTTCTGTTTGACTGCAACTGGTCCAGCAGCTCTGAGTTTCACCTTCAGTCTTGCTACTACTAGGTGATGATCACTTCCCACATCTGCGCCTCTTCTTACTTTCACGTCTTGTAGTGCATGTCTCCATCTGCCATTGATCATTATGTGATCTATCTGGTTTTTGTCTCGTCCGTTTGGTGATTCCCATGTTAACTTGTGCACTTCTTTGTGTTGAAAAAGTGTTCCTCCGATGACCAGGTTGTTAATACTGCAGAAGCTTATTAATTTGTCCCCATTCTCATTTACTGTTCCACTGCCGCATTTCCCCATTACTCTTTCGTTATAATTATTGTGTGTTCCAACTTTCGCATTTAGGTCTCCCATTACTATAATAAGATCGTACCTGGGTACAGTTTCCATTTCCTTTTGTACCTGTTGATAGAACTCGTCCTTAATCTCTTCGTCGCTGTCATTTGTTGGTGCATAACATTGTATAATTGTGGTGTTGGTGAATCTCCCTCTCAGTCTTGCTCTTATTAGTCTGTTGTTAATGGGTTTCCATTCCAGTAGAGATCTTTCCATTCCTTTCTTAAGGATAATGGCTACACCTTCGTTGTGCTGACCGTCCTCTCTACCAGAATAAAGTACTGTTTCCCCTGTAGCTGTTTTTATTCTCCCCATCCCTGTCCATCTGCTCTCGCTTATTCCCAGGATATGTAGTTTGTAGTTCCTCATCTCTGCTGTAATCTGTCTCAGCTTTCCTGCCTCGTTCATAGTTCTGACATTCCAAAAACCAATTCTGGTTTCGTGTTTTGCGGTCTGGGCATCCGTTTTCATGCCAGTGGCTTCCTTTCGGCTTTCACCACTGTCAGTCATACGAGCCTGAGACTCCGGATGTCCGTCCCGCATCAAAGTATTTCCATTTATTGCTGTTTCCGTAACGTGTGTGATTTTTTACACAGACAGGGGTGTCGGCCCTGTGCTAAAACCCCCAACCTGGAGGACCAGGGTACCAGCTTTTGTCTGACCCCTACCCACGCAGACCAGTCCAGCATGGTTGAACCTACCAGGAGTAAAACTCCCACTGGCATAGCTCTGGGGATTGTCAGGGTACACAAGCTGCCATACCGCTTGTGGGTTGGGGTGTTTTAATTCATAATCTCGCCCGCGTGTTTTAAAATATTACATTTAATATTCCAACGCGTGACCTCTTTCGAATAAGACGTAGTATTTCCTCCAACTCACAAACAAATCTGTGAACTCTGATGGCCAGATGCTGCCTTCAAATATTGTCTTCCCCAGACAGATTAACTGTGATAATGATACCGAGTCGTGCCCAGCAGATGCGATTATCTCATAATCGCCTGTGTGTGTGAATCCCACAGACTGATTCTCAGGCGGACAATATTGGCTTGAGTCGCTCGTACTCGACCGTCTTGTGCAAACACAGGTCGTCTGTATCAAAAGTGGTCAGACTGATTCAATTGAGAAGCGTATAATCCAATCACCGGTGTAATTATCCTGGCGGAACGTAACCAGTCTGGGATCGGCTCAAAGCAAAAATGTAAAAGATAGTCCCATAGCAGATACTTCCGTAGAGGAGTGGAGTGTTGAGACTTTACCCTACTAGATTCAGCATAGAGAGTAAAATAATGAATGAAAGGGCAAACATTATGCCAAATAAAAGCGGTTGAATGGGAGAAAGAGAAAAATGAAGAAAAGAAGGGATACTGCCGGAGTAGCTGAAGGTGTGAGAGAGCCACCAAAAGAACACGTACAGGCGTTTTGTCACAGCCGCATGGTCAAGAACATATGCCTCATTGGGCATGTAACAGGAATCCTTTACCTTCCAGTGTGAAAACAAACCAAAAAAGTCAGTTACCCTCTAATTGATTGTGTAATGAGTGACTTGGCTGTGAAATATTTGTCAGAATTGAATTAATAACTTTCAGTAAATGAGCACTTGTTAGATGCGTGAGCACAATTCTGCGTTTATAATGAAACTAGAACTGTTTCAGACGAAGGCAAGGCCTAATGAAACAGTAGAAATACGCCTAGCTGCTGAATCTCACCGAGGAATTTAAAAGAAACACTAGAGACATTCTGATGAATTAAAAATTGTTAGTAATCCCGAGGTAACTATTTCAGACGCATTTCACATGGCATTTATTGACCTTCAAATCCTCAGTCATCTGGAGACAGCAAGTAATCGCGTGCTCGCTTTTTTATGCACAGTAAACACTTCAAAACATTTCCAAATGTAGTGGTACTAGCACGTATATTGTATCTCATTTTGGTAGCACATACTGCTGTGAACAGCTATGACAATTTTTACAAGTCTATATTTATCTTTTCTAATGAACATTTACTCGGAATCTTTAGAACGGCCACTTTAATAGTTGAAGAATCATCAAGGTTTACATTAATACTGGTTCTGTACATGTAAAAGGTTATAACATTGAATTGTATGCTGTGTTGTGTAAGGATGAAGTTGTTGGCATGTGGCTTCAAAATGTGCCATATTTTTACTTTGGTTTTTCAACTTTGTCCTAGCTTGTAATTTGAACCCCGAACTAAAAGGCTCGAACAAACCCCACTCTAGAGACTGCCTAGTCCTTAGTGATGTATTCATTCATTCATAACCCTCTGCTCCACAAGGAGCATAGGCCTTCAGCAAACACATGCCAAGTCCTCCTGTCACGTGCGGTCATCTCAAGTTCTTTCAACGTTCTCATCATTTTCACCTCTGTTTCCAGCTCTCTTCTCCGTGTGCTTCTTGGTGTACCTCTGCCTCTCTTGCCCTGGGGGTTCCAGAACAAGGACTGCCTTGTAATGCTATCAACAGGTTTCCTCAGTGTGTGTCTGTCGTGGAATATTCTAATCCACATATATAAATTATTAGGTAAATATGAAGCCTAACAAATAAAATTAATAAAGAAAAGAGCAATGGTAAATAACAGTGCTGTCACAAAGAAGGTACTCGAAATTCCCCTTGTTTTCTACTTCGTCGGCAAATTGTAACGCTTTCACGTTGATATTAAAGGCCTTCTGCAACATACACGCGTTTCCCAAACACACAATAAAATGTGCTGCCTTTCTAAGAAAAACCTTGAAATATGCAAGTTGACCTAAATTTTAAATTCCATTCATGTCTTTTTCTACACTATGTTACCAAAAACAAAAGACAGATGGACTAAAGGATAGCGAGAAGGGAGAGGCAGAAAGCCGAACACTAAACACGCGTCTCGCTATTAATGCCACCCCCAACCCGCGTCGCGCGATACACAATTACTACTATCACGCGTGTTAGGCTACAAGCACTAACTTTTTCGGACGGACAGTGATAAATTCACTACCCTTCCCAGAGTTAGGTTTTAAAATCATAAAAAACGCTTATTAGGAAAGATAACATTATATGGGTTTACGTTTGAAAACATTACAGTACCCAGACAGCACATCTTCGAAACAGGAGGTAGAAGGAATTGCATATTTTGAACGCAGCCACGTAGCTCTTTTAAATTTGGATATTTGGGTTCCTTAGGGCTTGCTGACAAAGAATATGTAAAACGTTACGCAAATAGTCCAGGAATTAATAAATTATAACCAAAATAAAATAGTGGGGATGCCTGACAACATGGAATCATTTCTGCTCATAAAATTTTTTTTTATAACGTGTTTGAAAAAACCTTACGTTACAGAAATAGCCTACCATGTAAACTCCAAATTGATTGGAGCGCAACAAATGAAAGACTAACCACGATTGGTCGGACTATAAATACTATCTTTCGTTGTTAGGGGAGACGTGGAAAGGTAACATTTTTTCAAACACTTGTCGAAACGTGGCCTCATTGGCTAGACTCGCTGATATACTCACTTAGGAGCGTTAGTTCGAGACCACTAGTGCAAATAATCTTGATAAAGCAACAGTGCGTTGAAGCCAGCTCATATTTGTGTTAAATAAAAGCCTGGAACATAAGCAGATGGGAATTTGTGCCAGTAAATGTGCCAGAATTCATTGCTAATCAACGTATCTGTGTTTATTCTATGAATTGTGGTAAGCTTGAACCATTCAGTATCTTTTAATGAAAATTGAATGTAAATTGTTAATTTATGCCTGTATATATATGTGTAGTTCAGTGGCAAACAGGAGATAAAGCCTATAATGCTCCAGCCTGAACAGAGGGTGTCGGAGGGAAGTAAAACGGCATGGAATGGCCAAATAGTACACTGACACCTGGATGATTGACTAGAAAGAAATAATGCTGGAAGTGCAGAGGCGTGGTAACCATTAAGGAGGTAAATACTGGTATAAAGTATTTCAGATGAAGCTGACAGTTGGCCTAACGCTCTGAACTCAATGTTTGTGATGTATTGTGATCAGTGTAAAAAGAGAGTATAAGTTAGTTATGAAGTAGAAGGTACATCCTTCTTGTTTACAGGGACCGTGGTCTTGATGGTACTGAGCAGCACCTGGTCAGAGCTTTGCTGAATCCAGAGTCGGACAGCATACTCCTTGGTCTTTTTAGCTATCAGTGAGGTGTCTCCAGAGCCCAGGGGAGAATTCGAGCAGAGGAGTCCTTTCCTGCCGCCATCACGCAAGATAAGCTGATTTGGCCAGCTGAGCTCAACATTATGCCCCCTCATCTTGAAATGACTTTGTAAAAATAACATTCAGAGGGGAATTTAATTGTCTTAATATCAGGAACTGAAAACATCTCCAATACTAGTCCCAAAAGACAAACTATTGAAGTCATGATGACAAATACCAACAGAGCTTGAACAAAACAAAACCAGTATTACCTCATATTACCACTACACAACTGACACACATAGGATATTTTTAATAATATATGTCACTACAATATTCACATTGATAAAGTCTGTACATATACTTGTAATTAAAATTGATTGTGATTCCTGGTTCCTTTGTATTTGAATCAGGACACATATACCTTTATGATAACAATGAATACATATTGTTATTTGAAAAGTTATCAGTGACTCCTTAAGATATTCTCATAGAGTGTTATATGTATGTGAGTGTCACAGTGTTGTCAAGAGTAGTGGATTAAATTAAATTGTTTATCTGTCTGTTGTTGTGACTTACACTTCATCATACACATACCCTAGACACATAACGTAGTCATCACACTATTCCAGAATAATTCTGACTGAGATATATAGATATGTGGTAGCAAGTAAGGTTATCTATAATACACTACTCTTAATAGATATAGATACCTTCACAGCTGATCTCAGTCAGTACACTAAGTCCCATATAAATATTTATAACATCCCACTTCACCACAGTGTCCTATCCATCGCCATCGTCTTCTTCTCATATCTTGTTCCAGTGGCACTTCGTCTAGTTCTTGTCGTCAGTTCCCGTAGTAATGTATACTGAGGCTTAATGCGTCATTGTAGTGGTTGTTCGTCCATCACGGGTGATGAAGACCACTCTGTTCATCCAATTATTTAAGAATATGTTAGGTTAGTCTATGGGTACGAAGGTGACTGAAGAGCCCGATGCGGGCCTGGAAAGATCTTGGACACTGTGGGCAGGGAATGTTTGCTTCATGTGAAGGTTTTATTTCACGGTCCTTTCTAGCTTGTCTCCGCTGTTCCGCTGCTGCTCTTCTGGATGATTCACATGCTGCTGCACCTTTACGAAGAGATGTGCGCCAAGCAGTTCGGTCTTGCGCAGCAGCTTCCCATGTGTCTGGGTTTATGTCAAAGGTTTTTAATGACGTCTTTAACGTGTCTTTGAAGCGCTTCTTTTGGCCACCATGGGAGCGTTTACCCTTCTGCATCTCACCATAAAAGAGTATCTTTGGCAGTCGATGGTCTGGCATGCGGACTACATGACCTGCCCAGCGAATTTGTGACTGCATCAGAATAGTATCAATACTAGGGATACCAGCTCTGTCAAGAACGGCGGTATCCGGGATCTTGTCTTGCCATTTGATGTTCATTATCTTCCTGAGACAGACTGTATGGAAGTGGTTTAGCTTCTTTACGTGGCGCCTGTATACAGTCCATGTTTCACATGCATATAGCAGCACTGGAAGCACCGCAGCTCTGTACACCTTCAGCTTTGTCTGTAGACTAATGCCACTTCGATGCCAAACGTTGGTGTATAGTCTGCCAAATGTGCTGCTGGCTTTGGAGATCCTGGTGTTCACCTCATCATCAATGACAATGTTCTGGGATAGTGTGCTACCAAGGTATGTGAATCTGTTCACAACATTCAGTTTCTCACCATTAACCTTGATGACTGGCTCAGTATAAACTGTGCCAGGAGCTGGTTGGTACATGATTTCTGTTTTCTTCGTGTTGATGGTAAGCCCAAAGTTGGCGCAGGCTTCGGAGAATCTATCCACACTATGCTGCAGATCAGCCTCTGAGCCAGCATTGAGGGCACAATCATCAGCAAACAGAAGATCTCTGATGGTGTGTGATTTGACCTTGGTTTTTGCTTGAAGCCTCCTAACGTTAAACAATTTTCCATCAATTCGATAACTAATGTCGATTCCTGTGTCCCCGTCTCTAAAAGCATCAGTCAGCATAGCAGAAAACATGATACTGAACAGAGTCGGTGCAAGTACGCACCCTTGTTTAACTCCATTTGAGACGGGGGAAAGGCTCTGATAGCTCACCGTTTTCCTGAACTCTAGCCTGCATTCCATCATGCAGTTGCTGCACTACTGTGATAAATTTCTTTGGGCAGCCGTATTTTGCCATGATCCTTCCATAGACCCTCTCTACTGACCGTGTCGAACGCCTTTGTCAAGTCGATGAAAGCTGTGTACAGGTCACAGTGCTGTTCTTGGCATTTTTCTTGTAGCTGTCTTGCAGCGAACACCATATCTGTGGTTCCACGTTCTTTCCGGAATCCACACTGACTTTCAGGTAAAAGACCTTTGTCAAGATGAGCCGTAAGGCGATTCAAAAGAATTCTGGCGAATATCTTCCCAGCGATTGATAAAAGAGAGATGCCTCGATGATTGTTGCAGTCTTGGCGATTACCTTTACGTTTATATAAATGTATAATTGAGGCATCTTTAAGATCGTGTGGGATGGTTTCACTCTGCCACATTTGCTGGAAGATCATATGAAGTTTCTCTATCAGAACTGCACCGCCATCTTTATAAACCTCAACAGGAATTGAATCGGAGCCAGGGGCCTTTCCACTAGACAGTTGACGAATCGCTTTTTTAGTTTCCTCCAGAGTTGGTACATCATCTAATGCTTCATTTATAGGAATTTGGGGCAGGCGGATGATGGCTTCGTCGTTAATAGATGATGGCTGGTTCAAGATATTATTAAAATGTTCAGCCCAGCGTTGGAGCATTTTTTCCTTGTCTGTAATTAGTGTTTTTCCATCTGCATTAAGGAGGGGAAATGATCCTGATGATGTTGGACCATAGACCGCTTTGAGTGCAAGGTAAAAGTTTTTCAAGTCATGGCTGTCAGCAAAGCCTTGGAGCTCATCTGCTTTATTACTCAGCCATGAATCCCGCATCTGGCGTAGTTTATGTTGGACGATTCTACGCATGTTGTTGAAAGCGTCTTTCTTGGATGTAGATTTTGGATCATTTAAATATGCTTTATGGAGATGGTGTTTCTCAGCCAACATCTGCTTTATATCATCTGAGTTCTCATCAAACCAGTCATTTTGTTTCTTGATGGAAGGACCCAGGACCTCTGTAGCAGTGTTGTAGATCTGCTCACTTAGGGCTGCCCAATTTGTTTCCACACTTTGGCCGTCTAGCGAGATAGATTTGAGACGGTCTTCTAAGGTGTCAGTAAATGACTGTTTGATTTTTGTCTTCTTTAGTTTGGTAACATCCAGCCTCTTTTGAGTTTTCTTCCCCTGAGGGCGCCTGGCTGGTTGGATACGAATTTTAAGTTTAGATACAATGAGGCGATGATCAGTCCAGCATTCGGCACCACACATGGACTTGGTCACCCGGACATCTTGCCTGTCCTTCTTCCTAACAATTACATAGTCAATTAGGTGCCAATGCTTTGAGCGAGGGTGCATCCAGGAGGTCCTGTTGCGGGTAGGAAGTCGAAAAATGGTGTTGGTGACAAGGAGGTCATGTTCTGCGCAAGTCTGGAGGAGACGAAGTCCATTACTGTTACAGCGACCCACGCCGTACCTACCAATAGTGCCATTCCAGGAGATGTTATCTGAGCCTACTCTTGCATTAAAGTCACCAAGAATGATGAGCTTATCTGCTTTAGGAACTGATGCAATGACTGCATGTAGTTCTTCGTAAAACTTATCCTTGACATCATCCTGGTTTGTCATAGTTGGTGCATACGCGCTAATGATGGTGGCATGTTTTCTTCCATAGAACAGAGGGATCTTGACCGTCATGAGTCGGTCATTTATTCCCTTTGGGGCCCCGCTAACTTGCTGACAATTGCTGTTTTGATTGCAAATCCAACCCCTGCTTCTCGTCTTTCTTCAGTTCCTCTTCCGCTCCAAAAGAATGTATAACCTGCACCCTTTTCGCAAAGTTGGCCCTCGCCTGCAAGTCGAGTTTCACTCAGTGCTGCTATGTCAATGTTGTACCTGGCCAGTTCTCTCCCAATCAGGGCAGTTCGTCTCTCAGGTCTGTTTGCGTTAAAGTCTTTGTCAAGTAAAGTGCGCACATTCCATGCGCCTAGAATGAGGGGGAAAAATCTGTCCTTTCTTTTTCTTATATGTCGACCGCCGAAGTAGGGTACCCACCAACCGCGGTAAGCTGGTTAGGTAATGGTGAAGCAGGCAATGTTTAGGGCACCTTTTCTAGCCCCTTCCTCATGCCATGGAGGTGAGCAGTGCTTTCCTAAAGAGGGCTGCTCAGACACTCAGGGGGCTGCCGAATCCCACTGCTGCTCCGATCAGTGGAAGACGACCATATGGCCTGAGCCGCCTGTGTGTAGGTCTGCGACTACGACTGCCAGCGTACCCACGCCTGCCGCTTCGCCGCTCGCCCATCGCCACAGGACTTGTTGTGAGTGGATGGATGAATGGATGAAAGAGTGACTTGCGCGGTGATTTGGATTAAAGTGAGGAAGAGTTGCGCAATTCGTCGACCTCACTCTCTCGCCTGGGTCCATCTCAATCCAGTGGCAAGATAAGTCAAGACGACTGGAGATGAAGTCAGGTGCAGTGGATGACGAGGGCTTTCTACGTGCCTCGCCGTGCTCCTTACGCTCCACAGCGCGTTGCTGGTAATCGCCGTCATGCCCGTTGAACCAACAGGTGGTTTCTTCCGCGCAGTCTATCGAATCCAGTCTTCGCATGCATGGGTAGCAGACCCTAACTCACCGAAGGTTTATAACCATTCGGCTACCCTCACCTAGTTTAGCCGGCCTGTCAAAGCCGTTGTCCGGGGGTGGCCGCTGTCGCATGCTGACAGCTACGAGGAGCCACAGGTGAGAGCTGGATGCCAGGTTTGGACCAAAGGTGGCTGAGCTGCCCTGAAAAGGGCATGACAGCTCCTTCACCAGAGGTACTACCAATACCTGACTTCCCAACACCCCCGTAGTATGACTATTACAAAGTGACATTTTCAGATGCCACAAACAGTTTTCAGCTTGTCACTTCTCGTTTCTTTTATAACTCACTTCATATTTGCTTCTTCTTGCAGACTTTCACAGCATGGTGCAACTCTCACTTACGGAAGACAGGGCCACAGAACCAGATAGAGAATATCGAGGAGGACTTTCGAAATGGACTCAAACTTATGTTATTATTAGAGGTCATTTCTGGGGAACACTTACCCAAACCTGACCGGGGCAAGATGAGATTCCACAAAATTGCGAACGTCAACAAAGCCCTGGATTACATAGCTTCTAAAGGAGTGAAGTTAGTCTCTATAGGTGCAGAAGGTGAGTAGCCTACATATCTAGAAGTTAGTCTCTATAGGTGCAGAAGGTGAGTAGCCTACATATCTATATTCTTACGTTTAGTCCATGTTTTTTGTGTGTGCGCGAAGATAGATAATAGAATATTAACGTTGCCTTTTCTGTCCGTGATTTTTGTCTCTTCAGTCTTTCTGCGGGAATTCAGTTGCTCTGTGAATCCTGATTTTGTTTAGCCGAGAAAGTAATGTCTTTCAGAAACCACCATTACAAGGCGCGTGAAAAGCTTTAGCGCCAGGTTTCATGTAAGCGGTGTAGATGTCGTGGTGGCGCCAGCTCCTTTAAGGGCGCCAAGCGATAAAAAGGTGCACACCACCCCCTTTTTTAACAGAAAAAAGTCAGCCCCATCTCACCACATGTCCAATAACAGTTGACGATGTTCTCGTTGTTCTTGTGATTATGTTTCTCTGTTCATTAGCTTTTCTCATGTATTCCTCACTTTTTATTGTAGCCATCGATGCTTAATGATAACGTTGGGTTGATCAAGGAGGAAGATATGTCTTCTGTTGTTTGCTAAACAATTCTTCTTCTTCTTCTTTCGTTCGCTTGAAATATATTGTCTATATCTGCAATGTTGTTTCTTGTATAAACTTCACTGTCTTTTGTAGTTCATACAGGGGTCCATATAGTTTTGCTTCATGCCTCCTGGCTCCCCAGGGCAATTGAGAAGGACCCCCAGTAGTAGGGGTTGGGCCCTTCCGAGGCAGAGGGCCCGGCACTGCGCCTGCCTGGGTGTCCGTCACAGGGCGAGTGCCATAACGTTTTGCAGATATAGGCATACTTCCCATAGCGCTAATGCGTGGCATCCTGATTGCTGTGGTGCGCCTCTTGGCTGGTTGCCTCCGTCTTCAGCACCTTGACTTGCTAGGGCAGACTGTGGTCTTGCTCGAGTCTAGGAGGGCCTGGCCAGTCTTGGTTTTTCAGCCGCTGATGGCTGTACTTGAGCCCCATCTCCACGTCAAGGAGCTGGCCTTGATGGGGTGCTAAACAATAATCTTCAGACTCCGCCCGGGCCACAGCATAATGGGAAATCATCTATTCAACAAGCTAAAGATAGCAACTACTTATGAGTGTAAATGTGGCACTGATAAACAGACTGCTGAACATCTGCTTCAGAGATAGATGCCCAGCATTTGAGGAACACAGAGAGCATATGTGACCATCACCAGTACTATTTTCGGAAAAGTTTGATTGAGATGCAAACAGCCTGTAGCTGACTACTGCTTTCTTTGAAAATATTCAAGTAGACGCCTGAGAATGTACGAAGAAAACTGATGGATGAACTTGATTCTTGATATCCGGCTGGTTGTTACTTTGTTAGTGGTTTACCTATGTTTTGTATTCTCCGTCTCCATTATCTAGCCGTTTCCAATTAGTTTTATGTCTCAATGTTTGTCGTTTTTTGCATCTGCAGCCTCTTTCCATTTCTTCATCGTTTAACACTACAGTGGTCATTGTCCGTCTTCCAGTCACTTCCAGTCTTTCGTTTATGATGCTTCTTCGTACACTCTCAGACGTCTACTTGAATGTTTTCAGAGAAAGCAGGTCAGTTTGAGGCTATTTGAATCTCCGTAGAGCTTTTCCACGAATTGTACTGGTGTCGGCCATATGCGCTTTCTCTGTTCCGCATATGTTGGGCAACTGTGAAGCAGATGTTCAGCAGTCATTTTATGATGCAGTAGTTACGACATTCTACGTAACCTTATTGTCAAGAGACAGATGCTACCTTCGTCTACAGTTACATTATTTTCTTCAGTATCTCCTTATTAGTCCCCTTATCGCGGGCTCGTCAAATAACATTCCTTCTGTTTGTCATGTGTGGAAGTCTTTATTGTACCTCCTCCGTCAGGTCATTTTCTGCCTATTGCCATCATGTTTACTTCTCTAGTAAACTGTCTTCCCTGCCCCAACCCCATCCTTTTTTCATTCCTTTTGGACCTTGGGCCCACAACAGCAGCTGTTCCCCTTGCAGGAAGCCTGTGATAACGTGCTCGTGGAGCAATGTTTTTATACGATGGGATTGCCTGCCCCACTCACAATATGATATTAGCCGCCTCCTACGACATGACTGAGGGGACAGTAGCCCTATTATTTCTTTGTCTCTCACAGAGACCCCCGGAAACTACACGTGGCCTTCCCTGCCACGTGGTTTTTAATATCGTGTCTGGCCTGCGAAGATTCTGGAACTGAGTTTCAGGCCGACCCAGTTGTATACATGTAATGACTGGGAAAGGGGGAATTGGTTGTCCTTTAAGTAATTGTATACATCTTGATGTATGACATAATATATGCTTTATTACTTTTTTTATTCTAATCTTTTTAAGAGCTAAATAAAGGGACTTAAATAAGAAGTAGTTGAGCTAGTAACAATTACCGCCCCTATATTGTACAGCGAACGAAAAGGACGGAAGATGATCTTTGTCTACTACCACGTGGTACACAGTTACCGTTTGTCCAATGATATCTCACATAATCGGTGAAACTCGAGACTACAGTTAAGAGAACAATAGCAAGAACCAACGTGTCAACAATTAAAGACAAGCAGCGTTCGGCGAGACGACATTAACCCTCTATTGGGCCATTTATGAAATAGTTGGAAAAAAAATTCTTGGAGTGGTTTTTGTGGCTGTCCCATGTCTGAAAAGTGGTGTGAAGGTTAATTTTGGGCAAAAAAAATGTTTAGTTAGTGTTTTATGGGTATGTTGCCAATTGGCAACAAATCACCATTAAGGTTGGGAACATTTATTGTTGCCATTTGGCAACATATATCTTTTAACTATGTTTTTATGTCTAACAACATCTATTTCACCTTTTTTACTCCCTACCTACATTTAATATTTAAACAGTAAATAGCAGACAACAAAATTTGTGAAACTTCATGAAGTTAAGTGTAATTTATACAGAAAATGCCACACATACAATGAAACATATAGTTACTGAAAAAAAAAAAAATCTTCTGTCTCGTGACTCAATCACAGCTCCACACTCATGTTTCATGAAATACTTTGAAACAGTTTGAATGTTTATTGAGGCACAAGTGTAGGTTACACTTCTCACAGACAGTTCTGGAGTACCCCTTGCATCCAGGAAGTTTGCATCTCCCTTTGTTGGTGACGGAATTGGGGCTGTGGCCAACATTGTCAGTTCTGACATGAAAAGGAGGTACATTTGCTGTTTGCCCTCTCTTCTTTTTAGCCACCAGCTGTGTCTCAGTGCTTCCTGATGGCCTTCCTCTTTTATTATTTTCACTTTTTCCTGCTTTTAGGAGACACAAAGCAATCTGCAACTTGAAATCAACTAATGGTAGTCTGTCCTTTTTTTTTCCATACCATCCTTACACACATCTGAACAATAAGTTAGCCAAGCTTGCACCACAGAAACATCCAGGAAATGAAACAATATTCTGTGGTACCATTTCTTGGATCTAATAGGTATACGATAGAGTGCCAGCAAGGAGTCCAGCAAATCTACCCCTCCCATGAACATGTTATATTCTTTCACAGCTGCAGGGCAAGAAATGTGTATTTCCTTCTTGGCTTTTCTGTCCCATCTTCTGACTACACATTCTGGTTCAACTGCTGCATAGGTGCTTAGCAGTGTGACTGCTTTATTGTCATACCATTTGATAGCTTTCAATGTGGCTCCGTTTGTTGCTGCAGTACAAACAACAGATGACCCTCTTCCTTTCGTTTTCAGTTCCTTATCGGAACACAGATTACACCCTTTCAGCCGGTTTGCGCGGACAGTGCCAAGACATGCAATGCCTTGTTTCCAGAGGCATGCCTGCAATGCTGGCGAATTAAACCAGTTGTCAAAATATACTTTATGCCACACATTTTTAGGGATACGTTGAAGAAGTCTCAGCACGATATTAGCTGATGCTCCTAAATCAGGTTGGCCAGGACACACGTCAATTTTTCCAGTGTAAATTTCAAAATCATGAATCAAACCAGAAATGCTTGAACAAACGAAGACTTTATAGCCCCACTTTTTGGGTTTCTTTGGGTTGTACTGACGCAGAGATGATTGACCTTTGAATGGGATAACTTGCTCATCAATGCTCAGCCTTTCTGCTGGTTTGATTGAATTGAATTTCACTTTCAGAGCGTCAACTAAAGGTCTTAATTTGAACAATTTGTCGCCTTCATTGTCTTGCTGCTTGTTGTTGTCATTGCAGTGAATGTTACTTTTGATTTCTTTAAACCTCTTGTTCGTCATAGTATCAGCAACAAGTCCATAGCGCGTTGTAGAGTCCCAGTACAATTTACAACTGGGCATTCTAACAATACTCATCATAAACGCAATTCCAAAAAACTGTTCCAGTTCTGGCTGGCTCAATCTGAGAGGCTTCATGATGTTTTTCTGGATGCTGTACTTGTTTGATTCAGTGACCATATGTGCCATTGTATCATCATCAATGAATCTGCGGAAGTATTCTATTGGTTCTGAGGTAACTGATACGTGTGCCGAATCACCAGAGAAGGGCGGAGCTTCAGAAGATACATCTGAGGCTTCACGGTGTCTCCATAGCATCCGACGACGATCAAAGGTTACATCTGTGTCCTCCAGCTCTGATGCAGATGATTCTGAAAAAAAAAGAAAACAAAGATATTAATTATCTGGCAACATAAACAATCATTTATTGGTATACTGGTGTACATGTTATTATTCTGATAATAGTAATAATGATAAAAAAATTATTCTAATCCACATTATGGTATAAAGCGTTATCCCGATATTTAGGATGGACTAGGCTGAAATGTCTTCAGCCTCACTGTCCGAGGAAGGGCCGGGTTGCCACGTGTTATCCTGCCTCACTGTCTGAAGTGGTTATCATGTGTAGTTTGGTTCTAAAAGTCAAGTCTAGATGAAGTAAATATGTTTTATTCATTTACAATATTATTAGTAATTTATACTGGTAATTCTACTATTTACATTGACCTTTTTAGGATACATAAAATTGCAAATAACAACTTTTTTTTTAAATGATGAAGTTTAATCAATTATAATGAGAATAAAATACTAATGTTGTTGATTACAGAGAAATACAACATTAAATATCATTTATTAGGTAAAAAGCAACTGTTGCCAATTGGCAACATGAAGTGGTTTTTATTCCTTAATCGACTTTTGTTGCCAAATGGCAACATACCTAAAATGTAAAATAAGAGTAACTTATTTTATTTATTTATAACTATTAAAGCATTTGTTACAAAGATAAGTGGTTTAAGTTACTCAACATATTTTTTATACACCGTTTTCATAAGGAATTTTAAAAAATAATGTGAAGTAAACTCACCTCTCAATTCGATCTTGCAAACCAGCTACCATGCCTTGACAAAAGAGTGCGTGAAAAAAAAGTATTTCTCCGACAAATGAGTTACCCGGTAATTTAAAATTGGGAATGTTTCTAGAACACAATAAAACAAAAAAATTATTAATTTGAACGCCGGATAGTGAAATAGATGACTTTAAACGGTATGTTGCCAAATGGCAACAAGGCCCAATAGAGGGTTAAGCAGTAGGTGGGAAGAACACGTGCCGGGTCATTTCAGAGATTCGAACCCACCAAGCCGCTCGTTAACACCAACTTGCAAATACGAAATCGACCGGTGTAGTTCTTAGGACCACAAACTCCTCAGCAGTTTTTATTGTTGATATATTTAAGAAAGAATAAGACTTGTAAGAGGCTTCTAATATGAGGTTGCGCATGAGGTTTGCAACCTCATCATGTTGTTGATGTTGTTTAACTAGGGCTGCTGAGCTTTTCGCCTCTTTTGCAACCAATGCCAAGTTGAAGACACATTGATATTATCTACACTGCAGATCTAGGCTTTTCCTGTGGCTTTTATGCCATTCCGAAACATGCTGAGTTGAAGTCATGAGCTCCAGTTTCTCCAGCCTGACCTGCATTCAAAGGATCGTCACATAGGGGTCCCAAGCTAGGAGTAAGAAGCGAGTGGCATACTTGCATTCCCCGCCATCCAAGGGTGCTCTCCAACTATGCAGAGCTAAAATACTATGGTCTGGTTCTGGGCTCTCCCAAGGAATTGTCACATCCTGCACAGTGCCACTTCTCAGCTCCCCTTGCCTACCACTGGGTCGACATTGAGATTCTCCCGAATGCAGTCAACCAGGTCAAAGAATTACGCCTGGGGCTCAAGTGACTTTTCCAAGCTTAGTGTGCAATGCTGGGTTCTCAACAAGTTTCACCACAGGGGGAATCCCTGGAAGTGTGTGGATGATTTCAAGAGTCAGTGAGGGTGTAATTAGCCTCACAGACAGTGGTTTACTTCCACATCGGTAAACTGTAGCATTGTGCATAGCTGGTGGTCGTATAATAATGACTCCAGATATGCCTCCATGCATAACCTCATCATGTAAAACATGACTGCGTTGCTGCAGGCTTCCTGCAAGGCGACTGTCTGCAGTGGTGGCTGATGATGATGAATGTTTAGGTTCGTTGGGGGGGGAGGGGGGGTGTCAGAATCATCAATGATCCAAACATACTTGTATATTAAGGTCACATTAGAATTAGATCCCTGTCGCCAGGTCGCCGCGGCGCGTTAAAAAAAAAAAAATAAATAAATTTAAGTAGTGCGCCAATTTTCGAGTGTTGTGTACTGGCAATTTATTTTGGTAAATTATTCAAATAATAGGTGGTAGGGTGCGTATTTTTTCCAGCCGTAAGGTAATATAGTATTGTGCGCGGATTTGCTAGATAGATAGATAGTACACGCCGCAGACGGGTCGTTAGATAGTACACGCCGCAGACGGGTCGTTAGATAGTACACGCCGCAGACGGGTCGTAGCAGACGCAGCTACGCGCGATCTGGTAGGGGCAGATCAGTAGTGTGACCAAGACATTGCTGAAAACAACACAGAACGATAATACACTCCTAGAACTGGACATAAAATCGAGGAAGTTGAGGGGAACTGCGGTAAGACGTGGTGGAGTACAATGGATATGTTTGAATAAATATCGAAAAAAGGTGATTCGTCTTACGAGGACAAAAGACAAAGAAAGTAGTCTACGTTACGGCCACAAGGCCTTCGTCAGGAAAAGAAAGACAGTGAAGGCTAGATAGGAGACATAAGAACTAGAATGAATATTAAAATAAATATAAATATAATAAAATAATAATATAAATAAAAAATAATATTATTTTATTATTTTTTTATTATTTTATTTTTTTACTATTTTTTTATATTTATTTTAATATTCATTCTAGTTCTTATGTCTCCTATCTAGCCTTCACTGTCTTTCTTTTCCTGACGAAGGCCTTGTGGCCGTAACGTAGACTACTTTCTTTGTCTTTTGTCCTCGTAAGACGAATCACCTTTTTTCGATTTTTTTTTCAAACCTATCCATAGAACTGGACAGCATTATACAAGAAGTTGTGGGGCTTAAAAAAGTGGGGTGTGGCTGGTAAGAGATCTATATATAATCTTCATATTTATTTTTATAACACGCCTACATCGAACTGAAAGATGTGTACTGTGTATTCACCAACGAGAGCTTCTGTAAAGGCTATTGTAATCCCCCACGCACACACACACACACACATTCATGAAATGGTTTATAGTAAGCTGCATTGTGTCAGAGTTGTTTCTCGTAATTTGTTCTTATAAAGCTCTCTCTCTCTCTCTCTCTCTCTCTCTCTCTCTCTCTCTCTCTCTCTCTCTCTCTCTCTCTCTCTCTCTCTCTCCATGCTGTTTGTGTGGATGTTTTTGTACGCTGGAGGTATCTGCTGTGCTCGCCGTGCCTGCGCAACGTGTGTTGTCAAAATTTAGCGGCGGAGGCGGACGCGAAGTCGTTGGGGTAAATCTGGGGGAAAAACGCCTGTTGTTTATTTCATCTCTTTAAGATTGACGTGTATTGTTTTCCCTAATGCTGTAGCACCCAGTGAAATATACGGATTTTACCGCAGCTCTCTTCTGTCTACGATATTGAGCCTGCTTTTTTTTTCTTTCTTTCTTTCTTTTTTTTTTAAGTGATCAGATGCCTATTTCTTCACTGTAACAGTTAAATTGTGCGTCGTTTATCCCTGTTCATTCTTTGTAGATCAGAGTTCAATATCGGAAGTTCTTAATGTTCCTACAAGTCATATTTATAGGCATGTAAATTACCATCACCGCCCTCTCCCCCAGTTAGATATTTTTACCTTAAATATTTGTTGGTTGCTGTGTTTGTCCATATAATTTATGCCCTCCTGGGATAAAGCAACATTTAGAAGGTTTGCGAATATGTTTCACCCCCACGTGTTGACATATTTGTGTCGGCCCCACACTGGGTTGTTGATTACATGTGAGGAGTCCACACAGGCTTAGGAATTGAATTTCTGAAAATTATTATTATTATTTTTTTAATACTCATGTTTCTGTCATGTTTTTACTCTCGCTTTCTTGTCTCAAAGCATACATTTTGTTGGTATCATATGTATGACAGCCACAAACGATACGGCTGTATTAAAGACAAGAAAAGGAATGACAGCTAATTTAAGTTGTAGAAAGGCGAAAGATTACGTATCGCGGCCGTCGGGCGTTATAGGCCACCATTTTTTTTTTTTCGAAACTAACAGTAGAAATTTATGTTGCTTTGGTGCTTACAAGCCAGCTGGCGGGTTTGGCTGCTTGGGTCAATAATCATTAGGGAAAGTTATCCGGCGCTTGACTAACACTGAGACAATTGTTTCTTCTAGAAATGTTAATCTGCGAATGGGGTTATCTTGTCCAGCGTTGTGTGTATTTTTAAGAACATATAAAGGTTAAGTCATATAGTGGATACTGCTGTAGGAGAGTGATGTGTTATAGGTAAAAAAAAAGGATCCCGTTACACGCCTATTGAGGCATTTTGGGAATACGGTGTTAGGCCCGTATTTTCTTGACCATCGGCACACTTGGGGTGATGTGGTCAGCATCACGCCGGCCGCCTTAACCTTTCCAGAAGTTGTTCTGGTACCCAATTAATGAGGCTGGGTCGACCTTGGAGCCGTTTGCAGTCTAAAAAATCCCACCTCAACTGGGGATCGAACCATGGACCACCGAGCTAGGAAGCCAGTGCACTAACCACTTCGCTACCGCGGCTCTGATGTATTATAGACTTCACTATATTAACATCGTCCCTGTGTAGTTCCCTGGGGGGGGTCTATGAAGAGATAAAGAAAGAATATGTCTAGTGCCCCCTCCGGCATGTCGTATAAGGCAACTAATAACAAATAGCCACAGAAACAACTGCTGCAAGTGCAGGTTCGTGCTTGGTGCAGGCGTCATGTAAGGGGACAAATTGCCTTGGTGGCTCCATGCCCCACAAGGAGCCCAAAGGAACATGATGATGATACGAGCTTCTATTCTTTACTGTTCACACTTTTCTATCATTTTTAGACAGCAGTATTAGTTTTTGTCTTGTGATATCTGGCTTACGCGACTGGTGATTGCGTCTGTAAGTAGTCTGGGTCGTTCCTCGGTCCGAAATTCCGCAGTTACGTTGAGACGGTCAAACTAATGTCCAGTGTCCACGAAGCACTATTTGTTGTGGTGCTTAGTTGGCAGTGAGGTTAGTCCCGATTCACTCCTCGTAGCGAGGCGGTGGTGGCGTTCGGAAGGACCTGTGTTCGAGATCCCGTTAAGCCTACCTTTTCTGTAGTCTAGTTTTCTAGGTTGTTATTTCATACGAGTGCCTGCAACATACCAATTTAGATGTATTGTTTTATTTATGAGGCAGGGTGATTGGTTCCGTTCCTAGCTGCTTTGGTCTAGAATCAGGTGCCCATTGGCAGATAGGTAGACTGGAACGTAGAGCAGTAGATAAGAAAACGCTGGCGATGGATAGGACATATATATTTTTTAAAAGACCTGTTGATAGCAACTGGGCAGTCCTTGTTCTGTAAATGTTAGGGTACGGCGTAGAGGGAGATAAAAAAACATACGGAGAAGAGAACTGAAGTCTAATGACAGGGATACAGAAGACACGGAAAGAGCATGAGCGGATGGCACAGGACAGGAGGACCTGTGCTCCTTAGGGAGTTGAGTTGTGAAGGTGATGCAACTGAAGCGTGATGCTATCTGGTTTTGAACCTGGTAACTTTGCCTCGCGAAGCAAGCGTTCTAACCACTATGTCAATCGATTAAGGAACATATACATAAAGAAATCAGTAATAAATACATGTTGTCCCTCGACTGACGACGTATGCGACTTACGACCACTCGTCCTTGCGACGGTCATCTTAGAAGTACCGAACACTTATGTTTTATTACTTATTGCAGCACAGTACAGTAATTTTATGTTATAACATGTACATTGTATTACTTCACTGTAAACAAAGAGTACAATTTGTGTTTTAGCATTCAGACATATTACTTGTTAACATATCCTTACGGGTCATATAGTATATCTGATAAACTAACTTGAACGCCTGGCCAAATGCTTCAGCAAGTGCACAGTCCAGTGGATACCAGCCTATTGCAACATTCCATGCAACGAAGAGGCAGATAAACTTGCTAAATAATGGGGGACCCTTGCAACAAAACGATATAGAGACAACTTGCAAAATGGCTAAAACAACTATAAACGCCATATTCACGTCCAAATGGGACAGAACACCCAGGTCACATAAAAGATGATGCTATCACCAGCTATCTAGGCGAGACCAGGTCGTCATTTTCCGCTTACGCACTGGTCACAATAGCTTGAGGTACCATCTATATCACAAGTACAGGATTGGTCCAACAGATCTCTGCTCCTGTGGCACCAGCACCATTGATAGCCGAACAACTGCTCCAGTCCTGTCCAACTTACAGCAGCTAACGCAGTGGCATATGGCAACAACGCACTTCTCTCCACGAAAAACTGCTTGGAGATGTGAGGAACCTTGAGCTGACTACTGCCATTATTAGTCTTAATGTAGAAGTCTGAAGGCGAACGAAGAAGATATAGTATATAGTGATTTCCGACTTACGACCACTTCAACTTACGACAGGGTCTTCGGAACGGAATCTCGTCGTAAGTCAATGACTAGCTGTATTAGCATACATGGAGGTGCACTAGGGTACGGTAAAACATACTGCCTTGAGCATGTGATATTGGAAGATGAAAGGTGAAACACGTCAAGAAAACTAGAAAAAGGCATACACCAGGTTCTGCGTGACACGGATAATTAGCGTAGCGAAGAGGAAAAAAATAAGCGCATGCGCGTACACTAACACTATTTTAAACGGTAATTATCAAATTCTGTGTAACGCTACCGGAAAGTGGACGCTTAATGTTATTAAAATATGGTAATTCTGTAAATATGGTTTGTCATCGAAAATGGAACCGAGAGGTCACAGAAGAGCCGAGGACACTTCAGACATTAAAAAGATTAAAAAATGAAAGTCACAATACATTGTCATGGATGACACAGACAGTTTATTTTTTATTTGTAAAACTAATTGAAAGACGAAGGAACACAAAAGAACGACGCGACGGCCTTATAAGCGAAAATAAACCCAGAGATTAGTTGAAAGCGTCGTAACAGTGTACCGTCAAGGCAGGAGTCAGTGATGTGGATTCGGTCTTTTTTTTTTTTTTTTTTTACTGGAGTCGGAGTCGGTAAAAAATGTCCTGACTCCGAATTTAACGAGACTTAATCTAAGGTAGATCCACGTTTGGTTCGTGCAAAAGGGTGATGCGGCGGGGGGGCGCTTAAAACAAATTGAAATAACATTTGAAAGTAGTTGTTTATTATTAACTTAGTACATTTTATACAACACCCTTGCGGCAGTATTTGCTGTGGGAATATCTTTACCTTTTCGCTTTGCGTGGATTTTTAACAATGGTATAAGCGCCGTACCGTTCAGAAAGCAATGGCAAACTACTGAATGAAAAAAAAATTGCCTAGAAAAATCACAAACAGCCAATAAAAGCTGGGGTTGATTGCCATGTCCTGTAAAGGATAAGCAATTAACTTTTTTCTTCTAACATCCCCTCCCCAACATAGTAGGTAGCGTGTACTCTACATTATGTTGAAACTTCTGGAAGAAAAAAAATAGAATTGACGTTTCTGAAGGCCAAAAAAAAGTCCTTATTTGTAGTTAACAACTTTTGCTTGGGAAGAGGTTGGGAGGGGGGGGGGGGGGGGTGGGTGTGGGGGGTAGGGGTGAGGGGGGGGGGGGGGGGGGGGGGGGGGGGGGGGGGGGGGGGGGGGGGGGGGGGGGGGGGGGGGGGGCGGGGGGTTTGGTTAAATGTTTCAATGGTCTACTTTCATTGTATCTATTCAGTGCCTGTAAGATCTGATCACGTGACATGTATGGTCGCGTCGGTCATGTTATCTCTATTTATTCCTCTGTTCCGGTTGCCTTTAATTGTTTCTTGGCTGTGATTCCTGTTTGTAAGATGTGCTTTCGTTTTTCTCCGGTCAAACTTGTTAATTTTTAAATCTGGACGTCACTGTTGAGTTTCACAAACGTCCCTGTTTACTTTTCAGCTTATTCGGCATGCTATATTATATATTATCCCGTGTATTTTTTTTTTTTTAAATTAGTTTTTTATTTAATTTTTTTTTTAAATTTAATTTTATTATAATGTTTGTTTAATGAACACTACTTAATTTTGATTATGACTGCATACTGTAAAACGTACGCTTTTATATTACCTTTATAATGTTGCATGCCTTCATATTAATGATTTAAGTAACATGTGGGAATGATAGGATATAATATGCAAGATAAATGAGAGTGGAAGGGCAGAATGTTAGACGGGCCTGCGCGCCCAATTCTTCACCCTTCGAAAATAAAGTTCGTTCGTTCGTTCGTTCGTTCGTTCATGTTCACCTTATATTTTAAAAAATAATAAATAAATAAAATTATAAAAATAATAAAAATAAGAGATCCACTGCTTTCAACCTTCGCTGTGTAGGCGGCAGTATATGTTAGTTACGTGATGTTTAGAAAGTCACGTGATATTGTAAAGGTAGTCCCATATCAGAAACTGCCGCAGAGAAGTGAAAGGTTACAGACTTCACCAAACTAGTTTTGGCTTATTATGAGCTGGGGGTGACCAGTTCCCTTCCTCGCTGCCTTTGCCTTCCTTAACCCACAAGCGGAATAAGATACCCATTTACAGCTCGGTAAACCAGGTTTCGATCCCGCTCAATCTAAATACTGAACTTGTTTAAAAACATATCACACACACATGTGTATACAGAGAGTCTGCTTGTGTGTTCGTGTTTCTGTTATTTAAGGTACACTTGAGCGCTCGCCGCATTATGCACCACTGTACTGGTGACAACAGGTGTCATAAGCACAAATGTAGTTATTACTGTATTATGTATGACAAGACTCGCCTGTGTGCTACCGGGGCCTGAAAGGGGAACAAAGAGCCGTAACACCGTCAGTTACCAGGCAACTCGCAGAAGGCGACTAAGGAGGTTTGGGTCAATGCTATTGTTATAAAGAATTGACATCATTGCACTCCGGGCAGACCAGACCCACAGGTGCTTAGTCTCCCTCAGTATATGTCAAAGAGTGTGAATGCTAACTGTTCCTGTAGCTCGCTGGTTATAAACATGATGGATGCATCCTCTCATTCGTCCATCTCTACTAGCCTTACGTTTGATGCCAAATTCCAACAGTCTTAACCTTGATGATTCATCTATTGCAGTGTCATTCTTTAACAGGCGATCATTAATTGTTCTCAGTATATCGCCCTTATCCATATCTAGTGTCCCCACTATGGGTGCTCTTGATTTAGCGTCTGTCAGCTCTTTTATTACCACATACCCCAGCATGACCAGGACAGTAAATCCACACCAGCTCTTGTAGACTGGAAGCTTCAATGAATGTTGTCTTTGAAGGTTTGGGTCATAAGGCCGGCAACCCTGTCCAATAGAAACTTGAAACCAGAAAGCAAATAAGAAACTTCAACAATGACAACACGGACAAGTCAACACAAAGCTAATAATTAAATTCGGCCAGCCAGGACTGAAGAATTATCTTCTGGTGGAAAGTCCTTGAATGAATGGCGCAAGACAGGAAGTCTAGGGGTGTATTTGTGTGACAGACGAACTCAGCTGACCCTGAATTGTTGTATGATATGGTACGACCCTTTGTAACGACCCCTTCGGATAACATCAGTGCCCCCGAATATTGTAACTTTTCGTCAAACGGGATTTTTTTTCCACCTGGATTCATTAGCATGCAACCTTTCCACGCAGATGGTCAACACGTTTGCTGATTAATATGTGGACAGCTTATCTACCGTACATTGTGGTCATCGCATTGATTTAAGGAGAGGTTAAATCACGCCCACGGATATCTCTTGAGCAATCACATGCCGTTATTTTCATTAACTTGGCCCAGTGGGGGCGGTGCCAGAATCAAAACGATAGTAGCGGCACACGATCAAACAGGCACTGATGGATCTCAGGAAAGACTAGCGGCGCTATCAAAGGCAGTAGTGGTCCCTGAAACGAGCGACGCAAGTTTCCTGCCGGTATTTCGCATCTCGGTGTTAACCACAGAACCGATCGCAGTGGGAGCGAACGGGAAAGCCGACGCGGACGCAGCGAGCGGAGATACGGCATCTCTCTTTAGTCTGGCGGTCACAATAGTCTTAACGGTAAATTTATCGCGCGTTAGAATATTATTTGATTTTTGAGGTATGATTATGTTGTCATTGGTTTTCTATCTTTTTCTATAGAATGATCACCTTTGCAATCCCAGCAATAAAGAAATCATACAGAGTCTTCCAGACTCGGTTCTTAAACTTCCAGACATATTGATGAAACATTTTAAATTTAATCTTGTGGCGGTCCGATGCGGCCTAGCTATCATAATTACATGAAAGAAAGCCTACCCAAGAACATTTAAATAAACCATCAAATTAAATTACAATCTGTAAGATAAACTGGAAGATGAACAGTTGCCAGTAACGATATTTTATTTACTGCTCTGTTGTGAGAGAGTACCTATTAACCTGAACTGTGACTGAGCCTAGTTTTTCCTCACTGTATTTAAAACTTACCGGTCAGTTGCGATCATCACGCATTGTCGAACTGTGTCAGTGCCATCCCATAGACTCCTTTTTATATAATAAAACACAAGAACTCTTAGGCTTCAAGTCCGGCGATAAGTGGGAATATTTGCTATCAGCTAACCTAGCTACATCTGGGGCGGGACATCGAAGTACCAGACATTTTCATATGTCAGGAGTGTAATTGCTGTTTATATAATTCTATGGATTGTCTGATGCTGCAATCGGTAAATGTGTGTGAGTATATGAGTGTGGGCCCTCACAAGCGTGCATGAATGACAGGAGATTTAATTTTTGCAAACCATTTGTTAACTTGCCTACCGGGTAATACATTTTCTGTATACCCCGCACTGTTCCTTTAAGTGGGATATTTTGTTAACTCTGGTTACCCCCCCCCCCTTTCCATTTGCTTAGTAAAGGGAAGAACAGTTGGGAATAACAGGATTTTTTTCTACCACCCATACCTAATATTGTAACACCTCTTTCAGAGTAATTAAATCCACTGTTGGGTTACATTACCTATGTTCCTGATAACTATCTATCTTTGGACTGGGTTTATCTTTGTCTAATAAGCGGGAAGGGCTTAGTCGATACCAATCTTCTTCACCCCCTCCCCACCTTGTTATTTGTATTTTCTGTACTTATGATATTTTTTCTGTAACACATGATTATCGTTGTGATTGATTTTTTAATGTTAATAAACAGCATAAACTTATTTAGTACTGCGTTGGAATACCCAAAGCCCAAATTTCCCCTATCTGTTTAATATAGTTTGTAAATTGTACGTCTGTGTGTTTGAAGCACCAAATCGGTGTGAGCGCAGGTGTGTGTCTGGAAACTGGCAAATAATTGTTTGACCAGGAGAGTTTGAAGAGAAGATTGAGAGGAACGATTTGTCGTAAATAAGTCTGTCCTTACTCTCCCCAGCACTCTGTGAAGCAACTATTTACTCTCTAACCTTTCCTATCACTGAGCTTTCACCATCATTCTCCACTCTTTCTCTCAAAATAAATTTACGACAATTTGTTCAAGGCCTGTATTAAATAATAATAATTATTTTTATAATTTTTTTTTTTTGTCTTGTGTAATGGTGTACACAGTGATGAGGCTTATTTCATGTTTTCTGTAGATATTGTCTTGCCAGTTTAAAAGAAAAAACGCCCTTTTCTCTTGATATTGTCTTTTCGGTTCTATAAAACGCTGTTTTCTCTATATGTTGTCGAATAGTTAAAAAAAAAAAACAACACTTTTTTGTGTTGAAATTGTCTTCCCGGTTCTATAAAGCACTGTTTTCTCTAGATGTTCACTTACCAGTTCTATAAAGCTCTGTTTTCTCGTGATATTGTCTTCCCACTTTAAAAATGCACTGTTTTCTCTAGATATTGTCTTCCCGGTTCTACAATATAAAGCGCTGTTTTCTCTAGATGTTCACTTACCAGTTCTATAAAGCTCTGTTTTCTCGTGATATTGTCTTCCCACTTTAAAAATGCACTGTTTTCTCTAGATATTGTCTTCCCGGTTCTATAAAACTGTTTCGTCCTCTTGCCAATCCACGTCGACCTTCCGCCTTCCTGTACGGTTAAATAGGTCACTGGGATAGGACCGGAAAACTCGCTGAAATACATTTAAAGTTGCGCGTTTATCTAATGGTTGTTTGTTTTTGTTGTTGTTTTGATGAGGTGATGGGTGGAGAGCGGGCACTTAACAGCTGACCGTTATTGCCTCTTCTCGTTCCATCTTGGTCTACCCTGTTCAACCTGAAATTTGGTTATAATTGGGGTATTTAGTGTCATTTTATTTTTTAAATTTTGTATTCAATTTAAATAGCTATTGTCTTTAGCAGTTGCTGATTTTAATTTATATTAGTATTTGTCCATTTTATTTTCTCTTTTGTATTGTTTCTTGATAACTATTGTCCTTTACACTTGGTTTTACTTTGTATTAGTATTTGTTCTTTTTGAGTTGTATTTTTTATTTTTTTTATTTAATACCTTGTTGTCTTTCCTTGTCCTGTGAGTAGTTAGTAAGTTTTTTATTTTTTTTATTTTGTGTTTTTTTTGTTACTAACCTTATATGTTTTCCTTTGTTTTATGTATATATCTTTTAATTATTAATTGGGCATCTCTTGGGGCATCTATACTTAAAACCTTATCACCTGTCAAGTCTATATTGTGATTTCTATAGTAAGTTTTTAATTCAAGCCTTTGTTGTTCACACTTTTTAAAAGTGGATCAGGTAGTGGTCTATGTCATTCTCTTCCTGACATTCTTGGCAGTGTGGTTCTTCTATCATAAAGTATGCTGCACCGAGACGGGAGACGCCACAGTTTTTTGTTTGATGGTATCTTTAATTCTTCTCTGACCTGGCACGTCCTCGTTGGTTCTTTCAGCAGTTTGAACGCGTTTCTGCCTTTTCTACTTTTCTTCCATGTTGTCTTCCATTCCTCGTTTATAGTTATCTTCACTTGGCTCTTGATCTCTGACCTTCCCAGTCCTGCTCTTATATTGTTTTTACTTGTTCTTCCATTCTTTGCGTTCTGATCTGCCAACTCGTTACCAGCAATACCTATGTGTGCTGGAACCCACACTAGCCTCACACTACATCCTCTGTTCCCTAGTGATGTATTAATTGCTAGAATTTCTTCCTTTATGTCTGGCCGGCTACATTTACCTGGGTGTTCTAGTGCTTGTAGTGATGATAGTGAGTCTGTAAATATCGTAACAGCTTCTGGTGGGTTATCTTCGATTATTTCTAAACTTTTAAGAATTGCTACCATCTCTGCGGTAAAAATCGAAGCCCCTTCAGTTACACTGTAGCTCTTTTTTATTCCCCATTGTGATATTACAACTCCGGCACCTAGTTGCCCACTATCACCCTTGGATCCATCAGTGTAGACGGCCAGACTTTGTTTAGTTAGTTGATCTATGAACTTTCTACTTATCATTTTTGCTTCCTTATCTTCTATGTTTTGTTTGATCTTTTCAGTAAGTGAGTAGTCTATGATTGGTGTTTTTAGTTCCCAGGGTGGTATTTTGCTTCTATATTTATTACTATTTTTAATTGTGTTTGATAGTTCTTTGAGCTGCGTTAGATCTTCTATAGTTCTCCACCCTGTTGGATATCTATCTTTATTTAAGGGGACGTCCCATACACTTGGTTGGTTTTTGACAAATGCTTTATGTGCTGGGTGGGTCACTTCTTGTGCTACTTTACTCCAATAATTTAATGTTAGTTCTTTCCGTCTTAGACCAAGGGGTGGTATGCCAAGAGCTACTTCTAGCGCTTCTACTGGTGTTGATATAAATGCTCCTGTAATGGTTCTCATGGCTGCATTTTGAATCCTGCCCAGCTTTGCTTTGTTATAAGCTGCAGCTGAGTCATAGACTATGCTGGCATAATCCAGTTTCCCCCTGATGAAAGACTTGTAGAACATAAGCATTATTTTATTGCTGGCCCCCCATCCATTACCTTTGACAATCCTTAGTATATTTAGGGGTCCCCTACAGCTTTCTACCAAATTGTCTATATGTTTATTATAATTTAGTTGTTTATCTAAAGTTACTCCCAGAAATCTTGTTGTTGAGGAGGTACATATTTTCTGTCCTTTAATGGTTATATTGATTTTGTTATTTTTTTTTAAATTTCCTTTGCTGAAAATCATACCTACTGTTTTGTTTACATTAATTTGGAAGCCCCAACTTTTCATCCACTCTGAAACTTTGTCTATTTGATTTTGAAGTTTTTTGAAAACATGGTCCAAGTTTTTTCCAGATCGCCAAATGGCACAGTCATCTGCAAATTGTGATACTGCATTCTTTATGTCATTAAATTCATCTGCTAAATCATTTACAGCTATAGTGAAAATTGAAGGAGAAATCACTGATCCTTGAGGAATCCCATTCTGCTGTTCATATATTTCTGACCTATCATTATTCACCCGTACAGCAAAATACCTGTCCTGTAAAAAGTTTTCTAGATACCTATAGGTTTTACCAGTAATGCCATTTTTTTTTTAGTTTGTAAAGAGCTCCATCTCGCCAGCATTCATCATATGCTCTAGCTATATCTGGAAAGACTGCCACTGTTTTCTCTTTCCTCTTGAACCCTAATCTTACAAGCTGGTCTACTGTACTTCTGTCTGCTCTAAACCCTGACTGGTTTGGGCTATATATCTAATGGTTAGTTATACAGACATTGTATTATAGAAGTTAGTATGTTGTTTAAAAATAGATCCTGTACACAGCTAACTGTGTGGTTTCGGTTGCCGCTGGCTGACATTCTTTAGACGACTAATGTTAGTGAGAGAGAGGGAGGGGATTTAGGCAGGGCAGCGGAGGGGAGCTATTGACGTATGCATACCTTTGTAGTCGCTACTGTTCACTGCTGGCACCTAGGCGTAGGTTGTATATCTGTGCGATTCATTATTTAAAAAGAAAAATATTTAATAGATCCTGTCAGGGGTTATTAAGTTCGTATATAATTAACGCTGACCACTTTCATTCCTTCCATTGTTCGCTACTTATGCAGTATTTGGGTTAGAGTTGCAATACCCACCCGCCCCCCACACACACACACACACACACACACACACACACACACACACACACACACACACACACACACACACACACACACACACACACACAGAGAGAGAGAGAGAGAGAGAGAGCCTGCTCTGTGTTACATCTTTGCTGTTGTGATGGCAGTTTCTGTATCTGTTTTACACATTGGGGTTGGCTGCCCCGTGCTACAACTCACCTTAATTGCCTCTTACGACATCCGGTTGGAGCATTGTGCATATTCTTTCACCCCTAGTTCAGAGACCCCTAGGAAATACGCTGGTAATTTGCACGGCCCCTAAGCCTGAACACCACACACCTTATGTGTGCCATACAATGTAGTTATAGATGTTTATATGAATAAACCAGAATGGACTACACAGAGAAGAACCGTTACATTACAGCACATATATGTTATACCAACGGCAAGTCTACAACGGTCAAACAACAAGCCATGAAACAATTAAGTGGTAAAAGCGGAAGGGGGGATATGAATATAGCACTACGCACGCGCACACACACGAGATCATTCTGCACAGTAAAATTCCCTAAGTTAAAATTAAGAAAATATTTCCTATAGGGTCGAGAAACCATGGGGGCATAACCGGGAACCTGGTCATCACATTACCTCCTTTATAACGCTGTCATGTTGACTTTCTTGCTGTTTTGGCGATCAAATTACCTCCTTTATGACGCTGTCATGTTGACTTTCTTGCTGTTTTGGTGATCAAATTACCTCCTTTATGACGCTGTCATGTTGACTATCTTGCTGTTTTGGCGATAAAATTTCCTCCTTTATGACGCTGTCATGTTGACTTTCTTGCTGTTTTGGTGATCAAATTACCTCCTTTATGACGCTGTCATGTTGACTTTCTTGCTGTTTTGGTGATTGTGACGTATAATGGAAAAAGAGCCTACAGTAATCTGACAGTCTTTGTAAACTCGTAGCGTTCTATGATTTGCTAGCTAAAACCATGCATTTACTGCCTGTGTTTACTCACACAAGCTTATTTTTTTCATCCACGCCTCTTCTCTTGGAACTCAAGCAAACGAAGTGTTTACAAACTTTCGTGACCTGCCCGTCATAACAGGTAGCGAATCAGGTTTGTTTACCTCGTCTTATCACGCGAGCTTATCTGTCAGTCATACGATACCTGACAGACCGCACTTGAAAAATACAGACCCTTTGAAGTTCGTACTCAGGGGAAGCTAGAAACCCCTGGGCTCTTTGATCTTCAGAAGCGGGCATTCGTACAGAGAAAACCCGTTAGGGAACTATAAGTCTTTTGATGTCGGTTGAAACCTCGACGAAAGACTGACTGTAAGCTTTTATCTTGTAACTCTGTTTCTGATTCCTCGTTACACATAGTAACGTGAAAAGTAACATCATCGATAGATCAGAGAAATATAATGATATATAAACTGGGTTTTCTTAAACCTGCTATCAGTTGTCACTCATAATTTTTGGATAGTCTAAGCACGCAGTTCTAGAACCATTTCGCTAAATGTGTTATTAGCATTCGTGGGGATTTTTCATTCTGATTTTTTGGTAATAGAAATTAGTGCTTACGTGTTTAAAAGTGTTAGCTTTTACCATTATAATTCACTTAGATTTTCTAGCTGGTAAAACTAGTTAAATAAAATAACGCGTAGCTATTTCATACCAGATGTTCAGTTATAATGTTAATTTTCATCACACGCTTTCTCACACAAGAAGAGACGGTTTTAGCTGACTGGTTTATATGCTAGGCGCGATTGATAGTGACAGAAAAGAATTCACGTTTTATTTCATTGTGCGTATTTATTATAAGTGCACATTATTTAATATCATACGACTAAACTATCAGACGCCGACCAAATTAATAGCTACTTAACGACCGGCGATAGTTTGTGATAATTGACACGGTACGCAGATCGTTAACCGCGAGCAGGGTTGGGGGGGGGAGAGAGAAGCATAACTCAATCCAACCTACACTCGCTAAGCGACGCACGATAGGGTAGGCTAAAGAAAACACCTGTGCCATTTAACTTTAATCAGGACTGACGGAGTGGATAAGAGACCTCCTTGTCCCCGTCTGTGTGCATATATATATATATATATATATATATATATATATATATATATATATATATATATATATATATATATATATATATATATATATATANATATTTATATATATATATTTTAATATATATATATATATATATAATATATATATATATATATGTGTATATATATATATATATATATATATATATATATATATATATATATATGGAAGAGTAGCCTTTTTCCATAATTGTTTTTCTTATATTCTTAGCAGACCTGATCAAGAGCATCCAGCGGTCTTTTCTTTTGTTTGTTTTGATCTGGGAAATTTTACTGTTAGTTACCTGTGCCTCAAATTGGTTTGAGCGGTACCGATTTTCATTATAAGCGTACGCGCCAAAGATACACGAGAACAGTTCTGACAATAAAAGTAATTTAACTGGACTTACCAAACCCAGCAATATTGTTTCAATTTTATCAGCCCACTGGGGTGTACAAAAGATAACATTTATTCCCGACTTCTGACAGTCGTATTCAAGCGAAGCATCCAGAAATTTACGCTGTTTCAGAATCGGCGCTCTAACATAGAGTCAGCCGATAGGATTATCATCATTTATCAATTGTAACATTTTTAGCAACCAGATGTTTCCCAATACTGGAAGTATTTTCCTCTTTTAACTGTGAACCCCAAGATCACGTTCTTACATCAACTATTGGCGGTGACATTTTGTTCATCCAGGAAAAAACCCATACCAGATTCGGCGTTCACCTCACTAGGCTTTGTTTTGTTAGAGGATGAACTGGGGCCAATTTGGGAAGTGAACCTAACATAACATATATTTCAAGGAAAATTGTATTTTTAAAGGGATATCACCAAGAGTAGGTAAGAGTGATTGAGTGGCCACTGTATGAAAGAGAGAGTTAATATTTTTCTTTGTTACAGGGAATTTACCAACATTGGATTTGCTTAAATTTGTTTACTTTACTGTACTTATAGAGCCAGACTTTGTTTACTCTACTGTCTACTCTGTATCATAGTGCTAACCTTCAACCTTTGGGTTATTAACTTTGGGTTCTTTTCTCCATAAGGGGAGGGCACATTTATTCTGCCATTTCATATGTATGTAAATCTGATTTTGATCTTTCTTTAGATATTTGGTGTTGTCAAGTTTAATTGATAATAAACAACAAAGAAACTTAACTTTGTGTGTTGGTCAGACCTATACCCAATTAAACCGTAGTTTTTTTCACTTTTGTGTGTCTTGTTGTCACATAGCTGTGTGTGTGTGTGTAGTTAAACTTATATGTATGAGGAGGGCAAGGTTGTCTTGTACTAAATTATAGTCGTATAGATAGGTTGGAATAGAGAAACTTACTCATTTCATAGACATATTTCGTTCCTTAAGCTACCACCTGTGAAATCCATTTTCAAATTACCTCCTTTATGACGCTGTCATGTTGACTTTCTTGCTGTTTTGGTGATCAAATTACCCCCTTTATGACTCTGTCGTGTTGACTTTCTTGCTGTTTTGGTGATCAAATTACCTCCTTTGTGACGCTGTCATCTATAGTTTCTTATTTGTTCTGGTGGACAGATTACCTCCATTATCATGCTATCATGTAGTTTCTTACTGTTCTGGTGTTCATTTTTCCACCATTGTGACGCTTTTAAGTAGAGTTCGTACATTTCTCATAAGTTGGCACGGGAGACTGAGCCCCTGTGGGTTTGCCGGAATGCAGTGTTGTCGATTCTGATCAACAATCAACAGTCAACTGTTCTCATAATAAGATTACTTCCATTGTGCGATGTTGTTTAGTTTTTTTTCACTGTTCTACTGTTTTACTAGGATCAGATTACCTAGTTTGTGACGATGTGTAGAATTTCTTACTGTTCTGATGATCAGATTACCGTGTTTGTGACGATGTGCAGAGTTTCTTACTGTTCTGATGATCAGATTGCCTTGTTTGTGATGATGTGTAGAGTGTAGAGTTTCTTACTGTTCTGATGGTCAGATTACCGTGTTTGTGACGATGCGTAGAGTTTCTTACTGTTCTAATTATCAGATTGCCTTGTTTGTGATGAAGTGTAGAGTTTCTTACTGTTCTGATGATCAGATTGCCTTGTTTGTGACGATGTGCAGAGTTTCTTACTGTTCTGATGATCATATTACCTTGTTTGTGACGATGTGTAGAATTTCTTACTGTTCTCTTGATCAGATTGCCTTGTTTGTGACGATGTGTAGAGTTTCTTACTGTTCCGATGATCAGATTGCCCAGTTTGTAATCATGTGTAGAGTTCGTGCCACATATGTGTTCATGTGGCTCAATATTAACCCGCCTCCTGCAGTGACGAGCAGTTGTATTAGTTGCACGCCCAACAGACTTGTTTTCTCCCTCCTAGCTGGTGTTTTAAATACAGCAGCTTCCACCACCTGTTGTATGAAATGTATCATTTATATGTGCCGCGTTCAGGCACCTGTCACGCTGTTGTCTTTTTTGTATTATAAAATTGTCAGATGTTTATGTCTGTGTTGAATCAGCTACCTGCAAGCGTTGGTAATTCATAAGGTAGTGTCCATGCAGGAGACACGCTACACGGGAAAGCTAGCAGACGTGATAGGAAATCAGCAAATTGTGATTGTTAGAGCCGCTGGTAAAATCCAGCCGTTGAAGACTCAGCATTGTTCCTGCTGACAGCAATCTGGTCGTAGCTCAGGTAGTTTAATTAAAGCATTAACAGTCCCGACTTCCCCCACGTGTTTAAGAGGGTTGTGGAGCTTAGGACAGAAACCCCCCAGATGTGATTTAGAGTCGATATTGTTGTACGGAAGTCAGTCATGGCCATTGAACAAATAAATAGTATTCACTGAATTTGGAAAAACCATAGAGATGTGGATTTACTACATAAGAATGTTAATATTTCAGTGAACTCTTAACAGCTCTGCGCATGTGATTTGAAAGAGGCAGTTTGCATAGGAAACTGGAAACTGATGACAGAGATTAGAAACAGACTCTTTTTTTTCTTTGATCATTAGCCGCCGACCGTCAAAGCAGTCAGTGGCCATCACGCCTAGTGGTGTCTTGTAGTGCAACAACAAATTTATTCCACTTTGCTCGGTCGGCGGCCATCCTTCGTACAGTACCCCAACTCTGGTTCATTCTTTGCATCTCAGCCTCCACAGTCCTCCGCCAGGTTGTTTTTGGTCGGCCTCTCTTTTGTTTTCCTTCAGGGGTCCAAAGCATACCTGTTCTTGTGATGGCATCGGGATCTCTTCTGAGGACATGGCCAACCCAGCTCCAGCGTCTGCCAGCTATGATGGTGTGCATGTCCTCTTCCTTGCTCCGAGTAAACAGATCTTAGTTGATGATGGTATTTGGCCAAAAGATTCGGTGAATTTTTCTTAGGCATGTTGTGTGAATGAAGAGGACAATTTCGACATTTCCTTCTCTGTAACTCTCCAGCTTTCCGCACCATAGAGAAGCACAGAAAGCACACAGCTCTGATATAATCTTAATTTTGTGCTTATGCTGTATTGAGAGGACTTCCAGATGTTGTTTAGGCTAAAAAAGGCTGTTCTTGCTTTGTTCATTCTGTTATTGATGTTTTTGCTTGCCCCGCCGTCTGGTGTTACTATGCATCCTAGGTATGTGAAGGCATCTGTCTGTACCACTTGCTGATTCCTTACTGATATGGGCTCAGGGTTGCTCACATTGAGCGTCATGACCTCTGACTTCTTTAAATTGATGTTCAAGCCCATCTGCTGGCTATACTTATTAAGTCTATCCGTTTTTTCCTGGATGTGTTGATGTGAATGTGTTAGTAGTGCAATGTCATCTGCATATTCCAGATCTTCCAATGTAGAAAATGTAGTCCATCTTATTCCTCTTGGACTGCCCTCTGTTGTCTGGCGCATCACCCAGTCTATGACTGTTAAAAATAGAGTGGTTGATAAGGGGCATCCCTGTCGTACTCCTGTCTTCACCTCAAAGGTTAGGTTGCTCTGCCCAACACTACACGTAAAGTTGGCATAGAGGCTTTTTTATGATTGACACTATGCAGCTTGGAATTCCATAAGCCCTCAGTATTTTCCATAAACTGTCCCTATGTATACTGTCAAAAGCCTTTTCAAAATCAACGAAATTAATGTACAGCTGTCTTTGCCATTCTGAGCACTGCTCTATAATGTTCCTGAGAGTAAATATATGATCTACACATCTTCTGTTCTTTCTAAATCCTGCTTGTTCTTTCCTCAGTTTGTGGCCTACTGCTTTTGAAATTCTCTGTATAATTATCCTGCCTAGTATTTTGCTGGGAACTGAGAGAAGAGTGATTATTCCTCTCCAATTATTGCAGTCTGCAAGATCTCCCTTAAACAGAGCGGAACATAGAAACAGACAGTCCTCTTTTATTTCTCTCTTTCGTGTAATTTCATGGGTGGGGGGGGGGGGGGGGGGGGGGGGGGGGGTGGGGGGGGGGGGTGTATGTTTGAGGAGACAGTACGAGTAAGACCACTGCATCCACAAGACATGACTTAGGAGGCAACTAAAGTGAGGTTGTGCCTGGAGCCTATCACAGCCATCACGTTAAGCAAATGGCTAACAGAAATCAGCACTCCAGAAGCACATAAACTGCCTCATTATATGCCACATGCCCCTGAAGAAGTAATAGTTGTTTTTTTTTTTTATCTGTCATGTTTTATGATTTTTACCTACTTTCTTATGTTCTTCTCTGGTTTCCGTGAGCCTTGTAAGACAGTCTTAACATCTTTCTGGAAAAAAAAAACTCCCCGTTTCTAATTTCAGAATCCACTTTTCCAGCTGTGCTCTGTATTTCTTCTTCTTCACTCTCAGGCGTCCACTTGTTTGTTGTGTTATACTTTTTTTTTAAACATCTATTTTGACTCCGGACTGTTCTAACTTTCAACTTCAGTTCTACTCCTCCCCTAAACCCTAATCTGACCAGTTGTTTGGTTTCTTTTTTTTTTTTATTAACATAAAGTTGAAGTTTTACAGTTAGTTTTTTTTTTATATGTATGTCATATAAATCCAGAAGTTGCATTAATATAAGTATTATCTGTGTGGGTTACCTGAAATAAATTATCTTATCATTTATGGCTTGCTAACCTGGTCCTTATGTCTTTATGTGTCCATACGTTTATGTGTGTATGTCTGTCTTTATGTCTATGTGTGTGTTGTGTGTATGTGTGTGTGCATACAAATATGTTTATGTGTGTATGTCTGTCTTTATGTCTATGTTTGTGTGCATACAAATATGTGTATGTGTGTATGTCTATCTGTATGTGCATACAAATATGTTTATGTGTGTATGTCTGTCTTTATGTCTATCTGTGTGTGTGTATATGTGTGTGTGTGCATACAAATATGTTTATGTGTGTATGTCTGTCTTTATGTCTATCTGTGTGTGTGTATATGTGTGTGTGCATACAAATATGTTTATGTGTGTATGTATGTCTATCTGTGTGTATATGTGTGTGTGTGCATACAAATATCTTTATGTGTGTATGTCTGTCTTTATGTCTATCTGTGTGTGTATATGTGTGTGTGCATACAAATATGTTTATGTGTGTATGTATGTCTATCTGTGTGTGTATATGTGTGTGTGTGTGCATACAAATATCTTTATGTGTGTATGTCTGTCTTTATGTCTATCTGTGTGTGTGTGTATATGTGTGTGTGCATACAAATATGTTTATGTGCACATTTGCTACTGCAGGAAATTGCCATGATCATTCTCTTGACCATTTATTTCCCAGCAGTCATTGCCTTTCTGAAATACCTATACCTAATGAGTCCACTGGTCGTTTCTTGTGTGAAATAATCCACTTAAACGTTACTGCCGCTCACTTTTAGCTTGTTGCAGCAAGTTAGGCGCATGTATCAACCCATTCTTCTCCCCCCTTTTTTTTTAAACTAACCAATGAGAGTACTGTAGAAGAGATGGTAATAAGATCATACCACTATTACTGGGGGAAGGTAAATGTTTAGGTATGATGAAGATAAACACAACTGACTATCAGCTCTGGAATGACACATATTTTTGATGCACCTGTCCTATATTTCCATCCCCAGTTGAGGTGGGATTTTTGAGACCACAAACAGCTCCAAGGTCGACCCAGTCTCATGAATCGGGTACCTGAGCAACTCTGGGAAGGTTAAGGCGGCCGGCGTGATGCTGACCACATCACCCCTAGTGTGCCGATGATCAAGAAAATATGGGCCTAACACCATATTCCCAGTATGCCTCAATGGGCGTGTGACGGGATCCTTTACTTTTTTTTTTTTGTCCCATGTTTAGGGCTACCTTAGTCATCGTTGCTCAGCTTTCTAATCCTTTAAGGTTCTTTGTCCCTGAGGATAACCTTTGCCCCATAAGCGTAGCTGTTTTAGCATGACTACACTGGCTGTTCTCTTTCCGCTGGTCTATGTTCACAATTAGGTATGTCTAATACATGTCATGTCGAACGAACGAACGAACGAACTTTATTTTCAAAGGGTTAAGAATTGGGCACGCAGGCCCGTCTGACATTCTGCCCTTCCTCTCTCTCTCATCATGTATACTAATATCCTTTCATCCTCACATTTACTTTAAGCATTATTAAGGCATTTATCATTATAAAAGTAATATTACATTTGCAATAATCATCATAATTAAAGTGTTTTTAAAAAAAAAAAAAAAAAAAAAATTTGAATTCTTCGTACTGTAAATTAGTGATTTGAGACATATTCAGAGGTATGTTATGAGAACTTGTAAAATGTTCATACGGTGTTCAACTGAATGACTCAGGGACTTTTTTTTTTTTTTTTTTCATCAAGATGAGGTGGGTAGACAGTTACTTTCCATTTTCCTTTCCATTTCCTTTGCGTCCCAAACTCAAGACCAGAATCAGACTAGGTAGATAGTTAGATAGACATATACGAAAGCAATTAATTTGCCAAGGGTTGAAAATCGGACACAGTCCCCTCTTGCATTCTTCCATCCTCTTGCTCATCTTTTATTACTGTTACTCAACATTCTCCAGCGTACTGAAAGTATTAATTTAAGGACAGTGCAACATTACAAGGAAGTATAACAGCATACATTAACAGTACCTGATCATAAAATTAAGAATATAATATTAAGAATAAGTATATTGTAATGAAAACTAGATCATCAGAGCCTCCATACAGTATATTAGATAAAAGTACAACACAATCAGTTAGGGTGGCATATAATCAGCACTCATAAAGTATTTGAACAGTATACGATTGTATAAGTAAGGACTGTGCGTGTTTTTCAGGTCATTGGGAAGATTGTTCCAAAGATGAGTAGCTGAGTAAGCCAAACTAGTTTTAAATAGGTCAAGCCTGGGCTTGGGTACCTGTAAGTGATTTAAGCGCTGACTACGTCTGTCATTGTATTTTAAAAGCGCTGACTACGTCTGTCATTGTATTTTAAAAGCAGCCAAAGATACTTTGGAGCATTCTGTGACAGGATTTTGTGAATAAATTTCCCTTTGTTAAAGAGGAAGCGCTTCCTGAGGGGTAATATTTGAAGATAATTATATAAATCTATACAATGTGATTGGTGTTTATCAGCAACAAGGCGCATTGCGCGTTTTTGAAGCGAGTGGAGCCTTTTTGTGTTGGAGACAGAACAACCATCCCAGATTGTGGAACAATAGTCTAGATGCGTTTGTATATGAGATATGTAGAACATTTTCCTTGCCTGTTCATCCAGGAAATGTTTAATTTTGGCTAATTGGTAAACTTTTTGTGCTGTTTGTTTTGTGAGTGCATGTACATGTGAGTTCCAACTTAAGTGTTGGTCAACAGTGATACCTAGAGTTCTGTGTTCATTTACGCTTTCAATTAGTGATGTTCCAATGAAGAGCTGAAGTGTTGTTTTCTGCAAGTTTTGTAGTTTTTGTCTGGTTGATATTAACATACATTTTGTTTTACTAATATTTATTTGCATGCGATTCTCGTTGCTCCACGTAATAAGATTATGTGTATCGTTTTGTAAAGATTGTTCTAGTGTGATGCAACATTTATCACTAGTATAGACAGTGCAGTCATCGGCAAAAAGGTCCACACATGATGAGTGTTTGAAGTATAGAGGAAGATCATTAATGTATACGGTAAATAGAAGAGGCCGAGAATAGAGCCTGAGGAAACACCTGTATGGACAACGGTTGGGTTCGACAAGGAATTATTGTAAGTGACTATTTGTTGTCTGTCTGTCTGACAGGAACGATTTAATTAACTTTACCAGCTTAATATTTACTTTCATTGTTTCTAATTTTCTGATTAAAATAAAGTGATCTATCATATCAAATGCTTTTTTTAAAGTCTACAAATATTGCTCCACATATATTATCGTTATTGATGTTTAGGTGCCAATTGTCTATCATCTTTGTTAAGGCTGTGTGGCATGAATGCTTTGGTCTAAACCCCGACTGACTGTCGATTAGCAGGTCGTTATCTACTAGGTGTTGTAGTGTTGTTTTGTGGATGTGTTTTTCCAGTGGTTTGGACAGCGACGATATAAGAGAAATGGGCCTATAGTTACTAAGATTACTACTATCAGATGAACCTGGTTTGAGAAGTGGGTATACTTTAGCGCTTTTAAAAGCGGATGGAAAGTAACTCCTTGCGATACATTGATTATATATGTATGTCAGTGAATCACTAATAGCAGGTGCGGCAAAACGCAGTATTCGATTACTGATTCCATCAAGTCCCGATGAGTTGTTATCTTTAAGGCCAGTAATATATTGTAAACTTCGTTAAACTGTGTTATAAAAGGGATGTCGGGTGGAATTTGTGTTAGTACATTTGTTCTCGCAGAACGTTGATAATTTGCTTAAGTCACAAGGGGGAGACGGAATGGTGGATTTTTTTATTGTTGATGTCTGCCTGAAAATGATTGCTGAAGTCAGTACAAGTAAGTGGCGTATTGGGAGTATGTGGGTCTGGAAAATTTCGTTTGTTCACTAAAGTGTTGATTGCCGTCCATGTCTCTTTACTGTTTGTTTTACTCTGAACTAAATTTCTAAAGTAGGTTTTCTTGTCTCTGCGAATTAAGTATTGTACTTTTATTTCTTATTGTCCGATATGTAGTGATATCCTTAATTTTTATGCGCTCTCTCTCTTTGCCTCATAGCGTCAAGAACTTCTTTGTGTGATCCATGGAGATTTAATTTGCCTTTTCACGCGAATTTCTTTAGTAGGCGCATGCTTATTAAAAATACTATAAAATATCATTGTCCAATATGCGATGGCGTCATCAGGATCAGGAATTTGAAAAAACGTTGGCGAGAGAGCGCAGTTCGCAAATCATTCAAAAATAATTCACGGTTGAAATTTTAAAACTTCTATATTGAAAACTAATGTGTTTATTTTTTGGAGATTTGTACCCATTTTTTGCCCAAGTGCAACATTTGGGATAATGGTCACTCATAGCAATAGTAGGGATGGAGCATTCTATAATATTTTCTGGACAGGTTACATAGATATGATCGATCAATGTGGATGACGTTGTTGTTACTCTGGTAGGTTTGTTGACTATTTGTTTCATGTTATACGATGCTATGATGTTGGTCCATATATTGTTTGGCTTGTGCATGTCGATATTAAAATCACCAAGAAGAATAATTTCGTTAACTGTAGTAATAACTTTATCCATCATGTTGGTAAAATCTTCAAACCATGTTGTTCCTACACTGGGATTACGATAAAGATATCCGATTAAAATAGATTTTTGCTTTTGGGGCTTTATCTCTAACCATATGCATTCTATATCTATAGTCTCAAGATCGTTTCTGCGGCGATAACTGAGAGAAGTAGAAATATAAACTGCTAGACCCGTCTCTAATTGTCTACTAGAATCTCGCCGAATAGTTTTAAAACCTCTGAGCGCAATGTCATCGTCGGTTATTTTCTCATTCAGACGACTTTCGGAATAACCAAAAACCTGGAAATTTTGGTTAAGAATTTGTGTGAGTTCTGGAATTTTACCTAAAAGATGGTTTACGTTCAAGTGGCCAATTGTATTTGGTAATTGTTCATAATTACCTGACATTTTTATGTGAAAGAAGTTTTACGCTCAAATAGAAAATAAATAACTAAATAAACATCACGAGGTTGCTATATATGTGAGAATAAAAGTAATAGTACATAAATGCACACCTTAATACAACAAATTACAAACAATTCAGATAACTGTACTAGTTTAAAAATTGTAAGAAACTGTCACACAACAAGCACACCCATCCACACTGTGAAGGTTAACAACAAAGTTAAGCTGCACCAAGAGAATAGACGGGCAGACAAACAAATAGATACTGAGAATAAATAAATAAAGCATTATCCGACAGTGGAAGCAGCGGTCTTACTCTTACTGTCTACCCCCTCCCCCCATGTCATGTCTAGTGGAAGCTAGTATTAAAGCACGGTCTGTGATTTCATATGCTATCTCAAGATCCACAGCATTGATATATGAAGGTATCTGCCATTCGTTTGACTGTTCTGTGATGGTTGTGAGTGGCTGCTGTCTGGCCTGCACTTCAGCTTCACATTCAGAATCCTGTATTGTTCCTCTCTAAGTATTCAGCTAAAGTTTCCTTTATATTATCTTAACATCAGTCTGAATGTTTACAGTAATTGCCAGAAAGTGTTACACCTGGCATGTTGCTGCAGAAAACGTGAAAACAACAAAAACCACCCCCCTGAGGAAACTGAAGAAAGAGGATGCTCTCTTTGAGCTCTCTAATAAGTGTATTTCGGTGGACGTTGGTTGTTTCCAGAAGGAAAGCAAACTAGAATGCCAAGAATTTATCTGAGGATAAAGAGTACAGGCTAAGGTAGTCCCATAGGAGATAATGCCATAGGGGATGTCCAGCTTTGTCAGGTGGGGTGATAGTTCCCTTCCTTGTTGCCTTTACCTTCCATAACTCAAGAGCAGAGTCAAGTACAGCTAGGTAGACTAGAGCATAGTGCTACCAGATTTTGATCCCAGAACCAGGCAACCAGGCACTGTAACTGTTTAGCTCGTTGAACACTTGAATAAAGAGTACAGTCTTGTTATGTCTCAACCCCCCCCCCCCTGCACTTTTTATTTTTGATTCTCATATTGCTTGAAATTTATCAGAGTATCCTCTCTTTTGTTTCAGAAATTGTGGATGGCAATGTAAAAATGACACTTGGTATGATCTGGACAATCATCCTCCGCTTTGCCATTCAGGACATCACAGTAGAAGGTAACAATCACTATCTGAGTTGTAGAGAAATGTGAAAATATTAAATCATAATCATTTCCTGTGCACAACTTATATCTGGTCCCTGTGCAGGTAGCCAGCCAGCAGCAAACTTTTACATGCTCTTACAGTAGTGGTTTATGTGGCATATTTGTTTAACATGATGAGATCGCCAGCTCCAAGCACAACCTCAAATGAGCTGCCTTGTGCGGCATGCCTGTAGTCGTATTCTCTCTTTGTCTCTTCAGAGACCTGCGGGAACTACAAAAATGGAGCGAACGAGTTTAGGTAAATGCTAGTGAAACAAGAGCTGTGAAACTGATGTTGGGGGGCCAGATAGGTCACGCAGGAGAAATTCTTGGCAAGCATAAAGAGGCATCACTTTTCTGCAAACCTGCAGGGCAGAGAGATAAAAGAAGTAAAGCCAGAAAACTTATGGAAAAAAAGAATGAGCTGACAGGCATAAAAAAGTGATGAAGACGTGGAATTATCTGGAATGCCCTAGGCATAAAAGCCTGCAGAGGATTGGTTGAAAACTTAACATGGGCAGGAGGGTATAGAAGAGTGGGATTGATGTTAGCCCCTTTTTTGTTTCATCTGATCATGTTTTTTTTAATTAATATATAATAGTAGTGAAGCAGGCAACTTGTTAGAAGGAACACTTTAATATGATCATAAGGTGATAAGATACGTTCAAACACCTTATTTACGTGCCAGAAAAAGTAGAACTTTAAGGTCCAACAATGCAATGAAATCGCATGTGGGTGAATATTGTTTTTCAGTGTACTTTATATGTCAAAATGTGTAACATTAAAAGCTAATAGCACAGTGATAAATCTCATTACATAAATTTATCTCTCCTATACTTAAACACACCCCCCCCCCCCCCCCCCCAAATTTTTTTTTATTAATAACATACTATAAGGTGGCAAGGAAGAAAGAAATACATTTACAAGGGTAAGAGAAAGACACCCAACCTTCATTTTTTGTATGATGAGAAAGCACTTTAAAACATCATAACTACAGGGAAGATATGGCAGAAGAGATAGAAGAAGGCAAAGAAAGAAGTGGACACTTGGTAGTATACACAGGAGGAAGTTTACAAGAGGTTTGGTGGCAGACATCAAAGATCCAGGACTCATAAGTAGCTTATGTGGTGTTTCATCTTTTATAAACTTCAACAGCTCCATCAATGTTGTTTTTAAATTTTGGGATGGGGGGAAGGGAGTAAGTGCTCCTTCATGTTCAGTTCTATTGTTAAAGACAACAGAATGCCAGCTAGAGAGTTAATGTGCGGTCCTTTTCAGTGAAAGGGCTGATCGAAGCAGTTTCAATAAACCTGCACCTGGCCTCTAGCTAGTGGTTGATTAATCACAGCTTGCAGGCAGAGTAAATATCACAAGTCTTAACACCAAACAAAGTGATAAACAAGGACACAGGTTCTTGAAAAGTACAGAAAAGAGACTGTGTATGTTGTGGACTTTCGATTACACGTACACTTTAGTTGATAAGGAAGACCCTGCATAGACGACACAGGGCAGGGAGTCTCCAGAATGTATTTGTCCACAGCTTGTGCAACAGGAACAATTAGCATTCATACCCGTCGACGTTTGCTGAGACTGAGTACCTATGGGTTTGCCCAGAGTACAGTGATGTTGATTCTGAAAAACAATAATAATAACAATAACAATTGTGCTCCACACAGAGCTGAAAGATAATTAATCCTTTTGTCATGACCTTCTTTGCCACACAGAGTATAGGACCTTCACGGCTGAAGAATATCATGTTAGAAAAATAGATTCTCACTGTGAGAAAGAGAAAAGACATTGTAATATAAAAATGATACAGAAAGGCAATGAAATAACAATGAGAAAGGTGAAGACTTTTATGATGCAGAGAGGAAGGGACACATGTACAGATGGAGACACATTATGATAAGGATGATGACACATCACTTCCGGTTGTCTGTGGTTATTGTTTTCCATCCTGGTGTATATGTATGCATGTTGCGTTCTCTTTAATTATGCCCACACCTCCCCCTTCCTAGGCTGGTGATTACACTTTCAGATATCTCACTTCTCTGCCACTCCCTCCACCTCTCTCCGCATGTATCCTGTGCCTGTCATTTCTGTCACATATGCCTCCTTGTGTATGTTCTCCCCACGTTTCTTAATCTTCCTGGTGATCTCTGTTATTGCTGGTTCCATACTGGTACTTGTTTAGTTATTAAAGAGGTTGGTTTCTGCTCTTTGTGTGTGTCCAGTCTGTTTGTTGAAGTAACAAGAAGAGACATGGTTCGCAACCAGATAATACGGCAAGGCCTCAAACCCAGCCCGTGCATACCCAATGAGAAGAGTTCTAACTACGATGGTTTGGCCATGTCTGCAGAATTGGAGAAGATCGGCTACCACAAGTATGGGAAACTAAGAGCCAGGGATTCAGACCTCTAGTACGACCCAAAGTCCACTTGAAGGACAAGATTAGACAATCTCTGAAGGACCAAGGACTAAATTGGAACCAAGCCAGGAGGAAGACAGCCGATAGGATAGTATGGCGCTCTCTCTGGCAAACCTCTACACCGCAGCGTAGAAGAGGAATGACTAAGTAAGTTAGTAAGTGTCCAATCCTTCTCCACTTGTGTTTTTATGTCTGTTGCTTGGTGGCGTCCATTGTATTGTCTTGTATCCACGGTTCTTCATCTCTCACTGTCTCTTGCTACCCAGTTTTCACAATCTGTTTATGAATTTCCTCACTCTCTGTGTAATCTTAGCCATTTTCATGATTTCTGTTTTTATTTTTTCCACTGCTCCCCTTTTTCTCCCATTGCTCGTTCTAAATTATTCCAGTTTCATGTGAGACCTTCACTTGTGTGTTACCGGGCCTTGAAAGAATAGCAAAGAATAGGAACACTATCACCTACCAAGAATGTCAAAAATGGTGACTAAGGATGGTTTTTCAAAGTGCTGACTACTCCATCCTGTAGAAACTTCAAGCCCAAAAAAAACAAAAAAAAACTTTAGCAATGATAATTTGTTGAAGGCCTATGCTCCTGAGGGAGCTCAATTGTAATGATGATGATGGTAATACAAGACCTTCATTCTCTTTGACAGAATTGACAGCAAAAGAAGGTCTTCTGTTATGGTGTCAGAGGAAAACGGCTCCTTACAAGAATGTCAATGTACAGAACTTCCACCTCAGGTATCTCAGTTTAGTCACTCTGTTGCCATTTAACATTGAAATATTGTGGTATAAGAAGTAGATTATGAAAATGGAAGATTTTGAGTATGCAGATAAGGAATAAGAGCACGTCAGTGTAGGGAACCATAAAACTGTATGGCTCGTAAAGGATAAAAACATCCAGAGACTTAGGGCAATGCATTACTTATGTAGAAGCTGGTGAAAGGTGAAAGGGCATGGTGTTAAATTGTGTTTTAGAACTAGGAAGACTCTGAAGGAGCTGTAAAAGAATATCAGACAGCAGGGTGCTTCTTTTTTTTATTTTTTTTTAGATGGAAGTAACTGATAGCAAAGGTTAGAGGAGAAATTTAAATGGGAAAATGCATCACAAGAGCTATTGAAAGGTGAAAGGGCATGGGGTTAAATTACTTTTAAAATTAGGAAGACTATGAAAGAGTTGTAAAAATAACAGCAGGGTAATATTTTGTTGTTGTAAACATAGAAGTAACTGACAGTGAAGGAGGGCAAAGGTTAGAAGACAAAGAGAGAAGGGGGAGGAGAGAGAATGCATCACAGGAGCTGCGTATGTGGAACCAAGTATTTTACATCTCTCACAATGGTAGTTGCGTCAGGCTATCCTGTGTTGGCATTCATCTTGATAATGTAAACATTGATTAAAATCATGTTTACATTCACTGCTGTATGTAATCAGTGTTTTCCAGAAATACACCATGGAAGGTAAACATCAGAAAATAAATCACTTGCTCATACCTGTACCCCTTCTTCATCAGCTTCCCCCTGTATCTGACACCCCCCCTCACAGGTGCAAGCTAAACTGAAGCTCTGAGAATTCTTAGATGGTCTAAAGCAGTGGAACCTCTCTCTCTCTCTCTCTCTCTCTCTCTCTCTCTCTCTCTCTCTCCCTCTCTCCCTCTCTCTCTCTCTCTCTCTCTCTCTCTCTCTCTCTCTCTCTCTCTCTCTCTCTCTCTCTCTCTCTCTCTCTCTCTCTCTCTCTCTCTCTCTCTCTCTCTCTCTCTCTCTCTCTCTCATATCTCAATCATGCACATATACATAGGCACCACAGGCGCACACACAGCTGTTATGAAAACCCTCATCTCTTATCAAAAATAAGAAAAAAGATCAAAAGATACTAAATTACAGTACTTTCATGCAAAAAATTTTTCATTTTTAGAATTTTATTGCAAAAATTCAGTATAGTTTATTCACGTACTAAATTACAATGTAGACATTACATGTCAGTCAGTGCCTATACTATGAACAGATGAATGTAGTTTTGTAAATAGAGATTTAGAAAAAAACATTCAGAACTCAAATGTGAAATTCTAAAATGTATTTCTAGTCAGTAAGAGGAGGGAGTGGCACTGAATGGTATTTTCATAAATAACTGCAGGATGTCAGTTTAAATGCACAGACTTAATTAACTTGCAACAATAATAGTTATGCATAACAAAGCATTTGAAAGTTGGTTGCCATGGAAATTATGACCATATTGAATTTTGAAACTCTTATTTCAATTCATTAAGACATTTTAAAAATTTATTTTTAATATTTATGAGCACCAAATTGGAATTGAATGCCCATCATTTTTTTGTCAGAGTAGATTTTTGACAACCTTATAAGACTTTAAAGTTAGTGTCTAAAAATAGTAAAACGGTGGTCACATATCATAAATCAGATTTATTGTCTGGGCTGGTATATTTGAAAAATGATTTTGTTTCATGCTGTCCTAATTTTATATTTTATTAATTCTCGTTTTCGGTTTGTTTTTTTACAGTGGCATATAACATTGTCATACTCTTAAAAAAAAAACTTTGTAAAGACAGACTCTTAAACTTTAACACTGTGAAAATTGAAAGCGATGGTATATAACACTGCAAAACGTTTAAAAAACTTAGTAAGGACAGACTCTTAAAATTTAACACTATATGAAAATTCAAAGCGATGATATTTAACATTGCAATACGTTTAAAAAACTTAGGAAAGACAGACTCTTAAACTTTAACACTGCATGAAAATTCTAAGCGACAGAATATTTCTTGCATCAAACACAGAAAGCCTTTAAGAGTGCAAATCCAGTGCTGCTTCATCACTTAAACATTCTCATTCCTTCTTGAAAATTTCCGTAAGTGATTTTAAGTGTGAGAATCATTGTCCTAAAAACGAGCATAGTTTCCTTATTAAATCTTTCGGAAGTTGAATACAGTCATAATACCTAGGGAGCAAGCTAACACAGGATGGCAAATCAGATAAGACAAATAGAAATGAGATGTCACAGAGCTAATGCAGCAGTTTATCAACACTTCAGGCTTTAGACACTTCTGTTTAAACAAAGCAGAGCTGATAAGTAACTTATCCTACTAATCTACCATGACTCCAGAACACACATGAGGAAGATAACAACACGCAAGATGAGATGTCTACGAAAAGCTGCGTCATCATAAAAATATAGTGTCAGCAGTCATACTAAGAAGCTAGTAGAAACATCACCATGTATTAGCTTCATAGGAACATTGGAAGCAAAATATATTGGTCAGTTCAATAGAATACGTTCCAGCCTCCCACAGTCACTAGCCTTCAGCAGTAGCTGTTCAGGTTTTAGGGCAAGGGGACAACCATGAGGAAGGTGGATAGGTAGCATTAACTCTTAGTATCCGGCAAGCCCCGTGAAGTGGCACGGGTTTAGTACCAATTTTACGGCTCGCCAGTTCAAGTGGCGCGCGACGGTAACGATAGCTAAACTAGCGCGTAAAAACGCGGTTTTAGCTCCCGTATAGTAAGAGTTAACAATGTCCTGAAGAAAAGTGAACCAGCACAGCAAGAATATATGCCTTGCCCAAGAACAGTAATGGCTCTTCTGTAAAGCTTGATGGCAGAAGTGGAAGGATTTTTAAAAGAAAAGAGTACATTAAGAAGATGAATGGGTTCTGTATGAATAGCATTCTGGACTTTTTTGTTCACAGTAGGCATACATCTCTATTTTAGTTTTGATTTGATTATCATGATCATATGACTTCTGCAGCATGGAGACTATCACCTAGAGTCTCCATTTGTACCTTGTTTGACTCTCAACATTGAGCCTGTAGTCTTGTCTGTATCTTATATATTTACTTTGTACTTCTTTGTCAAGAGATCATATAAGCACAGGTATTATTTGAAATGAAACCTATGATTTTATTATTAGATTGTAACCACCTGGGCTATTTTACTAAGGTTATTTACTTTGGTTGAATAAAGGGATAAAATTGGTTTTAACATAAATGCTGTTGTTATTATAGATAAGACTTAGATGTTGCATTGTGAAGCAGATGTCTATTGTATAGCTGAGAAACACGGACAACAACACAAACAACAGCAGAAAAGTTGCAGACTTTCATAAATGGGCTCCTGCATCGAATAGAAGAGTTGAAATAGTGCTAGATCACCAATGCAGAATTGATGACTTGGATCAGACAAGTGGCAGTGGAACAAGAGTGAGAAGAAGCAACTGACGGCGGATAAGACACACATTGAGAAAGGCAGTCCAGGGTAATAGAGGCAGAGGGAGACCAAAATAACACAGAGAAGAGAACTGGTCAGAAATAAAAGAAGTGAGAAAGATATTGAGTGGAAGGCACAGGACAGAAGGACCTGGCATAAATTTGTTGAAGGCCTATGCTCCTTGAGGAGCTCAAGGGTGATGATGATGGATGGTGATGGATGGATGATGATGATGATGATTGTGAAGCAAATATTGTTTGGTACAGATGTTGAATCTCATATTCCATCCGCTGGTGATTCTCACGTACTCATGACATTTCATTTTCCATATACTGACATGCAAACTTTTCAGCTGGAAGGATGGTTTAGCTTTCTGTGCTTTGATCCATCGCCACCGCCCCGAACTCCTAGACTACTACAAGCTATCCAGGGTAATCATCTGCCTGACCACCAGTGTGATCTTAGCTTTCAGCCGAAGTGCAACCATTCCTGCTCATTTCTAATTATATTTGATTTTTTCTTCTTCTTTTGATTGCATGACTAGCAACTAAAATGTGGCTGCTTTAGACCCTTTTTTTGTGTGTGTGTGTGGTCCTTTGTTGCTTTTTTCTTCTTCTTATGTACAAAAAAGGTTTACTAGTTTTCCACTTGTTTGTTAGGTTTGTTGTTAATTAAGCTTTGCAAAAATATGCGGCCAAAAATGACACAGCTTTCAAATATTTAGTTGTGCATGGCAAGAGATGTAACTGCCACATAGGGGCCTCTGGACCTGATGTAGATGCTGTATACAATTTTATTTTTGCTTTCACAATGTTGCAGTTTGTTGTGGTTGGGGGGGTTGTTAGTGAGTTTAGCTACAAGGTTGACACTTGATTGACTGAAGACATGATGCATGTCATGAGAGTATGTCTCACAGTTTGGAAAGAGCACTGAATGGAATGGCATTTTAATTTTCTACACGGTGTGGACTTTTTTTAAACAGTTTATAATCATCATCATGATGTGTAGTGCCAGGTATCTTGTGTCTTTATGTTCCCAAACAGATCTGTCTCTGATAGTTTTCATCAGATTAGTTGTTGTGTTCCTTCGCTGCGATCGTACCAAGTTATCCACTAGCTTCTCTGTAATTGTCTCCTTCGCTGCAGTTTTCCTGGGGCATTATTTTTTTTTCACATTAGGAACACATTCCGTAGGGAAAACTTACCATTATTTTATAGTGGTAGATCATGCCGGTGTACTGAATTCAACAGAATAGCATGGTTGTTTTTTGTGTGTGTGGTTTTCAGTCGACTTTTTAAAATCGCTTTCAGTTTCTATTTTTAAAGTTTTCTTCATTTTATTATTGTATTGTCAATACTCAGTCTTTCTCATGAAGTAGTTTATTGGCCCTTTTCCCCAATACTTTGTCATAAGCTTTGGGGATTGTTTAGTAAAGCTTCTTGATCCATGGATAGTTGTTGGAATATTACAACTTTTCTTATATTCTTAAGCTACTTCTTGACTTTGTTGTTCCAGTGGTCCTCCCCATGCTGTATGCCTTGTAGAAGGCCCACAATTCTACTGCTTTCTGAGTTGTAACGAGAACCATCTGCTGAATAAATTAGTAGATCAGAAGTATTTGTAAATACACAGAATTTTTCTATGTTCACATCTTTAAAATACATTGGATTTTCAGTGTTGACAGCTTTAAAATACATTGGATTTTTCAGTGTTCACATCTTTAAAATACATTGGATTTTTCACTGTTCACATTGAGAAATATATTGCATTTGGCTGTGTTCACATCTGTAAAATACATTGGCTTTTTGTGTTCACAGTGGATTTTTCATATGTTCACATCTTTAAAATACATTGGATTCTTCACTGTACTACATAGCTGGGGGATCAAATTCATCTGCAGATGTCACTGGATTGTGCTGTATACTGCTTCTTTGAAACATGTGCCATTATCATTGGATGCCACATGCTGCATATTTTAGAAGTTTCTAGACTAATAGTAGATTATTGACCTCTGTCCTGATTGTGGTTTATGTTTTGCTGTAGATTATTGACCCCTGATGTGATTATTGGGGTCTATGTTTTGCTGTAGATTGACATCTTCGCCCAGGAGTGTAGAGCTGAAATTCGAAGCTAGTTGTGTTTCAGATCTAATGAGAAACGCTAATGTGTGTGTGTGCCCTCATTTGTTTTTTCACCTTTTGTTTCTTTACCTTTGGTTTTTTTTTTAAAACAGAAAATAGTTAATTCAGTGTATATTGTTCAACTTCTAGATTCAGCCATTTTTACACTTGTGGAAAACAAACTACAGCTTGCAATATTTAGTTTCAGAATGTCAAAAAAGTCTTGTTTAAAAACCATTAAAATTTTTTTTATTGTTTTTATATAAACATCAAAATATGATTATTCTGAAGCTTATCATTGGTTGCCAGTGTCAGATAAGCTTCATTTATGTAAGTGATAAGGAAGTTTGTAGGAATCACAATATTGTAGCTGTAGTTTAGTTTGTGCATTTTCTTTTGTATTTTGCATTGAAGTCAATTAAATTACAGTTTCATTTTTAAGTACTTAGTTCATGTCATAAAGCTCATTTTTTTTAGCTTTATGTGGGATGGCATGTGCGCTTTTAGGTAGTTCTTTGCCATTTTTGTTATGCGTATGCTCACGTAATAGAACAAGCAGCTGTGCAGACTATGTTTGGTGTTTTGGCGTTCACTATGTTTCTAGTCACGCACTGTTCTTGTTTATTTTGCTTTCCCTTTTGCATGGTCTGCGCATTGTTGTCTTCCGCAGTTTTAAAGATGGCCTTGCCTTCTGTGCACTCATACACAGACATCGGCCTGACCTCCTTGAGTACAATAATCTTTCCAAGGTAATAGATAGTGGTTAGACTGTCACCATCAAGGACAACACTCAGCTTTTTACATATAAGATCTTCAGCAATGGTTGATGTCTTGTCTTTTAATAAAATCAGAGGTTTTATATTTGATTCTACAGAGTGAAAAGTCACTTCCTTTTTGTAAATTTGTGTACCCTCACTTGAATCTATTGGATATACATGAAACAAATGATAAAACTATTGCTGCAGTATGCTTAATAAGTTTTATTGTCAATTTATTTTTCCTAGAAATTAAAAACAAATAAAATAAAATTTAAAATGGCCACAAATGTTAAAACGGTGAGCTATAGCTGCAGTATGCTTAATAAGTTTTATAGATAATTTATTTTTCCTAGAAATTAATAATAAATTTAATTTAATTTAAAATGGCCATTACAGATGTTACAACAGACAGAAAAAATTGCTATCAGTTAATGAAGTCATATGTACAACAGGCCAGGTCTGACATTAACCTAAAATGTAAATATAATGTGAATGTTAATTTAATGTAAATGTAATATAATGTAAATTTAATATAATATAAATATAATATAATGAAAATATAATGTAAATGAAATATAATGTAAATGTAATATAAAGGAAATCTAAAAATGTGCAAAAACTACAGAACCATTAGCCTTATTAGTCATCCAAGTAAGGTGATGTTAAGGATACTTTTGAACAGAATAAAACAGAAATCAGAAGAAATCTTGTCAGAGGAACAGGCTGGCTTTAGACCAAAAAGAAGTACCTCAGAACAAATCTTCAATATTAGATTACTTATCGAAAAACATCTCCAACGTCAACACGATTTATACCATAACTTCATCGATTTCACAAAAGCCTTCGATCGAGTCTGGCATGAAGGCTTATGGCAAGTAATGAGAAAATTCAGTTTTGATACTAACATCATAGATATCATTGAAGCACTATACAAGGACGCAAGCAGTGCTGTTTTTGCAAGCAACGACATTGGAGAATTTTTCAAAACAACTGTAGGAGTTCGCCAAGGATGTATTCTGTCACCAGTGCTCTTTAATATATATCTAGAACATATTATGCAGGAGGCTCTCTACGATTATAAATCAACCATATCGATTGGAGGCCGACCTCTGTGCAACCTACGTTTTGCTGATGATATTGATCTGATAGCTGGATCAGAGTCAGAACTTCAAGACCTTACCTCTAGACTGGAGAAAGTAACAAGAACATATGGGATGGAAATTAATATAGAAAAAAGCAAGATATTGGTGAATAGCCATAAAAAACATGTTCCGACCAACATTACGTTAAATGGGCAATCGATAGAAGAAGTTAGCACCTTTAAATATCTCGGGTCCACTATATGTAGTGATGGAAGATCAAGTAAAGAAATCAAGACAAGACTTGAGATGGCCTCAGCTGCCATGACAAGGTTGAATATGATCTGGAAAAGTAACATCAGTTTTCCTGTGAAGATCAAATTATACAAATCACTTGTATTATCTATTCTCTTGTATGGGTGTGAGGGCTGGACACTCACTGCAGATACGGAGCGAAGGATTCAGGCTTTCGAGCATAAATGTTATAGAAGAATTCTGCGCATTTGCTATAAAGAGCACAAAACAAATGTCTATGTTAGAGAGAAGATAAACACCTATGCAGGCCACCAAGAACCACTTTTGTCAATAGTGAAACGTCGAAAGCTTGCCTGGTTTGGGCATGTAACTCGTCATGACTCTCTTTCGAAAACGATCCTTCAGGGAACAGTCGACGGTAAACGGAGAAGAGGAAGGCAGAGAAAATCCTGGGCTGATAACATCAAAGAATGGGCAGGACACGGTTTTTCCACACTTGTACGCATTGCTGAGGATAGAGAGCAGTGGAGGACCCTGTCTGCTGATGCTTCCACCATGGCACCCCTACGACCCATGACGGGTTACGGGATGAGATGATGATGAATATAAAGTAAATATAATGTAAATGTGACAAAGAATTATATGTAATAAAGTGGCATTCACTTCTCTTGATCTTAGCTTTTGTTTCATAAAAATTAGTTGGATAAGAATGAAGAAATAACAAGCCGTGGCAAAACATTAAGACACCAGTGCAATAATCACAATAAGGTAGGAATGCAATAACCACAATAAGGTAGGAATGAGGGTAATAAATCTTATAGGCAAGACCCCACCAGAAATACAAAAGTTAATAAAACACTATATTACAAAAACAGAAACTAACATAAAAAAATAACTAAATAAATAAGGATGCTATTCTATAGTCTATTGTAGTAGATTTCCTCCCAGATAAATACGGATTGACTATAAATAAACCTCCAATCAATATTAAATGCATACCAGTATAGACAGACTACCATTTTTCTGAGCAATACAACAATATGAATAACTAAAATGTAAAAATACGTGGGAGAGAAATTATACAGCAAAGAGCATAAAATAAATACGAACAAGAAAATATTATAATAACGAAACGTGTCCTGATATAACCAACAGCACCATGTATGTGGTAGATGGTTGAAAGGGGCATGCTACAAAGAAAAGTAGTAAACACCTTAAAAAATTTTAAAAAAAAAAATGTAAAAGTAGCAAGTGGCTTTTCAATCACCCTGAAGACATGTCCTATTTACTCGCGTTTATTTCCTCCACTTTATTTTCTCTAAACAGTTAGAGAAAAATATGAAAACTGGGGTGGGATGTTAGATGGTGGGTTTGTAAAAAAAAAAGCTGAAATGATAGATAATGACCAGTACTGAGTTACAAAATTATACATTTAGAAATAGTAAATAGGTAAACATTATGAAGGAAGCAAATGATCGCCCATAGAGAATGACACTGCAGCAGGTCAATGAATCATTGAAGTTAAGATTGCTGGAATTCAGCATCATCAAGCGTAAGACTAGCAGGGATTGACGAATGAGAGGATGCATTGGCGTGTATACAACCAGCGGACAACAGGAACAATTAGCATTCATACCCTTCAACATTTGATGAGGGGAGACTGAGTACCTATGGGTTTGCCCGGATTGCAATGATGTGGATTCTGATCAACAACAGTAACAATAAGGAAGCAAATATACGATGCTGGCAATGACGTATGACATACATTGGGGAAACCTGTTGATATCATTCCAAGGTAGTCCTTGTTCTGGAATTCTGAGAGGGGGGGAGACTGAAAAATGACTGGAGACAGAAACGAAAAGGATGAAGAAGACATGGAAGAACCTTGGGGTGGGTGGCACAGGGCAGGGCTGGGCCTCTACTTACCAGGAAGCAAAAGTATATCATTAATAATGAATGAAATATACATGTGGGTCAATAATCCACTTATGTCCCAGTCTTGGCAGTGTCAAGAACAATGACTACAACCCACGTAAGCCAGCTCCAAACCTCAGAAATGTATCTGAGGAAGGTGGTTGACATAACAAGAAGAGTATTTTGTCCGCAACCTGACAGTGCATCGTGGCCTCAAAACCCAGCCCCCTGCAGACCCAAGTGGAACAGTCCCATTTACGATGATTTGGCCATATCTGCAGAATAGGAGGAAGACCAGCTACCATGACAAATATGGGAAGCCAGGGATCCAGACCTCCAGGATGACCCAGAGTTCAATGGCAGGACAACATTAGACAATCCCTGAAGGACCGAGGACTAGATTAGAACCAGGCCAGGAGGAAGACAGCTGATAGGACAGTATGGCATTCTCTCTGGCAAACCTCTACACCCCAGGGTAGAAGAGGAAAGACTAAGTCAGTATGTATGAGGAGAAAACGTCGAAAGGAGCACCAGGAAAATAAGCAGCTGAGGGCTGCCACCTCAGGGGCGCATTCCCATAGTCAGTTATGACTGAAGGGGCTATTATTATTATTATTATGAAATATACCAAAAAAAATTAATGAATAAAAATAATGATTGTTATAACAGTTATGATGTATAAATTTGTTGATAAGTTTTCACTTGTTGACACTGACATATTAACACATACCATTAATGATTTTTGCCTCCAAAGATCACAGTATGCTTGTTTGGCCCTGCAGTACACAGTAACATTAAGGTGTAACAGAAAGTCAATCTGGGCTGATTAACAGTAAAAACCCTATCTCATCTGTACAGCTGAGTGAATACTAATGTCTTTGTCCAACAAACAAAAAAAAAAAAACAAAAAAAAAAAACGAATGTGCACACAATTTCTAAATTATTAGTTTAAAGAAAACACATTATTTCAGAACAGACATTTTTTTTGCTGTTTTGTGCTATGATATCTCTCCTCCCCCCCCCCCCCTCCCCCACCCCCCCCCCCCCCCCCCCCCCCCCCCCCCCCCCCCTACCCCCCCCCCCCCCCCCCCCCCCCCCCTCCTTCCCCCCCCCGCCTCCCCCCCCACCCCCCCCCCCACCCACCCCCACCCTCCCCCCCCCCCCCCCCCCCCCCCCCCCCCCCCAAAAAAAAAATAATTTGCTATTAACAAATTTTATATACTTTATGAACTTGAAGACCTGATGGTAAAAAGTGAACGAAGACATCAATCATGCTGAAGATATTAGATTGACACCTGCTTAGGAAGTGTTACAGGTTTTACACAACTGGCACCTCACAAGTTGTAGTGATGAATTAGAAGGTCAAGAGTCTAGTGACTGCTGAAGCAACTTGATTAGCTAATGTTTGTGTTTATTAATTTGTATACTTAGTGTTATCTTATTTCTTTTTATGGTTTAAAAATTGGATGGCTTTTTTTTAAATTTTGGTAAAGACACCTGGTAGTTCCTGGGGGGGGTGGGGGGGGGGGGTGGGGGGGGGGGGGGGGGTATCTGAAGTGACAAAGAAAGAATAGGACTACTGTACACTCAGGCTAGTATGGGGGGGGGGTGCTAGGGGCTGGCAGCCTCAACATGTCAAACTAATGGCCGCAGGAACTGCTGTTGTTGCAAGAGCATGTGACTGCTTGGTGCAGCTGCAGTGGTGTTTGCATGCTCTATAAGGAGCATAAAAGAAACTGAGGATGGTGACCATATGGTTAGTGATATATTTGCATTGGTTGGTTTGACTGTTTAGTTTGTAGCTTTCACAGCTTTATTTTTTTATGATTTTTCTTTTTATTTCTTTCGCTTTTTTTAAAATTTGTTTCTTTTTGTAGAATACTATCTGCATGTTTTGAAATGTTTTTCTTTATTCTTAAAATTATAGTTAACCACCACAATGATATACTTGTTGTTAACATTTTTTTTAACATGTCCCACTTAAAATTAGTTCCATCTTAAGCGATGCCAAAGAATTGGGGCAAGGCACGAAGGATGGCCACCGATTGAGCAAAATGAGGACAGTTTGTTGCTGCCCTACAAGATGCCACTAGGCGTGATGGCCACTAACTGCTTTGTCAGTCAGGGGCTTAAGGATCCAAAAAAAAAAGAAGAATGCCAAAGCAAGAAACTTATGGAAATATATAGTTGGCCACAATGATCTATACAATTATCATTAGCATGTCTTACATGCCTTACACAGAATTAAACCCTCTGTGGATGGGAAGGAGCTAAGATTGATGGTGTCTGGCTTCTGACTGGGTGGGAAGGAAAGTCTACAGGCACCCCAGCTTCACAATGTCATGAAAATGAAATTGCTACATGTCATTGGGCCGAAGGGCTAAAACCCAACCGCCGCTGGATTGAAAACAACCACCTACACAGAATTAGTTTATTCTTTAACATATGCCAAATCAAGAGTATAATAATAATCAGACTTCAGTATCGTTAATGTACAAGTGATATATCTTTTGTGCTTCAGAAACTCTTTGACTCTAAGTATTTTATAGTTGAAAGTAATAGTCCTTCATTAAGTCAGCATTAGATTAGACATCAAATTAAATTTGGTTTTGTCAAAGAGAATCATAATGGTAGAGACGATTTGGAATTTCTTTTTTTTTAAATATATGATAAACACTTTTAAAATAAATGCTTTATGCTTTTCTGTATTATTTTTGATAAGCTTGAGATAAAACAATAGTTATCTGTCTTCCCTTAACAACTGATAATATTATCTACTTCTGCACAGGATAACCCAATAGAGAACTTGAATACAGCCTTCGATATTGCAGAGAAATATCTGGACATTCCCAGGATGTTGGACCCTGAGGGTAACTTTGCCATGATAGACTTTACTGTTTACTTTAATTGAGTAGTGTGAACATGTTGCATTTTTTTTTCATGATTCTTTAGATATGAGGAAACTTTATTCATGAAGATGGATAGTTATTTATTTTTATAAGTTGGGGTGGAAGTTATAACAGGCATCCTCCTCCTACTGGGCAGTCAGCAGTTGGCTCATACTTTGTGGGCTATTGCAGTGTCGGGGTTTCTGTAGCAGCTTGTTTTACTTGGTGGGGTTGTAAATATCATGCACAACCTCACCTTAATTACCATTAGGACATGCATAGTAGGAATGGTGACCCTATTCTTCCTCATCTCTCCTCAGGAACCCTCTACTCATTGTTAATTATGTTCTTCAAGGACAGTGCCTGGTGGCATAAGTGATTATATCTGTCCACAATTTCATGTCTATCAATTCTGCTGTTGACGTCTTTCCATGCCATGATATCAAAACTGTCAAGTTTCTTATTTTTCATCCTGTGTCTCTTTTTTTTTTTCTGTCAATATGTCCTATCAGAAAGTGGATGGCTTCCTTCTGATGTTAGTTATAAGCTTCCTTCTAATGTTAGTTATAAGCTTCCTTCTAATGTTAGTTATAAGCTTCCTTCTAATGTTAGTTATAAGCTTCCTTCTAATGTTAGTTATAAGCATCCTTCTAATGTTAGTTATAAGCATCCTTCTGATGTTAGTTATAAGCATCCTTCTGATGTTAGTTATAAGCTTCCTTCTGATGTTAGTTATAAGCTTCCTTCTGATGTTAGTTATAAGCTTCCTTCTAATGTTAGTTATAAGCTTCCTTCTGATGTTAGTTATAAGCTTCCTTCTGATGTTAGTTATAAGCTTCCTTCTGATGTTAGTTATAAGCTTCCTTCTGATGTTAGTTATAAGCTTCCTTCTGATGTTAGTTATAAGCTTCCTTCTGATGTTAGTTATAAGCTTCCTTCTGATGTTAGTTATAAGCTTCCTTCTGATGTTAGTTATAAGCTTCCTTCTGATGTTAGTTATAAGCTTCCTTCTGATGTTAGTTATAAGCTTCCTTCTGATGTTAGTTATAAGCATCCTTCTTCTGATGTTAGTTATAAGCATCCTTCTGATGTTAGTTATAAGCTTCCTTCTGATGTTAGTTATAAGCTTCCTTCTGATGTTAGTTATAAGCTTCCTTCTGATGTTAGTTATAAGCTTCCTTCTGATGTTAGTTATAAGCTTCCTTCTAATGTTAGTTATAAGCTTCCTTCTGATGTTAGTTATACGCTTCCTTCTGATGTTAGTTATACGCTTCCTTCTGATGTTAGTTATAAGCTTCCTTCTGATGTTAGTTATAAGCTTCCTTCTAATGTTAGTTATAAGCTTCCTTCTGATGTTAGTTATAAGCTTCCTTCTGATGTTAGTTATAAGCTTCCTTCTGATGTTAGTTATAAGCTTCCTTCTAATGTTAGTTATAAGCTTCCTTCTGATGTTAGTTATAAGCTTCCTTCTGATGTTAGTTATAAGCTTCCTTCTGATGTTAGTTATAAGCTTCCTTCTGATGTTAGTTATAAGCTTCCTTCTGATGTTAGTTATAAGCTTCCTTCTGATGTTAGTTATAAGCTTCCTTCTAATGTTATTTATAAGCTTCCTTTGTGCTATGGTTGCTTTCAAGACGTCCTCATTCCTCATTTTTAGCTGTCCATGGTATTTTTAACGTTCTTCTGCAAAACCATATCTCTGTGGCCTCCAAGTTTTGCTGCTTGTTTACTATTTGTCCATGACTCACTTCTGTACGTTAGAATTGGCTGTATGTAACACTGTAGAACTCTCTTTATTACTTCCATTAACAAAAATTTGTTGCATAAAATACTTTTAAATGTTATGGACTGTTGCTTTTGCCTGGGCAAAAGACTTTCACCTCTAAGATGCATTTTCTGTCTGATATTATGAATGTGTCTTTGTACATGCCATCTATTGACTTGTTTCAAAACTGTTTTATTTACTTTTATAGTGCATTCTGGAAATGTCATTTTCTTTTAGATCACCATTACTTCTGTCATTTTGCTGTTAGGCTAAGTCCTTTATTTTCATACTCTGTCACAGTTGTATCAATCATTTCCTGTAACTCTTTTTTTCACTTGTTGCTGTTAAAACTATATCATCAGCACAACCCAAGTTGTTTATGTTAATGTACACCAACTGATATTCCTGGCATATAATCTGTGGATCTCATTATATTTTTACTGTACAGAGGGAACAGATCAGGTGACATCACACATCCCTGCCTGACACCCCCTTTTTTTTAATCTGCTGAAACATTTGTATTTGGTTGGTTATTCTTAGAGGACTAATTCTTCCCTCTGCATTGCCTTTTGGGGTAGAATGTTTAGTCAGACTATCAGAGACTTTCATATCCAAACCAACAGAATGCTCGGGAAAACCACCATCGTACTTTCTGTTGTATAGCCATCAATCAAAACTTCACTTGGTTATATTTGTGATATTATCTTACACAAAATATCAAGTCAGCCCTGTTTTATGACTCTGAAAAATGGAGAACAATAAAAACAACAACCAAGAATTTACAGACTTATTATAAATGGGTGCTTGCGTAGAATAGAAGGATTGAAATAAATGTGACAAGATCACTAATATGGAACTGATGACACAAACCAGACAAGTGCTTGTGGAACAAGAGATGAGAAGAAAATGCTGGCGATGGATGTGACACACTGATGAAACCTGTTGATAGTCTTACAAGGCAATCCTTGTTCTGGAATCACCAGGGTAAGAGGTCGAGGGAGACTGAAGAAAATTGGAGATAGGAACGAGGGAGACATGGAAAGACCTTGAGCTGTTGGCATGGGATTGTTGTTATTGTTGAACAGAATCGACAACATTGCACTCCGGGCAAACCCATTGGTGCTCAGTGTCCCTCAGTATATGTTGAAAAGTGTGAATGCTAACTGTTCCTGTAGCTAACTGATTATATACACAATGGATGCATCCTCTCATACGTCCATCTCTGCTACCCTTACGTTTTATGCCAAAATCCAACAGTCTTAACCTCGATGATTCATCTAATGCAGTGTCATTCTTTAACAGGCGATCATTAAAATGCTCTCAGTATCTCTCCCTTATCCATATCCAGTGTTCCCACTGTGGGTGCTCTTTATGCTAGTCTGTCAGCTCTCTTCATTACCGCGTATCCCTGCATGACCAGGACAGTAGATCCACTTTAGTCGAAGCTGTCAGTTTTCCTGGTATTAATTCAAATTATCTCAGTGTTAACATATGGCTGTGAGAGTTGGAAAATAACAAAATCATTGGAGAACAAGCTGAATACATTCGAGAACAAATGTCTTAGAAAACTCATGAACATCAGTTGGAAAGATTCAAGACTAATCAGACTCCTGCAGAAATATGTCGAAGACTTCTAAGGAAAAGACGATGGTCATATATCGGTCATGTCCTACGAATGCAAAACAACAGAATACCACTACAGGCGCTCACTTGGGTTCCTGAGGGTAAGCGGAAAAAAGGAAGACCAAAAGAAACACTAAGAACAATAATAAGAGAAGGAAGAACGTTGGGCCTAAATAATGTGCTTTGGCGTCACAACGAACAACCTGGAGAGCACTGGTTTCTGCCTTATGCGCCGTGTTTGGCGCTTAAAGAATTTATTATTATTATTATTATGGGATAAGAATACTTGGCTTACTTTGGTTGAAGACCTATGCTTCTTAGGGAACTGAAATATGAGGAACAAATGAATATTGCAAAAGTGATGCATATGTTGACGAATATTTGGTATAGTTACCTAAAAGTGTTTGTTATATGAAATAGGCTTTGTGTTTTTGTGCTGTGTGATGTTATTTATAATTGCGTTTCTGTTTAACTGAGAAATATAACAGTAGCTTTTTATTTTGTCACTTGGCAGATATGGTTAACTCAGCCAAGCCAGATGAGAGGTCAGTAATGGCCTATGTGTCTTCCTACTACCACGCATTTTCAGGCGCTCAGCAGGTACTGCCACCAGAAATCTTATTTCTTTCTTTTCGATGTATCTGATAATGACATTTATGTCATAGGTATATGCCAGGTATACAAGCCCTACTTTCTGAACTGTGCAACCAGCGCAGGGTCGCCATGCAGTGGATACCGTCTCATTGTGGAATACCAGGAAACGAGAGAGCAGACGGACTGGCTAAAGAAGGTGCTGCAGACGAGCAACCGGATGTACCAGTTACGTACGATCAGAAGAAAAAGATGATCAAATCTATCAGAAAGATACCAACACAGGATGACTACCAAGCTATGAACAGATCAGAACAAATTGTCATTCTGCTCCTCAGAACAAGACACAACCGCCTCCGCAGTCACATGTATACAAAATTCAAGATTGGCAATTCAGCCATGTGTACATGTGGACAGGCACCCCAGACTGCGGAGCACGTACTTCAAGATTGCCCCGAATATGATATATTGAGGCAAACCCACTGGCCCAGAGAAACAACACTGGAAGCAAAACTATATGGACCTCTGTATGAACTACAAAAGACAGTGAAGTTTATACAAGAAACAACATTGCAGATATAGACAATATATTTCAAGCCAACGAAAGAAGAAGAATAGGTATATGCCAAATTATCAAGGATTAAGTTATAACACTATGTTAAAAAACTTTTTGGCAAATGTTAAAAAAAAAAAAAAAAAAGGTCAGATGGGTTGTGATACCCATATAGTGCTGTTCATGTTTCACATTGAAATTCTGCATCCTGAAGCCATACAAAGGAGAAACAAGCTAAATGTAGTTTATGTTCTACTATGTATATGTTAGCATCCGATTGACAGTGGTTAGAGCGCTGGTCTCTCGTGACAAAGGTGCCGGGTTTGATTCGCAGTATCGACACGCTTCAGTCTACCCAGCTGTAAATGGGTACCTGACTTTGCACTTGAGTTAAGGAAAGAAAAGGCAGCTAAGAAGGGAACTTGTCACACACACACACACACACCCCCCCCCCCCCCCCCCCAACCTCTCAATGCTGGGCCTAGTATAGTGAAGTCTCTAACACTTCACTCCCCTATAGCAGTATCTGCTATGGGACTACCTTTTTTATGTATATGTTGTCCATGTAGTGCCCGGGGGTCTCTGAAGAGGCAAAGAAAGAAAAGAACTGCTGTACCCTCAAGCCTGTTGTACGGGGCAACTAAAATGAAGTTGTGTATGGGTCTGACTACCTCATATAAATCAAGTAGGTAGCCACAGAGACTACCACTGCAGAAGCATGTACATGCTCAATGTGTTTTTGCTTTCTTTTAGGACATGCCCAATAAAGGTGGGCCTATTATTTTCATATCATTACGGTGTTTTTGTTTGCACATAGGCCTCTCAAGATATTCATAATAGGCTCTAAAGCTTTCTGTAGGATTTGTAACACTGCTGTAAGACCGTGTCTTGTCATATGTGCTTTATATTCCCATATATTTATTTCTTGTAAATTTTGTTGACTTCAATTAGGCTGAGACAGCTGCCAACAGAATCTGTAAAGTCCTGAAAGTGAACCAGGAGAATGAAAGACTCATGGAGGAGTATGAAAGACTCGCTAGTGATGTAAGTTTGTATATTTGATGTTGAAACCTGTTTCTGAGACACAAACTGACTACATGACCATGTAACTTCTAATCAGCCTACTCCCACATTTAATTGATCCACCAGCATTATAATTATATAAATGTTTATTGTTCTATTATTTGTTTAAAAGACATGAATTTAACAACAGTGTAGTCAGCATTTTTCCAAAGCAGTTAGTCTAGACTTGCCAAGTTAGGTCTACAAATAAGACTTCATTAGGCTGAGTGGTGAAGTTCCAGAAACAGACATAGACCTTGAAGTATATTTTAGCACTTCACATCTTATTCTCATTCAGTATAACTATACTTTTTATCAATGAACATTTGTTTCAATAATGAAACATTTGTGGATGTTCTTTTTTTCTTTTCTGGAACATTATATATTGCCTAGTTCTGTCTATTCTTTCTTTTTGTTATTCTTCTTTAAAAAAAAAAAAAAATTAAACTAAGTCTTTCTGTTTTAGTCTCTGCCTTCATGTTTTTTTAAACACGGTTAATGCTTACGTGATCCCATTTGGTCTGTTAGCTTTTGGAATGGATCCGTCGTACTCGCCCTTGGCTCGAGAACCGCACCACAGATAATACACTGCCTGGGACACAGCGAAGGCTGGAGGAGTTTCGTGACTACCGCCGCAAACAGAAACCACCCAAGCTGGAAGACAAGGCTAAGCTGGAGAACAGTTTCAACACACTCCAGACTCGACTTAGACTTTCCAACAGACCTGCCTATTTACCAACAGAAGGAAAGATGGTTTCTGTAAGTATCCCTGCAATCAAATTTTTGCTATATTGATTTGCAGTGCTTTTGTCTTTATAAAAATTAAAAAAAAAAGAAAAAAGATGTAAAATATTTTGGCAAAAATTGAATAATGTAATAAAATATACGATGTGTCAGTTCTTTGGATGCTTAACAGATGATGAATGCTTCAGTGCATTGCCATCTTCAATCAGATTGTGAAAATAACATAATTTAATTAAAAACAAAGAGATCTAGATTTACTAAAAGTAAGGTAAATGACCAGAGTCTTTTGCTTGAAAATAATGTGAGTTTTTGAGGTACAGGTTTTGCATATTTCAAGCAGGATGTAGTAGCAAGAAGTAGTACTATGACAAAAATGGGTCAATTCCATTTTGTCCTTTTGAGATGATACATAAAAAAAAATAAACGTAAGCACAATTCTTAGCAGCTTTACCCATTTCAATTAGAAAAAAGGACATGGTAAATGACTTCATCCCCTTGTCTTAACAACAGATGACAAGACTATAGTGAATAGTTTTTAAAGAGAAAGATAAATGCTGAAATCACAATTGGTAACACTAACCTCAAACAAAGGAAGGATTACAGTACCTATGGGAATGAAACAGTGACTGTAAAACTTGTATTTTCATTTCAAATAAAGTATTGCCATTCAAATACATTTACAAAATATTTATTACATATAGAAGAAAGGGATGTAGAAATGGAAGTTTAGAAGCCGGCAGAATGATATGTCAACTTTAACAGGTTTAGAAGCCGGCAGAATGATATGTCAACTTTAACAGGTTTAGAAGCGCCCAAATATCCAAGGAAATTGTTGTTTAAAAAAAATTCTTCTTACCCAAGTATTTATCTTCCAGTATGAAACCTACCTGGATATTATTATTAACCAGGAAACAGGAATGAAAAAAATCTTTATTGTTATTGTTGAACAGAATCAACATAATTGCACTCATAGGTGCATCATTCTCCTTAAGTATATGTCGAAGAGTGTGAATGCTTGCTGTTCCGGTAGCTCGCTGGTTATAAACACGACGGATGCATCCTCTTAAACGTCCATCTCTGCTAACCTGAAAAAAATCACCACATATGAAATGAGTTTTATGGGAAATGTAATCAGCAGTATCCTAAGGGATGCGATAAGAAAGGAAAATGTCACAGAAATTGTTGGGATACAACAGTTGTTGGAACGGCTTAAAAAAAAAACAACAACTGTAAGATGGTTTGGATGTGTTTTGATGATGACGTCTGAACAATCAGGTGAGTGTTTAACATCAGAATGGAACATGTCATAAAAAGAACAGTGATCGTTGAATTTGTGCCAGCAAGCTAGGTTTTACGCCAGACCTGGGTCAAAATCCCATAAAGAACTTTTCATGCAGCAGAAGACAAAAGCTGTTAAACTAAATGTATGACTTGATTTCTGAGGGGAAAGTTAAAATTTATGTTTAAAAATGTTTACACCAGTGTATAGAAGGCATGTATGTCATTAAGCATTTTTAGTGCAAGGTACTGAATGCAAGTTTTCTGTCTCAAGGATATTGCCAATGCCTGGAAAGGACTGGAAACAGCAGAAAAGGGTTTTGAAGAGTGGTTGCTTTCGGAATTGCAGAGGTAAGTTCCAACTAAAACATTGCATGTGACGGAGCTTAAGTATGAAATCGGTAATATTCTTTTGCACATTGCTATTATATTCATTTGGGTCTAAAATTCTTCTAAAGAGTTTTTCCACGCTGTTTTCGCAAGTTTCTCCCAAATTGTTAAAGTGAAAATTCCTTCTCTGCGTATAGCCTTTGTTAATAAATGCATTTCTTCTGTTTCTATTAGCAGTCCATTTTTGTTTACAAGGCTTACAGTTAACAAATTTTTGAATGCAGCTTCCTGACTTATGTAGTACATGAGATCTAGGCCAGTCTGTTTTATTTAAAAAATAATATTTTCGTAAATTTTATACCCACTAACACCATATTTTAGTGCATCTTTAGCAAGTGTCTTTGATAAACTACACTTGTCTGTGAAATTCAAAGTAAAGCTACTTATTTTTCTGTCCCATTGATTACTGCTTCTGTATCGTTCTAGAAGTTACCTTAACCTTGGTAAGTCCTAATTCCGTCATTTGGTCATATTGTGATTATGTAAAGATGACCTATTTCACTGTAGATACTTTGTTGGTGAACTGGGATTATTTTCTTATTATATGGCAATCCATTTTCGTTTATTTTCTTATTGTTTAATAGGCTGTGGTTTATTTCTCTGTGTTACTTTAGGATATTACAGTTTTAATTGTTACTTCAAATATATCAGAACTCTTGAATTTCCAGAAAAAAAGATTTATCATTTTAGTAATCTTCATCACCAGTGAAAGAAATGGAAACATTGTTAGCTGTTTTTATCTCTTTCTTTTGTGTTAAGTACCAGCAGTTACATACACACATACATCCATGCATGCTCACATTCTCTTGTTTATTACATATAGACTCTCTCCTGCAGACATGCCACAGAGTGTAAATTCTAGTGAGTCATTTACCATCTTTTCAGATTGGAACGTTTGGACCACCTGGCCCAGAAGTTCCGTCACAAATGTGAGATCCATGAGGAGTGGGCTGCAGGAAAAGAGGAGATGCTCAGGTCTGGTGACTTCCAGAGGTGCAGGTTAAATGAGCTAAAGGTAAGGTGCACTCTTCTACATGAGGGGTTTCTTAGTGGTGCATTTGTCATCAGCACTTGGTTTGGAGATAAACATTGTTCCCTCATTTTCCTGAAATGATTTTAGATAACCAGATATCTTGATCCTCAAAGTGCATAAGTGAAAGTATCCATCATCATCATTTTTCTTTGCGCTCCTTACAGAGCAAGGACCCACCACTGTGGCTGGTCCCCTTGTAGGAAGTCTGCACCAAACATTCACATGCTGTTGCAGCAGTGGCAAATTGTTTGACATGATGAGGTTGCCAGCCCAATGCACAACCTCATTAGTCCCCTTGTATGACATGCAACTAAAAGTATTGAGTTACTCAAAATATTGTGAAATTTTGTCAGTGCTTCTTTGCATTAAAAATTTCTTTCTTGTTTTTTGCCCCCCTGAATTTCTGACTTAATTTGACATTATGGACACATTTAAATTTGGAACTGTTATGTATCCATGTCCACTGTGTGATTATGCCCATTGTATAGATGCATAAAAATACCTCTACATATCTGTGCAGGAATATGCTATGATAACTTGAAAATCTTTGTTCATTACTTTTTTCCATATGCTGTCCTTACTTAAAAAAGAAAAATACTGTCCTGAACATAAAAAATGTGTTCATAATTAAAATAGTTCTGGTACATGGTAATGTGTGCTGTTTGAATAAATATATATTTCCTTATTTGTCAGGATCAGTGCTGTTTTGTATGAAAATGTTTAAACATATTTTTTCTCCCCTCATTTCTAAACCAGGCTATGAAGAAAAAACATGAAGCATTTGAAAGTGACCTAGCAGCCCATCAAGATCGGGTAGAACAAATTGCAGCAATTGCCCAGGAGCTCAAGTAAGTCTTGTCTTGGGTCAAATGTTGATTTACAGATATTTATTTTGTTTCAGATGTTGCATAGGGAAACAGGTTAATGTACTACAAGTGGGTAATGAACATCTTTGACTTAAGCACAACTCTTCTATGTTACAAAATAAAGTGTCTTCATCGCAAAACACGCTGAAACAACACAGATAGGGAAAACAAACAAGTAGTTTAAACAATTATAATCGTTTATTTCTTGACCTATCAGACCCCTGTGTACCATAGGCTTCCAACAGTTTCATGTCAGACTAATTCATCTAATTCCATTCTCTGTGAGTAATTGTTTATACTGTGGCAGATTGCGTCCGATTGACAGAGTGGTTAGAGCGCTTGTCTGTTGCTGCAAAGGTGCTGGGTTCAAATCATGGTATCTATGCTCTGCAGTCTACCCAGCTGTAAATGGGTACCTGACTTTGAGTTAAGAATGGAAAAGGCAGCGAGGAAGGGAACTGGTCACCCCCCCACCTCTCAATGCTGGACCTAGTATGGTAAAGTCTCTAACACTTCTCTCCCTTATGGCAGTATCTGCTATGGGACTACCTGTACCTTGTTTTTTTTCATACTGTGGCAGGATTTCCAGAAATTATGAAAATATTAAAGTTCAAGGACATTTTTGGGTTCAAAGCTTGAAGGGAAAGTAATGATAGGATCTGGGGAAGACGAGGAACATTAAAGTCTGTTGTGCATTTTACTAGCTTGATTTGACTGAGGAGAATGCAGTAATGTGAGATTTTCATGTCGTCAGTAACCCAGATATTGTCTTGTTTCTCTGAAAGTTTGAGATTTTCATGTCGCCAGTATGGCTTGTGTTGTCCCCTGCTATTCTGTAATGTGACTACTGAAAGGTTTTTCATTCTTTTCATACATTAAGGCGTCAAGAACATTGTTCTTACTTTAGCTCTTATTTCCACTTATATTATCAGATGTGTGTCAGTCTCCACACTTTAGCCCTTACGTCGACTTATGTTAGCAAACATGGCTCTGTGTTCATACTTCAGCCCTTACATCCACTTATATTATCAAATATGGCTCTGTGTTCACACTTTAGCTCTTACATCCACTTATGTTATCAAATATGGCTCTGTGTTCACACTTTAGCCCTTACTTCCACTTATATTATCAAACACGGCTCTTTGTTCATACTTTAGCACTTACATCCACTTATATTATCAAATATGGCTCTGTGTTCACACTTTAACCCTTACATCCACTTATATTAACAAATAGGGCTCTGTGTTCGCACTTTAGCCCTTACATCCACTAATATTAACAAACATGGCTTTTTGTTTATACTTTAGCCCTTACATCCACATATTAACAAAAATGGCTGTGTTCACACTTTAGTTCTTACATCCACTTATATTAACAAACATGGCTCTTTGTTCATACTTTAGCCCTTGCATCCACTTATATTATCAAACATGACTCTCAGTGTTTATACTTTAACCCTTACATCCACTTATATTATCAGACATGTCTTTCAGTCTTTAAACTTTATATTCTCACATGTTGTAAAACATATCTTTCAGTGTTCATGTTGCGAACATTAAGTTTAGTGGGATAAAGTATCTCCACTAATGTCGCGGGGTTCTTTACTAAATTTTAATGTCGAGAAGGTGGTGTGAATTTTCCCGTGTTGTGCTCGTGAATGTTCTGTGGGGTTTCTCTGTGTTTGTCTTGACTTGATGGTGTGTTAGGAGGTGTTCTGTGAAATTAGGCACTGCCCACAATACCACAGACAGTACAACACATCTGCAACACCACATTTAGATAAAATGTCCTCGGACGCCTGGCATAGACGACTTCTACAGATTTATTCACGTAATACATGAAATTCCATTATACGACACATTCCAAAACAGATTACAATATATACGTCAGTGTTAGCCAATATGAACACTTGGCCCTTCAGAAATCCTGCTAATGATTTCTAGTATGAAATGTAATGAATTTTGTGCAGATCGCAAATTACTTTTTTACCAGCTAACCGACTATGAGGGGGACCACAGAGGTTGTTGTTGTTATTGATCCAGCGGCGCTTGGGCTCTTGCCCTTTGGCCCAATGCCATGTAGTGATATCTGCATGTTTTCGCAAGTTGTTTTGTTTCTCCGTACAAGGGTGTTCCACTTATATAGCCTCGGAGGAAGGAGCATTTTCCTAACATCATTGAGTGCTGGGCACTCAAAGAGATTGGTGGTCAACAGTTTCGTAAGGGTAGTTACATAGTTGACACTCTGGAGAGTGTTGTGGTTGGATTCTGTTCAAGTGACAACAATGTTGAGTATGTCTTGTGTTCTGAGATGAAAACTTGTGCTCTGGTCCCTCCTCGTAAGATTGCCAATGTTGTCATTAGGATCAGGACTGGCTATATGTCTGTAAACCTGTCTCCCAGTGTTTCCCATGGCCCATCTGTTCAGCCAAGTTTCTTTGTTTGTTGTTTGTATGAGTGATTTGGCTGTTTGGAGAGGTGTTGCTGTGAGTGGTTTTCTTGTCTCGTTCCTTTCTTTGCTTATCTGTCTGCTCTGTCATTACCTGGTGTATTTGAGTGACCAGAGATCCACTGCATAACTATTCTGATGCCATAGGAAGTGATAAGCTGATCAGCATCCAGAATTAATTTGGCTAATTCAGTTCTACAATGTCCACTGCCTTCCAAAGCTTGAAGGGCAGACATTGAGTCAGTAAAAATGACGATGTTTTGAGCCTTTGAGGGAAAGGCATCGAATACAGTCTTCAGATGGTATACGGCTGTTTCCAGTGCAATGATGTCAGCTTCCTAGTTGGAGCAAAACTCCCCGCATGCATCAAACAGCTTGTCTGAGGATCCATCTGGGTAACATGTAGACTCCATAACCTGCTTTGATGGTGGCCTTAAATGCAGATCCGTCAGTATAGACATGCAACCATTCTTCAGGGTAGGCATCAATGGTTCGTTGTGATGCACTCATAAGACTGACTGGGTCAGAGTGTTTGGTTGTTCCATCTACTAATTTTATTTGAATTTCTGGTGTTTTTAAGTGTGTATGTGGTGGTAAATTCTGTACTACTTTCTATATATCTTGTCTTCTTTCTGGGAGGTGGTATCTATCTTGAATTTCATAGACATGGTGTAAGACTGACTTGTGTTTTATTCTTTGCTTGTGTTCCCAGTTTTCTACAAGGTGTCTACTGGGGTGGTTTCGGTTCATTCTCTTACATCTTTCATAAACTTCTACAGCAGCTTTATCCCTCCGCAACCCAAGGTGTTCCACACTTGTGTGTATTTCACATGCAGCAGTTGGAGTTGATCTCATAGCTCCACTAATTAATCGAAGGGCATTGCTTTGCACTCTGTCAAGAGAGTCTAGGTTTGTCTTGGAGCAGGTTGTAAGCAGTGAGTTGTTGTATTCTATCGCAGAATGGACTTAGCCAAGGTACAAGGTTCTCAAAGTATCCTTATCTGATCCCCATGTAGTGCCAGCAAGCCTCTTTAATAGTTGTGATCGCCTCAGTGCTTTGTTCTTTGTATTCTCAAAATGGTTCTTGAGGTTGAACTGCCTATCAAGTGTGACTCCAAGATATGTGGGATGTTCTTTTGTCACTTGGTGTTTGTCTAGCCACAGGTTCGATATTCTTCTTGGCTACTTTATGGCTTTTTGTAAAGATAGTGTACACAGTCTTTGTTATAGTTGATCTTAAGTTTCCATGTTTGGCAGTACTCATGCAGTCTGCGAAGGTCGGGCCACAGATTTAAATTCTGTAGCAATCTGTTTTGCATAATGAGGTCAGCCCTATGTATAACCTCTGTTTGTCACCTTGTACAACACGCCTGAGGTACCAGTAGCCCTACTCGTCTTTGTCTCATCATACACCTCCTCCAGGAACCTTCACTTATATTATGCCACTGTCAAAATGGTTGTTAAAAACCAAAAATGTTTTTCACGGTCAAATATCAGGCTGAAATTCTTTGTCTGGTTTCAGCTCTTTGGATTACCATGATGTTGCAACAGTCAATTCAAGATGTCAGGTAAGCATAGATGTGTGTTTAATAGCTAACAGTCATATTGTTTTTTCTTACTAAGCAGTTAAAAGAGCCATTTGTTCTTGCAGTAATAATGACACATTGTAAATGTTTAAGTTATAGGATTGACATTTGTGCAGTGACACTTGACTTTTAACTTGTAAAAAATCTCATTCGTTCATTGCTGTTTATCTTCGCAAGGAGCAAAGACCACCAATATACTCAGCCAGATTTTCTTGTCCCGTCAGTATACTCATGCCAAATTCTCTTGTCCCATCAATATCCCGTGCCGTCAGCTAGAGGTTTTTCCATGTCTTCATCAACCCTTTCATTTCTGTCTCCATTTCTCTTCTCCACGTTTGCCATATTTCATCATTTCCTTTTTTTTCCTTCTAATGGAGCATGTAGCCACCACAGCAGCTGTAGACTGAATTATGAAGACAGTGTCATGAACTGCCGGAAATAGAAATCTGTGGACTCCGGTGAAACTGCTAGAAAATCTACAATGTGCCAGTAACCCTGTTGTATCTCATAACTGAAACCAGATGCAAGCCAGAATGAGAATAGTGATTATGAAAATGATGTTATCTTACCACTGCTCCAGCTCTAGAGCTCCTTTTATATTTGGAGTAGTCACTTCTGCCACAAGTTTCTGCAATTTTTGCCAGATATGTCATTTTGTGGTATTACGCACATGTACATACACAACACAAATGCTCTGATCACTTTTGATTCATATTTTAAAAATATCTGTGTTTAGCTGCTGTAACACTTGTCATAACGTTTGTATATTCACATATGATTTTCCCTGCAGCGTATATGTGACCAGTGGGATGTGCTCGGTCAGTTAACTGTGAAGAGAAGGGAGGGCTTGGAGGAGGCTGAAAGGATCCTAGAAAGAATTGACCAGCTTCACTTGGAATTTGCCAAAAGGGCAGCTGTAAGTATTTCAAAGTATTTCCAGTTTTTGATTTGAAGAACACTGGGATATTTATCGCACTGTAAGAAGATGCATCCAAGTTACAAACATGCCATGTCTTTCAATCAGTACCCTTTAGCTCCCCAAGGAGCATAGGCCTTCAACAAACACATGACAAGTCCTCCTGTCACGTGCCATCCGCTCAAGGTCTGTCCATGTTTTCGTCATCATTTTCACTTCTGTATCTAGCTCTCTTCTCCATGTGTTTATTGGTCTACCTTTGCCTCTCTTTCCCTGTGGATTCCAGAACAAGGACTGCCTTGTAATTATCAACAAGTTTCCTCAATATGTGTCCTATCCATCACCAGCGTCTTCTTCTCAACTCTTGTTCCACTGGCCCATGTCTTTGGTTTTTTTTTTTAATGTGTAGGTTAGTGTGCCAAACCTTGCATGATGTTGCTGTAACAGCTTTACAAATTTGTAGTACAGGTCCATATCAATGTATCTAGACACACGAAACCCGAAATAATCTGAAAATCTGAAGTTTTTTGGGATGACTTTTGGGCGATTTTTGAACACATTTTGGGTGACTTTTGAACACATTTTGAGCTATGTTTGTGGGATGGGCTATTTTGGCCAAATTTTGGTGACATCTGGAAACCAAAAAAAAAAATCTGGTTTCCACAACCAGCTGTCCCCTAGGATTTAGGATAATAGGGTACGGATCTGTAATTGTATGTGTTGTATTTATGCAGTAAATTATATGTGTAATGTAATCGTATTTATCACTGTCGTTCACTTATGCCTTCTCCACTGTAGAGACTGAGCACCAACAGGTGTTAGTAGTTCTCTCTTAGAGTCCTTCTAATACATTGTTCATATTTTTTTTCTTGTTCATTCTCTTTTATTGTCATGCCTTTCTCTGTACAGTGCAGACCGCTTAAGGCGATCTCGGATGTGGCAAATTTCTGTTGTGAAGAACAATTTGTTTATCCCCGGCAATTTTTCTTCTTTGTCTTTGTAAAAAAATGTCCGGTTAAGCGGAATCCGTTTATCACGAATTTTCGGATATGCCGAACGATTAAACGTGTCCCGACTATATAATTTGATCTGCTTAAGACGAACTTTTTTCAAATACAGTACCTGGACATTTGTACAACTTTTCGGAAAGGAATTCAACATTCCAAAATCAACGCTTTCAGGAATCATAAAAAATAAGGATCGGTACAGAAAAATGTTTTATGGTGGACAAGTTCATTGTCACAGAATGAAGAACCGAAAAGCGGCGTGTGATGTTGTTGACACGGCACTCCTAAAATGGTTCACCATGGCGAGATCAGCAAATGTGCCTGTAAATGGACCTATATTAACTGCAAAGGCAGAAGAGTTAGCACTTCTGGAAGGTCGGACTGGCTGGAAATGTAGTCCTGGCTGGTTGGGTCGTTTTAAAAAACGGCACAACATTACTTACAAAGCTTTGTGTGGGGAAAGGCATTCTGTTAATGAAACGACTACCGAGTCATGGACGGAGGAGGTGCTAAAACCAGCCATGAGTAGGTATAATTCCGCTGATGTGTTTAATGCTGATGAAACTGGATTGTTTTGGAGATTGCTGCCTGACAAGACTTTTTCCTTCAGAAATGAAAAGTGTCATGGGGGGAAAAATCGAAAGAAAGAATCACAGCAGTTGTGTGTACAAATATGGATGGTTCAGAAAAATTGCCATTACTTGTAATCAGTAAATTCAAAAATCCACGCTATTTTAAAGGTTTGAAAAAATTGTGTGTTGATTATGCAGCTAATTCAAAAGCCTGGATGACATCAGACATTTTCACCAAGTGGCTACATGCATTTGATCATTCTATGGAACGTCAACATCGCAAAGTTCTTTTGGTGCTTGACAACTGTTCAGCCCACCTAAATGTTCAAAATCTAAAAGCAACAGAACTTTTATTTTTACCACCAAATGCGACATCCAAACTTCAGCCTTGTGACCAAGGTATTATTCAAAATCTGAAGGTTCATTATAGGTCAGCAATGTTGTCCAAACTTGTAGGTCACATTGATGCAGACTTGGTTGCTGAAGACTTCAAGATAACCCTTCTGGACGCTAATGTTATGTTGAAATCTGCATGGGGTAAAGTGTTGCCTGTGACTATTGCAAACTGTTTTCGAAAAGCAGGCTTTAAAGTTGGAGATGATACAGATGATGAAAACATGGTTGTATCAAATACTTGTAATGGCAGTATTAGAATTGAAACTAATGTGGAACCTTTGCTTCATCGACTATATCAGGAACTGAACATTTCAGCAGAAGATTTTGTCAACATTGACAATGATATTGTTACTACATGTAGTGCTAGCCTTGCCAGTGCTGATATTCTAGGGATGTGTATGCAAACAGTTTCATCTTCTGTCCTTTCCAGTCCTGACCTAGATGGAGATGATGATGATGACTATGGGTTGCCAGTGCAAACTGTTTCACAAATGGAAGTTTCAAATTGCATGGATAAAATTAACATGCATATAATGCAGGCTGGATGCCAAGATGATTTAATTTCTCATTTCTTTGGATTTAAAGAGGCCATGGAAAGACATTTTATTAACTCAGGTACCAAGGCACAGAGGAAAATTACAGACTTTTTCATTTAAGAGTGCTTTATCATTTAAGAGTTTACAAATTCTAGAGATAATGATGACTGTGGGTTAACGGTACAAACTATTTCACAGTTGGAAGTTTTAAATTGCATGGATAAAACTAACATGTATATAATGCAGGCTGGATGCCAAGATGATTTAATTTATAATTTCTTTGAATTTAAGGATGTCATGGAAAGACATTTTTATTCATTCAAGTACGGGTACTAAGATACAGAGGAAAATTGCAGCTTTTTCTTTTCAAAGTGTAAAAAGTGCTGTTATTATCTAGATATCTGTGCCAACGTTGTACATTAACACTTTTGGTGATTTACATATTTTCTGTGTCATACATCTGTCGTATTCAACGCTAATTCATTATTGCATTGTACGTTGCAAATGCATTACCATATGCTTGAACTCTTATCTGATAAGAGGAATTTCTGATAAGAAGAACTATTTCTTGGGTCCCTGGTGAGTTCTCCTTATCAGGTCTGCACTGTATTCCTGTACTCTTTACAATTTTTTTTTTTTTTTAAAGCAAACATTCGGAATACACTGTGAAGGCTTTCAGTCATCTTGTAGATGTACTATGTGTAGGTTTCCACTCATACATGATATTGAAGACAGTGTCTTATCTTTTTAGCCTGATTCATGTTTGAATGGTTAACGGTGATCTATGACTAATGTGGTCACATTTTGAGGCAAATGTCGTCATCGTCATAACCCTTTAGCTCCCTAAGGAGCACAGATTTTAACACACTCCCAGGTCATCCTGACCTGTGCCATGAGTTCAAGGTCTTTCCATGTCTTATTTATCCCATTCATGTCTGCCCCCAGTTCCTTTCTCTATGTGTATTTGGTCTCCATTTCTTTTACTCTGGGGATTCCAGAACTAAAACTGCCTTGTGAAGCTATCATCAGGTTTCCTGAGTGTGTATCGTATCCAACGCCAGCATTTCCGTTTCACCTCTTGTTCCATTGGTTCTTGTCTATTGTCATCAGTTCTTCTTCTTCTTCGTACACTCTCAGACGTCCACTTGAATGTTCTCAATGAAAGCAGTAGTCAGTTTGAGGCTATTTGAATCCCCGTAAAGCTTTTCCACAAAAGGAGCTGGCGTCGGCCATATGCACTTTCTCTGTACCACATATAAGGGGCAACTTTGAAGCAGATGTTCAGCAGTCATTTTATCAGTGCCACAGTTACACTGATCGGTAGTTCATGTCTTTAGCTGTTGAATAGATGGTATCTCAGTCTGTTGTGACCAGTGCGGAGTCTGAAGATTACCACTTGTTCTCTTCTGTGGAGCTGGTAGTAAGCATCATTCTGTGTGTTCAACATTGGTAATTGTGTAATGCCATTTCAGCTCTTCTAGTCTGTGCAATGGATGGGTATGAAAGAAAATCGAAAAAAAGGTGATTCGTCTTACGAGGACAAAAGACAAAGAAAATAGCCAACGTTGTGGCCATAAGGCCTTCGTCAGGGAAAGGAAAGAAAGTGAAGGCTAGATTGGACACATAAGAATCTAAATAAATATAAAAATAAAACCTGGGCACTTCCCTAAAGGCAGCTAAGTCCCAACACGCTTGCCGCCGAACAGACGTGCGTCACCGGAAAAGGAAATCCCATGATTTCACATGATCTCCTTTTCCGGGGACGCACATCTGTTCGGCGGCAAGCGTGTTGGGACTTAAGTGCCTTTAGGGATGTACGCAGGTTTTATTTTTATATTTATTTAGATTCTTATATGTCCAATCTAGCCTTCACTTTCTTTCCTTTCCCTGACGAAGGCCTTGTGGCCGCAACGTTAGCTGTTTTCTTTGTCTTTTGTCCTCATAAGACGAATCACCTTTTTTCGATTTTTTTTTTTCTTCTTCATACCTATCCATTGTACTCCATGTCTGACCTCAGTTCCCCTCATCTTCCTGTTCTATGCAAGCAGCTATTTATGAACATTTGTAACGTCTTGGTCCTTACTTTTAAAAATCCATGTTTCAAAACCATGTAATAAGACGACTGCCTTGAGTTGAAGATTCTCAAGTTTACTTCTTTTGGTTGTCACATTTTTCCAAGTGTGCCTGAAAGCTACTCTTGCCTTTAGCATTCTTATTTTGATATCACTGTCTCCAACTTATTGCTGCTGATTTCAGTGTTTTACAGAGATATATCAGACCCAAGAAAGTCTTTTGACTACATTCTAATTTTTTAATACAAACTAAATCTTATGTCAGATTATGTGCTTTGTGATATGTTTAATACATTCATCATTTTCATTGGTGAAGAAGAATGTTAATTTCCTGGTACTTAGTTTAATGTCTTCTGTGAAGCAGCTGTATTTTGTTTTTAAACTTGAAACTTGTTATTACAGATTAATTCCCAGTGCTCTACATTTGTTGGTAATAGTGTTTTTGGTTTGTTACACATTTGTCAGTAACAGTCATTTGCAAAAATAAAATAAAATAAGAAAGAAACGGTGGAACTGACCACTTACCTCACCAGGGTTTCTTCTTTAGTTCAGTCAAGCAAAGCTGGCAGCGTAAATTGTTTGTTTTCTTTTTAGTTGAAAACTATGTTGAAAGTGTTTATACAAATCTATCTATTATTAAAACTGAAAAAAATACGTGTTTTAAAGTGGAAAATTCGTAGGCAGGGCTAAGTTTTTTGGTTTGTTACAAATATGCTCCATTTTTTAAACACATCTTTATTACTTTCAGCCATTCAACAACTGGATGGATGGTGCCAAAGAAGATCTGCGAGACATGTTCATTGTTCATACCACGGAGGAAGTGCAAGTAAGTATGAAGATATGAACTGACTTGAAGAGACTCAAACATTACACCAGTTGAAGGAATCAACAGATACATTCATAATAAACTTAATAAAAATCATAATTTTCGCCCTAAATGTTGTCAGAAAAACTATGTGAACTGTCTCCCAAGATTTATTCTTGGATTTGTAGCTGCTAATTGACAAGGCAGTGACCATCATGCCTATTATTGCCTTTTAGGGCAGCAACAAACTCTCTCCTCTCTGCTTGTATGTGGCCATCATTCATGCGGTGCTGCAGCTCAGGTTCATGCTTTTCATTTCAGCTACTATCGCAGCATAATCATGTCTTAGGCATCCACATGACGTCAGTGTAAAAATTGTGTAGTGGCCTCAATGCCAGATCGCCGGAAGGGGTGCTAGCATTCAATTAGTAACCTCCGTTACCATGAAATGCGCATTAGAAGTAAAAATAATAATGACGTGTTTTATCCCCATAGCTCCGAGGTTTAGCCACCAAATTTCAGTTGCCTCCGTTCCATCGCACCGACCAGATGATTTACGAAAGCAAGGGTCCAACACAAGTATGGAGAATGAAGAAAAATAACTTGTCCAGATGCTGTATGCACTGTGTTACTCTGTTGAAAAGTTCGAGATAAGAACTGGATGTCGAATTTAGGCAGGTTGCCTTCATAAATCCTGCAACGATTACTCAAAAACAGAAAAAGACGTAAGTAGGTTAGGAGGTGCTAGACCTCCAGCCCCATGTTTAGGGACGTCGCTCGTTATTCAATATAGTTTTTATTCATGTAGTCTAGTAGACGTTTTTTAGTTCGAGAGATTATGATGAGGTAGCGGTAGACTCTAAGATGACCATAAGGTAGTCGGCGAAAGAATTTACTTAGATCGATGGGCGGATAACAGTTTTTGGAGTCTTTCTATACGAAATTCTAAGGAGAGTCGTCATGAAAAATTTGTTGAACGGACTTGAGTAAAACTTGAGACTGTGACTTCAGGCAACATTAACATGAACCATCACTCATTTCACATCGCAACATGAATGAGAAGCATAAAAGAAAAGAAAAGATATACACATATATAAATAAAGAATGCAATGCTTATTTTTCTCTGAATGGTTATCGACTTTTTTATGTGTTTATTAAAAAAACTGTGAGGTTCTTTATAGTTGATGTCATCTCATTTGTGCTCGTCAGAAGTTGTCTTGTAATGTGCTGATGTCCATGTTTGGTATAAAACAGTCACAAATTGTTGAACATTCCATTTAAAATAGAACAAGATGAAAGAAAACTGTAGACATCCTATTATATTACAAAAAGATTTATAAATGAACTGTGAGGACCAGTTGAGAAGTTTCAACAAACTATTTGTTCAACGGTTATTAAAACTGAACCCCTGACATAAGCGACAAGCATGTCTGGAAACAAAGACACATCTGCCTTGGCATCATTCGAGTAGATGGCAACAGCTACCACAGTTTCCCAAGTTGTTTTCAGCCAGCCTCTTTTGTCGTTCTCCATTTATGAAAGTCTATAACTTCTTGCTTGTTTTTGTAGACAGCAGATTATTTGGTAGTTTACATAGACCATCAAAAGACAGGCAGAAGATGGGGAATTAAACCCACAACACTAAAACAGGCTATGGTGGCTGTGGCATGTTGAATGAAATAAGATTAAAACATGAGATACAAATGTAGGCACATTGAGCACACACTAAAAACGTACGGCCAGAAGAAGAAGATATATCATCATTTTTCTTTTTGCTCCACATGGGGCCTGAAGCTAAAACTGCGGCTGGCCTTCTTCCAGGAAGCCTGCACCAAGGGCATTGATGAGCTCATGTAGTGGTTATTCCTGTAGCATTGTTTGTTTTACATGTTGAGGTTGCCAGGTTTATTCACAGCTTTCATATGTCGCCTCTTGCGGCATGCCTGAGGAAGTAGTTCTATTCTGTCTTAGTCTTCTAAGACCCCCCCCCCCCCCCCCTACCCCCGGTGGAAGATATATAAGGAGCATTGAGTATGAATACAGCGGGAAAACATTTAGAGTGGCCATCAAGGAATGAATGCAGCAGAGTAGGATTGCGTTTGCACAAAGAGAAGCTAAAGGGTTTGGCTGCCAAAGAAAATAAAGAAGACAGATTCAGATTTCAGATAAAGTTTGTTTTGAATTAAAAGTCTATTGATACATTTTTGTTTTGAATAAAAAGTCTGTTGATACATATTTTGTTTTGAATTAAATCTGTTGATACATTTTTTCTTCTTTGCCTTTTGGCTTGTTGTAGAGCTCACTTATGTATGCCGAACTTTGATTGTATCAGTAAGTGGGTGGGAAAATGTGGAGCTAATGTTCAGACAGATGTAATATTTCTAACTATTACCTCTTACAGGGGTTGGCTGATGCCCATGAGCAGTTTAAAGCTACCCTGGGTGAAGCTGACAAGGAGTATGCCACCATTGTGGGGCTGGTGCAGGAGGTTCAGAGGCTAGGACAGCAGTTTGGAATCACGCCACCTGACAACCCCTACTCTACTCTGCATGCCCAGGTGAATTTCTCAACCGTTTTGGTTCTCATCTGTTTTTCATTCTGTTCATGTCTTTCATATATTTGATGAAAAGAATGAGGTGTGTTAATTTCCTTTTAGTTTAGAAATCACATGCAGAACTTCTCAAGATATTTGAGAAAGCAGCCTTTAATCACCAAAAAGAGGTACAGTAAGAAATGATATGATGAGTTTGAAGCTGATCTATTTAAAAGTTCTTCAGAATGTTCCATCATCTCTTCATTTGCTGTTTTATGTTGGTAAGCAGTTTTCCAATCTTATCCTTAATAAGGCTTTTCAATTGCATAGACTTCCCTGTTAGCGTTTTACTGTTTTACTTCTTTGACTGCAGCTTCCTGCACCTCTCTTGCCAACTCATCAGTACATTTGCTGTTGTCGGTTCTGATACATCTTCATACTTTATTTTCTTCTGTATAGAATTCATGAGCCTTGGCTTTAGAACTTTGTTTATGGTTCGGATTTTTATTTTTTCTTCTATCTTGTTGATAGTTTCTGTTATTGTCCAGGCTTTGTGCTGCTGTTCTCTTTTTCAGGAACTCCTCCACGCATCTTAGTCTGGTGATATTTTATGACTGTTGTTAGTGGTCTTCTGTATTTGCTTCATCTTCTACTTGTTGAAACACTTTACTTGATGGATTTTATGACAGTTAATTGTTTGTTGCTTTATTTTTGAGATATCCTACATTATATTGTTGTTGTTTGCAACTGTGGTTTTATTTATAAATAATCTTTTGAGTTGCATCTTTATTTTAGCTAACTGAAGTTGGGGGGTCTGATGCACTTCTGTTTACATTATTACCTCATGTAATGATGATCTTAACATCTTCTTTACACATATTATTATCACTTTGATTGTCTGTCTTTAATGTGAAAAAAAAAGTTCTCTTTGCTCTTTTAAAGCTGGATAAATAATGAAGAGAAAAAAAAAACAACTCATTCCCCCTGGAAGTGGAATGGTAAATTTCCAGTGGGAAATGTGAGTTTGTGGTACATGCACAGTAGAAGACAATTTATGTGAAGTGTTTATGTACAAGTTTGGCAACAAAACGGTTTTAAGGCTCCGCTGTGCTTACCTAGGTGCTAATTTAGCTAGGAGAAAAAAATGCTTGTGCCTGCAAATGTATCATTTTTGATCTGCAGTCATGTTTACTAATCAAAATTGGTATTGACAAATTTTAATCGGACATTTTCCTTGTTTGATTTAATTTGGTGTTAAATAAGCCCCACAATAATTATTTGATTATTAAATACTGCCCCTTGAAACTGCATGTGATAACCTGTTCAAGGAAACTGTGTAGAAAAAGTACCAATAAACATTTACAATTAGATTTCAAGACAGTAAAAAAAAAATTAACATAGGTTAGATACATTTTTCGTATTTTTTTACTCATTTTTTTAAATACTGAATTCAGTGTTCATTTCCAAGGTGTCATAAACATATTACAGTGTTTTGCATTGAAGAAAGTTTTGTTTTAAATAAGTGAAGGAAATATTCCTGCATTCTGGCATACGTATAATTTGATGAGATGCTTCTCTTGAACATACATTGCTGTTGTCTCAAAATAACAAAGACATTTATCTTCGTGATCATCCCAGTCATCATCCCATGTTTGTTGAATGAATGTGATGTATATGACAACGATATACAGTATTTTTGTGTGTAATAATAGAACAGCCATTGTGTCAACATGAGGGCACAGCAATCACAGAAACAGTAAAAGTAGGTAGTAAGTAAATAAATGAATGTAGGTAAACAGCTGACACTCGTTAGACAGTGAGTGCTGGTTAATTACCTACATTTGTTTATTTACTTATTACTCACAGGTCTCAGGGGTTTCGCTCATTATTTATATAAGTAGGTAATAAGTAAATAAACAAGTCCTGTTTTCCCTGTCAAAATCTAATCCAAGTTATTCCTTATAATTTATTATCCATGCCTGTCTCTGAAGTGTTTGTTGCACCATCTGTCAAAAAAATCAGTCAGTGCTCTTTGAATTCTATAGGCCTTTGTACATCTTTAAATGTATAGACAACAGCAGATATCCTGAACTTGTTTTTGCATTCATCCGATCTAAATGTTATCCTGTCTCTCTGTAATGTGTACTATCAAGTACACCCCCCCCCCCCCCCCCCCCCCCCCGAGGGTTCTGTGTCATTGATTGCCATACTATATAATTTCCTGCTCTTTATTTCATTTCTGCCAGTCCACCTCCATTCTCTGTAATGTATTTAATTGACTGCATTATTTTGTTGTGTATACCACCAACATATCTGATTTCGTCCCATTTTTTAAAGTTATTAATCCTTTATTTTAAAGTATTCTTAGATATATGGAGCTTCTGATGCACTGTCTTTGTTATTATCTATTGGTGAATGACAGCAGAGTAAAAAAAAATTATTTTTTTTTTAAAAGCTCAGAAATGCTTTTCTAAAAAGGGTACCGAGTATGAAATCTCACATTTATTCAATTTTCCATTACTCATTCATGAGAGTGAAGGAAGACTGCTGTGATTTACTTTATCCCTGATTTTGAAATATGAAGCTTTCTACCCATTTGTTTTGTGTGACTTTGACCTTTTGTTTTGTGTTTAGTGTGACACTTAACAAACTAAAATGAAATGCCCTATTTTGCTGTGATTAAACGGAGAAGGTTTTCATTTGTTTAAATAACTCCTTTTGTACTTAGATCTTACCGTAGTTGTTAATAGATTCTAACTGTTTTATTTATTCTTTGCATTTTAATTGCTTTTCTCACAATTTTGTTTTGCATTTGTATGGTGTGTTGCATTGGACATGGGCATAGGAGGTTAGTATTAATCAGTAAGTGTGAATAACTTCAGCTTGCTGAACTGTGGACGTTGCCTTCTCTTCTTTTATCTTGAATTTTCACATACAGTAGAACCTCAATAATCAGAACGTCAGTAATTCAGTGCTGGTACAAGAAAATGAGGAATGTGCCTGAGCTAAACAAAAATGTCCTTCATGGTGAGAGTTGTAGGTGGGAAAGAGTGTCTATTTTTAACTCTCACATTTATATGGTTAGTGTGATTGTCTATTCTTTATAAAATTCTACATTTACCATTCCGTAGCTGTGATTTCTTCTCAAACGAAGCAGACATTTTCAACAAGTAAATCAAAGTTTGAGATTTTAAGCAGACTTTCAGAAGGAGACAATGGGTCTTCATTAACCAAATTGTATGGCGTTGGAAAGTCATCCATTACATATGTTAAAAAAAGTAAGTTAAAAAAAAACAATCCCATCAAAATTTGATACAGATGTTGGGTCTGCGCCTGCAGAGGTATTTGCCTTGCTAGAGACTGCGATGGTTTAGTATGAGCAACAAATTGAATGCTGTCCAATTCAACTACCCTTCCTGAATAGAGTACCTAGCAACAAACAAGCGTTCAAAGATGGTGTTGTTGAAAGTTCACTTTGTCCTGTTACGGATGAATAAAAATACGTTAAGTACAACTTATACGTTAAGTTTTTTATATTACTAAGCCCATTTTTTGGTCTTCAGAACAGTATTTTTTAATACATTTGAAAATCCAAACAAATCAGAAATCTGAACTACCCATAATCCCACTTAGTTCAGATTATTGAGGTTCTATTGTACTTTGCTATTTTGCTTCTTTAAGCTGTGTTCTTAAAATGCAGTCTACCTTGGCACGTAGAGGCTGGCTGTAACTCGCGCTGTAATGTTTCTGTGTTTAGGAAAAAAAAAAAAAACACTTGTCTTATTGTAACTGCTTTTAATATGGTGGTAGATGTGATCACTGTATGTGTGCGATAACAAGATAACACATAACGCTAGGTAAAATATTAACATCAGGATATAAGAAGTGCCAGAATATAGAATAGTAGATGTGTGTATTTTCTTATACACTGCTGTGTGAAATGTATATTCAAAAGTTTGTAAATTTGTTGTTTTGACAGATAGTGTGACTTCTACATGAAAATGTAGCTTATTTTATATGGAAAAATAATTTTATTTGTGAATATAACTTATTCATGGACTGATTTTACTTTGATACAGTAACTTCACAGAAATGAATAACTTCATATGGTAAACAAAAACTAAAACAGGCCGTAATTTTTCAATCAAATGCAGCTTTTTAAAAATAAAAACTTGCCTTTCTACATATTTGACTAATATTACAATGATTTCTTCACAGTTACTAGTTTCTTTACAGAGATAGTTACTAATTTTGTTTGGAAATACACCGATTCTAAAAGAAGAGATTATTACAGATAATAAAAAAACGATATACTGTTCAATCGCATCTGATGCTGTGGTTAGGTTCTGAGTACACTGCATAAAGTCAACAAACGTGAATAGTCGGAATAGGTGGTAGCTCTGGCAAGCGCGCGCCCTTCTAAAACAAATAAACGAGACCCCCCAACCTCACACCACCCCCCCCCCCCCCCCCCCCCCCCCTAAAATAGATCAGTTTTCGAACCCCCCCCCCCCCCCCCCCCCCCCCCCCCCTCCCCCCCCCCCCCCCCCCCCCCCCCCCCCCCCCCCCCCCCCTCCCCCACCCCCCCCCCCCCCCCCCCCCCCCTAAATAGATCAGTTTTCGAATAAAAGATATTTACATTACAAGAAAAGTTTTACTAACACAGTGAATACATGCTTACTGAAGCTGTTAGAGTCGCAGTTCTGGATTACTTTATTGAAAAAGAGAATTGTATAACTTTGCCTATTTGAAAAGGAGGCAGAAGGCAAAATAGAAAATGCAAAAGTAAGATCTACTCAATAAATTGTATAAAATAATGATACATGGGACTTCCTGTATGCTTCCAAGAGTATCATGTTGTTCTTCCACCACTGCGACTTTTGCTTAGTTACCAAGTACATAGTGTGTTTCATCTTTATTGAAAAAAAAAAATTTTCTGCATATTCCATTTACTTTTTGTTTTCATTTTACTGTTTATGTTCTTAAATATATTTGTAATAAATATTCTGTTATGTATTTATAAAAAGTTCGTGTAAAAAATTAGAAAAATATACAATGAAAGCTTTTTATAATTGCTCCCCTTGGCCAACAAACTGCGTAAAGCTGAATCTGCGTAAGTTAAGTCCGAGTAAGATACAATTGAACTGTATTTCAGATTAACGTGTATCCATAACCATTAGTCTTGATGCTTCATCTCAAATAAAAAACATATATTTTCTAATCTGTAATGCTAACTAATCAAAGGTAGAATCAGAAGTTCTAATGGTCACAAATTTCAGCACAGCAAAAAAATATATGTGAAAGATTGTCTTGTAGTTTTGTGTTCTTACTCTTTTTTCATTGGTCACTTTCTATTTTTGTTGTGCATATTGTAAATCATAGTCAAGTGTTCTTTTTATATCCTTCATTAACATTAGTGTGATTGGCTGTTGAGGACATGTATAATTAAGAAATGTGTTGCGCTTTTCTTTATGGAATCTGTTTGTCCATCATTTCTTTGCATTTCATCTTTATTGTTACTTCCATATGGTTGAGCTAACATACAAGAGTTTTAGGACTTAACAAATGAGGTAAGGCAGCTGAAACCAGAATAGAAATAGATTTAAGATCTCTCCTGTCTGATGATGATGTTGAATAGTCTTCCTTTCTGCTAATAACTTAATGGCATACAGAGAGCTGTAATGGAGTGTATCAAAGTATTATGGGAAGTGTAACATATGATTCAGTGCTGTTGTAGTAATGCATAGACTGGTGGAATGTAGCCAAAAATTGTTGTAGTAATTTACACTGGTGGAGTGCAACCAAAAGTCATTGTTGTATTAACTTGTAGCTTCGTAGAATGTAACCAAACATTATCACTGTATTAATTCATGGACAGTTGGAATGTAACCAGGCACAGTATTTGTTTAAACTGCAATCTTGAAATGTTTCAAGAGATACAGTTGGAAGTCAAAGAACTATTTTCGTTTGTTTTATATTAAAAATTAACACTTGTTGATACCTAGAGAATGAAATTTATAGAGAAGCTGTTAATGTAATGCATTTGCTGAAAGTTCTGGTAAATAGTACAGCCAGTTCTGCTATAACTTGTGATTTAATTTTGTGATTTGAATAGGATTCAATGAATAAATAGAAAAACGCAGTTTACATAATGCTGGCTTTTGAGTGTGTGCTGTTGCAATAATGGGATTCCATCCTGAAATTTCAAACTTTCACTCCATAGAAAAAAACTTAACTGTGCAGATAAAAATGCACCTCAGAGGTGTGGAGTGCCCAGTCTGTGGCATGTGGTTGCTTTGATCAGTGATTGTTTAAACGCCACAGTGACTGCAGTGCAAAACGCAGCAGGAAAGTCATTCACACTTAAAATCTGGTTTGGCATCCAACCAGGAGCTTCTTAATTAACTCTTAGTATACGAGCGGCCTTCTAGAGAGGCCGATGATCGATCCCCGTCAATAGCGAAAATTTATAGCTGAATGCATGTTTCAAACCACTGATCAATTTAGTTACGTGCATGATGTAGGGGTTTCATTTCTTCACATTTTGATATATAACACTTATGTTATCTTTATAAATAAATTATTTGTTGCAAAATCTGTAATGGTAGTCATGAAAGGCAGCTCGTATACTAAGAGTTAAATGAGAAAATTTGCTAAGCAGCATTCCTTAGCTGCTTTCATCAGGCCCCAAATCTACTCTACCAAAAGCCAGCTGAAGCTAAAGAACCCATGACATCAGCTCCATTTTTCCTATGGAAACTGTTATTTTAATTACATGAATATGCATAACACAATGTTTGAGAGGAAGGCAGTTATCATGTTCTAGCAGAACTGACTATTTAGTGAATCGTCTAAGAGCAGATAGGGGGTATGGGATACATTTTTTTTTTAGAATACCACCCTAAACTACTGACCCACACTAGTTCTTAATTGCCCAGCTGTTTCTAAATGAGCATTCGTGCAGTAACATTCATCGATTGTCAGTCTCCTATCATCGTAGTTCGTTAGAGTCATAGTAGTATCCTTTCATCCACTAAAACCAAACGTAAAAATAATTTAACTGTGTCGCAACGGTTTAAACTGCTTGAGATCCACAAGGGAAATAATACCAGATGATAGCTTTTAACTGTACTGCTTGTTTAAGTGTGTTTTTATGCATGGTTTGTAGAATTAAGAAAAGCTATAAAATGATTTGAAATTGAGCGTATTATTATTTAGTGGTTACAGTGCTATATGAAGCAAGATGTTTTTGCCTTTCATTTTGCTTTGCACACTGAGCTTCATTATTGAGGCTAGGCAGCAGATTTTTTAAACACTAAAGCTGCTTGTAAAATACCGTAATAATTTTATAATGCTATATAAGGCTTGCAATGATGCTACGCGAGTCAGCTGATGACGTGGTTAAGTCCATTCAGCCCACACTGAAAACGGGAAGGAAGTGGAAAGTGGAAGAAGCTGTTGATGCTGCCCAAGAGTCACTCAAACTGAGGGAGGTAATCGGATACACACAAACGAATAGACGGGAATTTGGTCATGGAGACATCCGCTGGTGGTCCAAGGCATCAAGCAGGGAGCGCAGAGGCATGGTAGTTCAGGAGATACGAGAAGCTGAGAATGATAAGAGGTTGCAAAAAGCAGTGCAGCAGGTCCAACAAGGCCAATGGACTACATGGGAAGGAGCCCTGCAGAGGTCCTTGACATGGAATGATATATGGCATATGGCACCTCTTAGGCTCAGCTTCGTTGTCAGATCACTGTATGACCTGCTGCCATCGGCCACCAACCTTGTGAAATGGGGAAAGTCGGATGATGAGCAGTGCCCCCTGTGCCAGGGGAGGCAGACACTTGAACACGTGCTCTCAGCGTGTAAGGTGTCATTAGGGCAAGGGCGATACACTTGGCGCCATAACAAAGTGCTAAATGAGCTTGCTGCGACAATAGATCTGGCAAGAATGAAGGCGAATAGCAAAGTCCGGCCAGACACCGCAAACACATACTTTCTGAGGGCAGGAAAGTCAGCACACCCCAAACCGAATAAACCTGGTAGCAGTTTTCCATCTCTTCTTGATTGTGCAAATGATTGGGAGATGGCGGTAGACCTACCTGGACGAGGGGCATATCCAGAGAGTATCCGAAAATCGCGGAGACGGCCGGATATAGTGCTTCATTCTGCAGCAACGCTTCAGGTCATACTGATTGAACTGACCGTGCCATTTGAATCCAGATTAGATGAGCAACATTCGTTCAAAGCGGCCAAGTATAGTGATCTGGCCGCGGATCTGAGACACGATGGGTTCACTGCAAGGGTCATGGCTGTTGAAGTGGGCGCAAGAGGGCTTGTGGCTGCATCAATGTATGATCTATTGAAACTGTTGGGGCTGAGGGGACAGTCGAGAACAAGGGCCCTGAAGAGGCTTAGTGAAACTGCCGAAAAGGCATCAGGCTGGCTGTGGAACAACCGCAATGGGGAATGGAGATCGTAACAATAAACGCTGCAGTACAGAAAACACCAGGAATTTTTCTAAGTCCACAATACGCTGAGGTTTGTGGTGGACTAGTGAACGGGCTGCGACTCAGGGGCGACAAGCGGTGTATACTATAAGGGGTGTCAGTATCAAAAGTCCAGTGGGGAACGCGCAGTGGCGACTCGTTGACTTCGCGCTGGTGTCTCAGTGTGTGCGACGGAACGAACGGAATAATTTGTCTTCTCTTTGTTACTTTCACAATTGCCTCCACGGCTGGCGGAGTTGTGGAATTTAAAGTTGCTACCATAAGTGAAATGGGTTCATTTTCGATGCAAGACAACAGGAAGCTGAGACGCTTGGGAGTCATGACCCAAGTGGGCCCGCCCCCCTTAGAGTGTAAAGAAGTATATAGGGCCCAAACACTTGTCGGACGGGGGGACTTCTTCTGATGATCAGATTGCTTCCTGTTGTATCGCTCTGTAAAGAGTTTCCTATCATCAGAACTCCCTCCAAGAGAATGTAAAGACTATCAAAAGTTACAGTACTTGTTGTTTTTATTTAAAAAAACTGCCTGTAGTCATTTCTTTATTAAAAAAAAAAAAATCTAAGGCACATTCTTTGGGACACAGCAGCAAATCTAGAGTTGTTATCCATTGTTGTGCACACTGTAACTTTGTATTTTACATTCATTCTGCTTTCATTAGAACATAAAAAGGACTTTGATCAACTTTGAGAGTGAGAATGGTATCACATTACTTAATACTTCATATTTGGATTAGAAAAATCAATATGGATACGCTAGATAGTCTTTAAGTAATGGCAATTTTTTTTTTTAAAGTGATAATTGATTACTAACATGCTATATTAGTCATATATTTATGGATGTTCGACACCTAAAAGTATATTTCATTGTGCATGATTACATTTTCATGCAGTGTACAATTTTTTTTAAAGTCACTAGAGAACTTTGCATGCTATTGAATGATGCTCGGGTGTTAAATGTTGTGTGTTGCAGTAAAAGTGTTATTCTGTGCCAGTAGTTTCTTTCACTTTTCTGGTTTCTTTATTTCTTGTTTTCCTCACAGACCTGGATTTATCAGTGACCACAGTGATTGTCTTCAGAGATTTGTCTTATTTTTTTTTTTTCATGTTTATGCATTTAGATTAGACGTCACTTTCTTTTCTCTACTGTTTTGATGCATCTTGCCTCTGACAAAGATTTGATGATAACAACATAAGACTTGTCTTTTGTTTGTTAATCCCCTAGTAAGACTCGCACCACTACCTGTTTTTGTTCACCTCACAGTTTAATATTATCTTGACGCAGTTCTCCTCATTTGCTTCCTACCAGTAACGGTCATCATCATCAATCATCATTTCCCTGTTTGCTGTGTATAGAGCATGGCACCACAACTACGGCTGGTCTCTCTTGCAGGAAGCCTGCACAAACAATCACAGGAAGCCTGCACAAACAATCACAGGAAGCCTGCACAAACAATCACAGGAAGCCTGCACAAACAATCACAGGAAGCCTACACAAACAATCACAGGAAGCCTGCACAAACAATCACAGGAAGCCTGCACAAACAATCACAGGAAGCCTGCACAAACAATCACAGGAAGCCTGCACAAACAGTCACAGGAAGCCTACACAAACAATCACAGGAAGCCTGCACAAACAATCACAGGAAGCCTGCACAAACAATCACAGGAAGCCACACAAACAATCACAGGAAGCCTGCACAAACAGTCACAGGAAGCCTACACAAACAATCACAGGAAGCCTGCACAAACAATCACAGGAAGCCTGCACAAACAATCACAGGAAGCCTGCACAAACAATCACAGGAAGCCTACACAAACAATCACATACTCTTGCAGTGATGGTTTCTGCAGCAGTTTATATTACATAATGAGACAGACAACCCCATACACAACCTCATTGTTGGTCGCCTTTTACGGGATACCTGAGGGGGGCGGTAGCCTATTCTTTCTTTGTCCATCAGAGACTCCCAGGAACAACGTGAGGCAATAACCATAGTTCAGTAAGATTTATCAGCAGAGTTATGAAGATCATCTGAGAGTAATTTCTACTCTAGATGAATGTATTTAATTTTTGTGAGATTAATCTGTGTAGTATTACTTAGTCCACTGTTTTACAGAAAGGAAATATAGTGGACAACTAAGTTACTGTTGGTTCACCTTACAATGACTTCAACATTACAAGCAACATTTGTTTGATTGGATTTACCATACGATGTAACTTGAGAGAGGTAGAGAGAGAGAAGAGAACTGGAGACAGACATGAAGGGGAGGAAGATGACATAGACAGGCCTTTAGCTGATGGCATGGGACAGGAAGACTTGGCAAAAACTTGTTCAAGGCAGATGATGATGATGATGATGATGATGATGATACAATGTAGTCCCCACCATATTATAGGCATTGGAAGAGCAGCCAGTTTACAATAGCTTTGGTCATTTGTGCATTGTTTTGTGTCAGCCCATTATTATATTTACCATTCTAAAGAACACGGTTGATAAGAAAAGAAATAGCTTTCTCCCCCCCCCCCCGATCATATGTCAGGACAATGTATAAAGCTTCTGAAAGAACTTTTTTTTCTCTTTTGTCCAGTAGCCAGTAGAGAGGGCATTTGAGTCCATTGCCTGATAGTTACATCTGAGCTCTTCTTTAGTTAGTCGTCTGATAAAAGTTGCACAATTGATAATTAAAAATACATAAAAATACCTGCAGTAAAACTGGAGGAAATGTACAGTATAATGGTTCTCAATGGTAAATGTTTGTAAGGTCCACTCCAACCACTGTTCTGCCATACCACTATCTATTTTCAGAAACACTCTTCCAAGTAAATGCCGATTACATTTTTTTTAATTATTTATTTTCCCCGACATTTTAATATATTTTTTGTATTTGTCTCTGTAAAACAACTGTATTCTGTTGTAAAAGTGATCATTTCCAGGAGTGAAATAGCTTATTTCTTATCAACTTCTGGATCTTGAAAGTGGTTACCACAAAACAGTGTATTCATATGGATTCAGGCTGATATTTTTGAGTTACAGTGAGGTTCATGGAATGGATTTTCTGTTGTGTTATTCTGTTCACATCTCATACACTTTACAAAAAATTATCTCATCCTGACTCAGCAGGTTCAAGTTTGCTTTGATAATTTCATGGCTTTCGTCCTGTTTTCTTTCTTCTTATCCTGCATACTGCACCCACACCCTCCTGCTAACTACCTACTAAAAAAAAATGCTTATCCATTCGACCAGAATTACAAATTTTTAAATATCAGAATTGCTAAAAGTGGCACTTTTTTATGTGCACACGTTTTGGGGGGGGGGGGGGGGGGGAGGGGGGGGGGGGGGGGGGGGGGGGGGGGGGGGGGGGGGTGGGGGAGTGGGTGGGCGGGGGGGGGGGGGGTGGGTGTGGGGAGGGGGGGGGGGGGGGGAGGGGGGGGGTGGGGGGGGGGGGGGGGGGTGGGGGGGGTGGGGCGGGGGGGGGGGGGGGGGGGGGGGGGGGGGGGGGGGGGGGGGGGGGAGACGACAGAACAGCAAAAAAAAAATGAGGAGCCTGCAGAAAATGGAGCAAGAAAAGAAAAATTACACATAGAAGGTGCACAGTTAACTTGGCTTATTTAGTACTTAGCATACATTTTTTTTTTTTAAGTAGGAGCATTCCATGTTTCACATTAAAGAGTTACAGTTTCCAGTTAGTTTAGTACAAGATTACTGCAGTAACATCTTCCATCTTTCTCAGCGCACAACCCTGTTCCACAACATCCTACCTCCCACATGCCTCACTCGTGTACCTTGACCTTCATTCATGCACTTATCACTGTGATAATCCATAACACAAAAGGAATTGCTGTGTGCATCATATCTTCTTGGTTGATTTTATTTTTAATTAATAAATTTTACCAGTACAAGTTGGGTATTCATTGTCTAAACACAGTGAATAGGTCACAGTTTTATTTACAGAAAGAATTCAGCGTGAAATGTTCAGTGGCCGTACCATCTTAAATATTATTTTTTTTTTAAAAAGCAGTACTAAGTAAAAAGACTTTTCTATATGTGGTTAGAAAAATTCCCAGCACATTAATCATATTATAATCATATTCCATTACCTTGATCATAGAAAATACCATAAACAAATAAGAAATGATCTGAGGGTCTTCTGTTATCAAATTTCCTATTCCAGGACATCACTAACAAATGGAGCGAGGTGAAGCAGCTGATCCCGCACCGAGATGCCATGCTGCAGCAGGAGATGATGAGGCAGCAGAACAATGAGCGTCTTCGTCGCCAGTTTGCTGCCAAGGCCAATGTTGTTGGCCAGTGGATAGAGAACCAGCTGGATGCCGTTGCTTCGATTGGTGTGACTGGCCGCTCTTCTCTGGAGGAGCAGCTGAAGAAGCTGCAGCAGTTTGACAAAGCTGTGGTGGCATATAAGCCCAATATAGAGGAGCTGGAGAGATATAACCAGGTGCGTTGAACATCTAAACGTTTACCAGAAAATTTAAAGTTTCACTGGTTTCTTTTGTTTCACAGTATTAAAAAAAAAAACATTTCCGTCATGCCTTTTCTCAGGTAGGTTGACTACTGAAAAGATATACATTTCCCTCAATTTTGAACATTTTTCCTATTTAGTCATGACAGTTCTCTTATTGTTAAGTAAATTTAGTCTATGTTTCTATCCTCACGGCAAGAGCTTTGTAAACCTCTGCTGATTGGTTGATTACAGTCTGCTGTTTTTCTGTATGTTCTTGAACAGCTTCTCACCAGCCTGTCAATCTCATGCTTTCTTTGTTGCATATCTTTTATGCGCTTCTGACTGGCAGAGTGGTGATGCTCTTGCCTCTCACTTCAATGTTACCGGGTTCTGAGTTCTAAACCTGGTAGCAGCATGCTTCATTTTACCCAGCTGTAAATAAGTACCTGAGTCTGCTGTTGAGTCAGGGATGGCACAGGCAACAAGGAAGGGCACTGTTCGCCTCATCTCATAAAAGCTGGGCCTAGTATAGTAAAGTCCGTAACGCTTCACTCCCCATCAGCAATATGTGCTTTGGGACTATATTTAAATTTTTTTAAACCTTATATCTTTTATGTCTATAATATTCTGTGCTGTCCATGATGTTCTCCTTGCGTACATGTATACTGAGGCTTCCATTCATTCATTTTATGGTTGTAGTGTTGAGTGCCAGTTTCTGTTATATATCTATATGTGTAGAACAGACTTATCTAGTGCCTTTTAAACCTGGTACAGCTGGGGAGTTGCCATGAACTGAGGTCCTATGCTCAGCAGGAAGCTAAAAGGTGAAAGAAGTGTTTCTGAGCATAAACCTGATCAACCAGTAGAAAAGGCTTGTAAATTTTTACAGCTCAGGGCATTTGTGTTTGAATGCTGGATACAAACACAGACCTGGGAAATAGAGCCAGACAAGTACAGCTGGAGATTGAAGAGAGAGAGAGAGAGACATTTAGTATAATCAGATATGCCCTTGACTGAAATCCACAGGGGATAGAAAAAGTTGGGAGGCTGAAAAAAAAAAAAAACGGAAAAGGAAGCTGCAGTAATTTGTCTGTTATGGACACAGTTGGAAGAAGGGACAACTCAAACAATGCTTATGGCCTTTGTTTCACTGAGTGTGATAATTGCTGCTTGTGGCAAAACTTTTCAACAAGAGTGCGATAATTGCTTCTAGATCCATCAGCACAGTGGTGCTACCCATCTGAATTATTTTGGTGGTTTGCCCTCACAGGCTTCCATAAATTGCACCCTGACCTCCATGAAGGAGGCGATGCGTTGTATATATTGTTTTGTGGTGTCAGCAGTCTTGCCCTCACTAAACGCTCATTGAGCAAGCTCTCACCCCAAGACAAGGACGGTTAGCATGGTATCTGCCTAATTCCACTTAAGTAACTTGATTATGTTATTTTATTATGGTTTCCAATTTTTCTGATATAATATTATAAGATTGTTGCATCTGTGTAAATTTTTTAATAGCAAATGATATAATAGGAGTACAAGAATATTATATGGCCTAAATTGATACCTAAAAAGTGTGTGCAGTGCACATTTATCATGGTATATAATTTTTACTGGGTGTTATTCCGTTTTTAGGTGTGGAGTTATGTCCCTTTAAAATTGTACTAAAATTTAATGACACCTCACTTAGTGATGTACACAAAGATAATTGGAAATTCTTGTTTTCAGATTAGTTTTGAAACACATTTTATTGTAGCATGTTAATGTTTTAAACAGTCCACAATTTGTGAATGAAGAGACTTAATTTTTTTCAAAGAAGTCGCAAGAAATGTGCTGTTATTGAAAACTAAACCGCGCAGTCAGAAGTGATGGATGTTTGTTGATGGCCAGGTCAGTTGAAGGGAAGCATCATTCTTCTTGAGTGACTGTCAGATGCCTGTTTAAGTGCTTGTGATGAAAATGATGAAATTGGCATTAAAAGTCGTTTCCTCACTGCCAACAAAAAAAAAAAAAAATTACAAAATTTTTTGTATTTTAATGGTGGCATGCTTGGGTGTTTTTGTATTTTAATGGTGGCATGCTTGGGTGTTTTTGTATTTTAATGGTGGCATGCTTGGGTGTTTTTGTATTTAATAGTAAGTGAGATAGAAGAGGATGACAAGCATTGGTTTATTAAATGTGAAGTTTTATTGTATGATCTCTGACAGGAGGTGCAAGAGGCCATGATTTTTGAGAACCGTTATACACAGTATACGATGGAGGTATGTTTTACCTATAGTGTTTATGTAGCACTTCACCATTGATATGGTGAGCCTTTATGTCTGTGGTGCAATGTGTATAATGCTCTTAGTATGGAAGAATAGAGGAATACATACAGTGACATACACGTTCACATATGTATATTCACATACATACATTTACATATAATCACTTGCATACATGGTGTACGGTAAGCGTTGAGGGAATGTAGGAGAAGGGGGGATATGATCCCAATAATACCAAAAACTGATTTTAGCACGACGTGTGTGTGTATATATATATATAGAGAGAGAGAGAGTGAGATGTACACCACCCCCACCCCAATACTCCATCAGGAGTCCTGACTTACTCTGAACCCTGAATGTATTAATGCAGTGGTCAGCAACTAGGGGTAAATTACCCTGGCCTGGCAGGGGTAATTTTGAGTTTTCTGGGGGTAAATATCAATAGTAGTAAGTGTCAGTTTAGCCATTAGACTAGTAAGAATTAGAATTGGATTATGTAGTTTTTACTCAGTTTGACTTGTATATAAATAACACTGGCTAACAAAAAAAAAGTTTTTTTTTCTTTCTCTAACATTTCTATGTTTTTCTGGTCAATTGTAATGCGCTGTTTTTAAATCTGCAGACCGTTTTTCTCTATCAGGTCGGGATCTCTAGAAATATGAAATTGAAGTTTTTTTAACAACGCATACAGTATTACAACATCATTCGTACAAGAAGTATAACAGTTATGAAGGCTTGAATTTCTTTGCAGTCGACTTTCGTCGGTGAATGGCATGTGGTACATCGCGATGAAGGATCCAACAATAATCGGCAAGCATGGTCACACTCCACCGTCCTTGATAATATGACTCCATTACGGCGATATCTTGATGGAGTCGTTCTCCATGTTCATCGCTGACTTCGCCACTTCGCCAAGGTTGTTGGGGAAAAAGTCAAGATGCGAATCGAGCAAATGGATTTTGAGGGACATGTTACAGCCCATAATTCTGTATGCATCTTTGCACTGCTTAACAATATGCACATAGTCGACAGATTTGTGATTTCCCAGAATGTTATCAACGATCGATTTGAATGCCATCCATGCGCGAAGTTCACTACCATGTAACAAGTTTTCGAATTGTTTGTCTGCAATAACTTTCCTAATCTGAGGTCATACAAAGATACCTTCCTTTATCTTTGCATCGCTAACTTGCGGAAACTTTTCTCGAAGATAAGTGAAAGCTTTGCTCGTTTTATCTAACGCTTTTACGAAATTCTTCATGAGCCCCAACTTTATATGTAACGGTGGTAAAATTATGCTGTCTTTGTTAACTAATGGCTCGTGTATTACATTTTTATGCCCGAGCTGCATACGATCACTGATAGGCCACACCTTTCTTGCATAATGTTCCTGTCTGTTGCGGCTGTCCCATTCTCATAGGAAGCAATAAAACTTAGTATACCCAGTCTGCATGCCCGTGAGAATTGCAATGACCTTTAGGTCTCCACAAATCCGCCATTGGTAGTCATTGTACTTTATTTTTGCCAAAAGTATAGCCATATTGTCATAAGTTTCTTTCATATGAACAGAGTAGGCGACTGGAATTGATGAAAATAAATTTCCGTTATGCAATAACACGGCTTTTAGACTAGTCTTGAAAGAGTCGATGAAAAGTCGCCATTCGTTGACTATGTGCTCATGACCGAGGTGCACCATTGGACCGTTTACATCTTTGCAATAGCAAATGTCATCATCCATCTTAAAGTATTGAACAAGTTCTCTGTGTCTATGACGAAATTTAGATATCGGAGTATTGGGCGCTAAAAGATTCCATTCTTTGAGTCGCGAACCGAGTAATTCCACATGTCTTTTGGTAAGAGCGAGATCACGTATTAGATCTGAAAGTTCTGAATGGTTAATTAAGTGAACACCATCATTCACCGGTATATAATCCGAGTCAGAATTAGTTTCTAAAGCAGGTAAACTATCACTTTCTGAAGGTTCATTCACGTCCAACGGATATTGTTCTGGTGGAACTTGGATCGGACACGTGATTGGATCATGAGGCACTGGTTTCGAAACCGATTCAATATTTGGATAAACCACAGACTTTCTAGTTTTAAAAGTGAAACCATGGATATTTGTCAAGCAGAAGTAACAATCAGTAGCGTGATTTGTCGGTTCACGCCATATTACTGGCACTCCAAAAGGCATCGACTTATGCTTCGGCGATTTTAGTAACCAACCTGCCAATGTATTCGCACAAGTCGAACAAACTGCATTTGGTTTCCAAGATTTATTTGCATCATCAACTTTCGAATCGAAATAAAGTTCATATGCTTTCTTTAGTAATGGTGTAAAGTTTTTCTGGTGAACACGATCGGTAAAATATCCGCACACATAACAGAACAGATCAGCCGAATTTCTACAACTTCTAGAAGCCATATTTCCCTCAGAATTATTTCAAAATACAGTAACTATTTGAAAAATAGCGTAACATATGTCATGCATCTTTTAGCAGTATAAAAAGTAGAAATATTTTGCATTTTATTAATTTTTAATAAGTTATATAGTAAAAATGAAACGGAGCAAATAACGGTTTCCCAAAAATATATTTATTCACAAATATCTTAAGAACCCGATGTGATAGAGATAAACGGATTTCAAATTTGAAATCAGCGCAAGAAACTGACCTAAAAACACTTATTCTTATATAAGAAAGAAAAATGTTGTTTGTCAGTGTAATAAAACCTGACATTTAGCGAGTTTTTTCCCCATCATTATAACAAGTAGTTCCTATAAACAAACAAAAACAAAAAAGAGAGAGAAAACAAAACAGGCAAACAAACAAAAAACACCAAACAGAAATAAACACGGGGAGTGTGAAAAGGTCTAGGGTGTTTAGTTTAAATACAACGTGACTGCTGTAATAAGCCGGAGTCAACGGCGATGCACCAGACTTCTGAACCAGGGTATTGGTCAGACTTAAAAGCTGACCACTGCTTTAACGGCTTGTTCATTCTGTGTGGACATTCACTACAAACACACAGCGTTGCATGCAGTTCGATGACATGGACTCTTAATATTATGGATTGTATAAATTGTTCTTTTGATACTATTTTATATTTGTCTTCATAGATTGCAACATATGTGAGAAAGGCAGGTTTTATTTTTTCTTTGTTTTGTGTGTTTTGTTTTTTTAATAGCAGGTTAAAATAGTTAAGTCGGTTCCATGTGTTCTTTTATTCCTTCATTCAGTAGTTTTCCCATGTAGGGAATTTTCTGTCGTCTTTGAGTTTTCACATAGTTTTAAAGGGTCGGTTCTTTCCCAGTATGTTAATGTTATACATAGTTGTGAAGGAAATTGAGTGGGGGGGGTTAATAAAAAATGAAATTGGGACAAAAAGTTAATTCAAATATGCAGGCCCCAAAAACTGTCCTCCTGTCACGAGCGCCTGAGAATGTCAGTCCCGAAAACTGACCTCTCGTCTTTCAAGAGATAGCAATCTTCTGGCCTTTATTTAGCAGGGGTTGCAATATTGTTTGTAATGTTGATTATGTTGCATCCATGACATGGTGTTGACTGAAAGTATAGTTTGTTACTGTACACGTTTCTGACATTATTTTGCTATATAAATGATGGTGCATCCTTATTTTTTTAACGTAGACTTTGAGAGTCGGTTGGGAACAGTTGATGACTGCCATTGCCAGAAACATTAATGAAGTTGAAAACCAGGTAAGATAATGTTGTTGTCTGAGTGTTTTTGTGTGCTTTCATAATTTTTCTGGACAAATTGTAATATCTTTGTAGCAAGATATTTTTTGTTTTGTTTTAACAGATCTTACTTACTAGTTTTTTTTTTTAAGACCTGTAATCTTTACATTCTTGTGCTTTTCTTTTTTTAAATATTACTTATTTTGTTTTTAAATGTGGTGGAAAAAAAATAAATTATTGCAACATTAAAAATACTTTCCATAACATGTGTTTTAAAGTTATTTTCACGTCTGTTATTTCAAGCAAACTGTTTCTTTTGCCATACTTATTACTTTTTCATAAGTATTGTTTATTTTAGCTGTTTAATTTATTCGCCAATAATGTTGTTGCCATCAGATTTTGACAAGGGACTCGAAGGGTATCAGTGAGGCTCAGATGAATGAGTTTAGAATGTCATTCAACCACTTTGACAAGAACCACACCAAGAGGCTAGAGCCCAAAGAGTTCAAGGCCTGCCTTATCAGCTTAGGATACAAGATCAGAGACGACAAACAGGTATGTTCCGGTTTTTGCACCACAACAAAAGTTTTCGTCAGGAATATAAACCAGTCACTATTTTATAGAATTGTGGTTCTTCTTTATAGAATATTCCGTCAAAAGGAACACCAGGAAAAAGCAGCTGAGGGATGTCACCTTAGGGGAACAGTCCCACAGTCAGTTATGACTGAAGAGGCTATTATTGGTTGTTCTATAGCCGGTACTTCTTCCTCCTCCAGGTACTTTTTTCAGCTCTGAAGTTGTTCATCATGTCATCTTCCCTAGCAAAGTCATGCCAAGTCTTCCCACCCCCCCCCCCCCCCCCCCCCCCCCCCCCCCCCCCCCCACCCCCCCCCCCCCCCCCCCCCCCCCCACCCCCCCCCCCCCCCCCCCCCCCCGCCCCCCCCCCAGTCTTCCCCCCCCCCCCCCCCCCCCCCCCCCCCCCATATCCTGTGCCATCTGCTAAAAATCTTCCAGATTCTTATTTATCACTTTTGTTTCTGTCTCCAGATCTCTTCTCCATGTTTTTTTGTTTTCGCCCCCCCCATCCTTTCTTACACTGTGGATTCCAGAAAAAGGACTGCCTTTTGATGCTATCAACAGGTTTCCTCAGTGTATTTCTGTTGATATCAGTCTGGTTTTTGTCATCAGTTCCATATTGGTGGAATAATGTTGTCCATTATGCTTCACTTCATGGATACAAGACTGCTATCAAGAGGCCATATGTGGAATTTTTCACAAAAGCAACCTCTCAGAACTCTTAATAATAGACATTGGAGGCTGACACGGTTGTTTATTTTTTGCAGCATGGTCGTGGATTTTGTAATAAGGCAAACAAAAGAATTAAAAAAAAAAAAACAGGAATGAAATGGACATTTAACAAACAGCTAGCAGATCTTAATTTTCATGAAATCATATAAACAAGACTTCCAGGAACAAAACAAATAGATCAGCGGTAAAATCAAAAAAATAAGGGCTTTGCAGCAGTTTAAATACAACTAAGGAATTGAGAATAAGTAATAGAGAAACAAATCATAGAGAGATCAATTGTAACATGATTGGCTTTACCTACGTGGGAAGTAACATCAAGAAAGAAGGAGGAACAACAGGATGTTCATCATCATTTGCTCCTTACGGAGCATGGAACCAATGTTGCGGCAGGTCCCTTTTTAGGAAGCCAGCATCAAATCATTCACATGCAGACGTGGTTTCCTTTTGCTGTTTTTCTCAAGGTTCTCCTCACTCATCCCCGAGTTTTTTAGTTGAAGACTTATCTAGCTAATTATTCTTACTTGGTTATTTTAGTCACAGTAGTGCATAGCTCTGTTGTTGCTGCATCTAATGTTTGCCTTATTGTTCATGTGATAGAAGAGACAGCATCAGCGATTGCAGTATCTACCACTTGATTGTCATATATCCATTCCATTTTATTTCTGCTTTCCCCTACTTTCTGTTTTGTTGCATCACCCAGACAACTTTGAGGGTGATCATTGCTAAGAGGGTGATCATTCCTGTCTGACTGAACTTCATTATTTTGTTGTATAAAACTAAGATTCTTTGCAGAATTTTTGAATGAAAAGAAATTAATGAATATCCTTCACCTTCTTATCAGGTACCTTTTGCTTTTGTGGGCGTGTTTTACAACCCCTGGGGTTTTGAGTTTTAACTCTTCCTTCTCTTTCATTCTATTTGGGGAGTGTTGCTTTCTGTGTAGTATAGTTCTAACCATCTTGTCGGTTATTAGAGATAACATAGCTTTAATGTTAAATAGTATTCACATGTAATGTAGTTGTTATGTCATATAGTTTTTAGTTATAATACAGCTATAATGTCAAATAGTTTTTAGTTATAATACAGCTATAATGTCAAATAGTTTTTAGTTATAAATACAGCTATAATGTCAAATAATTTTTAAATGTAATTTTCAGTTCTTAACAGTGGGAGGTTCCCACAGCTATTTGTTTTACAAGATGAAAGTGTATGTACGAGGGCTATTCCAAAATCAACTTCCGATTGGCTGGTAAAAATTAAAAAAAAATTGACAATAACATCTAAATACATACAAAAGTTACATACATCACTGCTTTACTTTTCCACATAGTCACCACCCAAATTCAGGCACTTGTCGTACCATGGCACGAGTTTTTGTAACCCCTGGTCAAGGAACGGTGCCGCCAGGGTACTTAGCCAGTTGTTGACTCCATCCATGAGCTCCTCGGTGGTGTCGAAGTGCCGGGTAGCCAGCCAGACCTTCATCTTGCCGAAGAGATGATAATCGCTTGGTGCCATGTCCGGGCGATAAGGGGGGTGGTTGAAAATTTCCCACTTAAACTGCTCAAGTAAAACCTTTGTGTGAGCAGCAGTGTGGGGCCGCGCGTTGTCGTGCGTCAATGACGCCACTGGTGAGCATTCCGCGCCTTTTGTTTTGGGTCGACTTTTGTTGACGGAATTCATGACAACAGGGACCACAATAACGTCAGAAGTTTATTGTGGAACACTGAAGAAGCTTCATCGGTCGATCCAAAACAAAAGGCGCGGAATGCTCACCAGTGGCGTCATTATCCTGCACGACAATGCGCGGCCCCACACTGCTGCTCGCACAAAGGCTTTACTTGAGCAGTTTAAGTGGGAAATTTTCAACCACCCCCCTTACAGCCCGGACTTGGCACCAAGCGATTATCATCTCTTCGGCAAGATGAAGGTCTGGCTGGCTACCCGGCGCTTCGACACCGCCGAGGAGCTCATGGATGGAGTCAACAACTGGCTAAGTACCCTGGCGGCACCGTTCCTTGACCAGGGGTTACAAAAACTTGTTCCACTGTACGACAAGTGCCTGAATATGGGTGGTGACTATGTGGAAAAGTAAAGCAGTGATGTATGTAACTTTTGTATGTATTTAGATGTTATTGTCAATTTTTAAAAAATTTTTACCAGCCAATCGGAGGTTGATTTTGGAATAGCCGTCGTATATATGTGCATACACACACCTAAACACATACAGATATACATTCACACTTTCTGTAATTCCAGGGTGAGGCTGATTTCCAGCGTATAATGTCCATTGTGGATCCCAATCGCTCTGGCTATGTCACATTTGATGCATTCTTGGACTTCATGACACGAGAGACTGCTGACACAGACACTGCTGAGCAGGTCATGCAGTCATTCAAGATTCTGGCAGGGGATAAGGTAAGTTCAGTATGCTTGCGCAGTCTTCTTAAGCCCATAGGCACAGAAATCACAGATAAAAGCTCTCCATGCAGCCTGAAGTTTCTGCTTTCTGTAACTAGGTTTATTTTAAATTCTTTTCATCATTTTGTTATATGACCATTCATCCTTAACCCAGTGACTCTGGACCTCAGAGGAATGAGAGATGATTCTTCTAACAATTTCAGATGTAAACTTGAATATGTTGAAAGAAAGAAGTCAGCTGAGATTGTTGATATCATAGAGTTTGTCCACGAATAGTACTGGAGAGAGCATGTGTGCTTTGTCTGTTCCTCATAAGTGGGGCACTTTTGCAGCAGACGTTCAGCTGTAATTTTATCTGTGCTGCATTTGCACTCATCATTTGTTCCTGTCTTTAGCTTCTTGAATACATGGTATCTCAATCAGTTGTGGCCTGTGCACAGTGTGAAGAATACTGCTTGTTCACTTCTGTTGAGCTGGAAATTTGCATCCTTTTCCTGGTGGCCTGGAGGCTGTTTTTCCCACTGCTGCCGATAAAACTTCCTCTTCATAAGTTATACATTTATCAAATAGTTTTCCATTTTCCTTTGCCAATCTGTTAAACTCTTCTTTGCCAGGGATGTTTGTAGAGTAAGTACGAGAGATTACTAAAAAACACTTTTTAATATATATAAACGCAGTTTTTTTTATAAACAGAAAAATTAGTTATACTGAAAAAAAAGGTCTTTCAGTATTTGCCAATCATTTATGAACAAAAGCATTAGAAAACTTGCAGAAGACAATTAATATGGTTAGAAAATAATGATAAACAATCTTTGAAGGACCAAGGACTAGAATGGAACCAGGCCAGGAGGAAGACAGCCGATAGGATAGTCTGGCGCTCTCTCTCCCAAACCTCTACACCTCACGGTAGAAGGGGAACGACTAAGTAAGTAAGTAAGAAAATAATGAGGGGTGCCTACAATGTATACACACCTTAGCAGGAGTAAACTGTGAGTCAGATCAGGTCAGGTAACCTGTTGTTCTGGCCTACTAATTTTGACCTCTGCTGGGTCAGTGTCAGTACTCTGTTGTGGTTTCATACTGTATTCCCTACTGCTGATACTACACAGTTACTGATCTTTACTGTTCTGTGAGATGGCAGCAGCAGACTACAAAATATGAAGGAGTGTATCAACAGTCTACAGGTCATAGAATACTAATTATAATAATACACTTTGTAATGCAGGCAAGGGGATAATCATGTTTTGGATTCAATTCACTGTCCTCGCTCAGTTCATTCGACTGTAGGAACCATTCAGTGTGCATCTTCACGTTGCTCATTAGTGTTTGGGAATCATTCAGTGATACTTATTTGTGTGTATCTTCACCTCACTCATTAGTGTCTGGGAACCATTCAGTCATACTTATTTTTGTGTATCCTCACCTCAATCATTAGTGTCGGAGAACCATTCAATCATACTTATTTTTGTGTACCTTCACCTTGCTCATTACTGTCTGGGAACCATTCAGTGATACTATATATATATATAGTGCCAGTGCAGTTCACAATAAGTCGGTAAAGTCCATAGCGAGTCAGTGCCTCTCACAATCAGCTTGCACACTTCACAGTCAGCTGGCACAGTTTACAGGTTTGTTAAAAAGACTTTTAACACACAATATTAATTTCAGTGGGGTACCTTACTTACTTACTTAGTAGTTCCTCTTCTACCAAAAGATGTAGAGGTTTGGAAAAGAGAGCGCCATACAATCCTATCGGCTGTCTTCCTCCTGGCCTGGTTCCATTCTAGTCCTCGGTCCTTCGAAGATTGTCAAACCACATAGCACTTTATTTGTTGGGCAGGTCACACTATTGTTACTACTTTTATATAACTTTTCACTTTCAACCCAGATGTAATAAATTCATCTTAACAGAGATCTTTGAAATGGGTTTCATGAGATGCTGGTTTTGTAATTTTGAAAATGTGAAGTGCCTGATTAACAAATGAATTCATAATTATATATGCTTCTTAACAACGTCAGTTAGTTTCAAATATCAATTTTTAACAATGTTATTTTGTTGCATTATTTCTTCGACCCATATAGTTCCCCGGGGGTCTCTTAGGAGACAAAGAAAGAATATGACTATTGCTCCCTCAGGCATGCTGTGTATAAAAGTTAGTTGCTTATCCTTTACAGGCAATCAACCCCAGCTTTTATTGGCTGTTTTGTGATTTTTCTAGACAATTTTTACGTTCAGTAGTTTGCCATTGCTTTCTGAACGGTACGGTGCTTATACCATTGTTAAAAATCCACACAAAGCGATCTGCTACCAAACCGTCTGCAGCAGGTTTCGAACTTGGTATATCTGGATTATGAAACTGCGTTCATATCCATTAGGCCACAGACGCCGACATGTTGCGTATAAGGCAACTAATACTTGTATATGGGGGTTGAGCTATAAGGCTGGCAACCTTGTCATATAAAACAAATTGCTACAGAAACCACTGCTACAAGAGCATGTGAATGTTTGGTGCAGGATTCTTGTAAGCGGACCAGCTGTAAGTGGTGGCTCCTTGTTCCACAGGGAGCGAAAAAAAAAAGATTATTTCTTTAAGTGTTGTATTTTTTTATGTACGTTTTAAATTCTACCTCATTTGAGTTCTCTATTTTAAAATTCACTTATTATTAATTAACTAGCGTAAAAGCCCGTCATAAGACGGGAGTTAAATTCAACGGGAATGAAATTCAAAAGCACCAATACCTAACGAAAATTTTACTTTTTCAAAAGTATTTTAAAATAACCACTGTGCATCACCACAGTACACGAACTATGTAGCAGCAGTGAGGATCCCAATGTGTGTATACGGGATCACACGTTCTATAAATATATTTTTGTGCACACCGTCATTTGCGCATTCTTCTTTGGGAAGTGTTACTATTTTCGTGAGAGTACATATAAGAGAAACAATACAATTAATGTCTAACTTTAAACCAAAGTTGCATCCCTTAGCGTTACGTACTGACAGAAAAAGCTGGGATTTTATATATAGGATGTGTCTCAACTTAGTTGTATTCACCAATTTTACATTTTACCTACTCATGTTTTCTTAAACATTTTACCTACTCATGTTTTCTTAAACATTTTGCCTACTCATGTTTTTTTTTAAACATTTACCTACTCATGTTTTTTTTTAAACATTTACCTACTCATGTTTTCTTAAACATTTTGCCTACTCATGTTTTCTTAAACATTTTGCCTACTCATGTTTTCTTAAACATTTTGCCTACTCATGTTTTCTTAAACATTTTACCTACTCATGTTTTCTTAAACATTTTACCTACTCATGTTTTCTTAAACATTTTGCCTACTCATGTTTTCTTAAACATTTTGCCTACTCATGTTTTCTTAAACATTTTGCCTACTCATGTTTTCTTAAACATTTTGCCTACTCATGTTTTCTTAAACATTTTACCTACTCATGTTTTCTTAAACATTTTGCCTACTCATGTTTTCTTAAACATTTTGCCTACTCATGTTTTCTTAAACATTTTGCCTACTCACGTTTTCTTAAACATTTTGCCTACTCATGTTTTCTTAAACATTTTACCTAACAGCCGTACATCACAGCTCAGATCCTGAGACAAGAGCTGCCTGCAGACCAAGCCGAGTACTGCATCCAGCGCATGGCTCCATACACAGGTCGTGATGCAGTTCCAGGAGCACTCGATTACATGTCCTTCTCCACGGCTCTCTATGGAGAGAGCGACCTCTAAATCAAAGCATGCAAGCAGAAAATACTCCTGGTCAACGCCCTTGAGATTGAAGGCTGTTCCTTTTTGCATCCCCTTCCTCCAACACTCCTCCTACTGTCATTGTTGTTCATTCACAGCGTAGCAGTGTGTTGAAAAAAACAAAAGAGATAGAAAGCTGTATATAAAACATTTTGCTACTGAAGATAATTTGAAGCTGTTCTAAATGTCTATTGTATTTAATGACAATTTTCTGATGACTGGCATGTTAATGGTGAAACATTGAGTTTTTTTTTAAATCAAAAAGACAGCACAAACTTGACAAGTTCAATAAACCTCACCGCATAACTGTCAAGTTCAACATCATCATTGTGTTAGTCAAGTTCAGAGCCTTCATTATTTAGATGAATGGAAAATATTGACTGACTCTAGCAATGTCTGTAGGTCATTCTCAAAATCTTTAGTTGTTTTCAGTGCAGATGACCATTATTTTTCGGGGTGGGGGGGAAGAGGGAAACGAAGAAAAGGATAACAATTGTCTGTTCCCTAGCAAGTGAGGTTACCAGTGTGTGTGCAGGTCTTGTCATGTAGTCTAGGGTTTTAGCATTTGTACAGCATGAATAAGCAAGATTTAGTTTACATATTTTCATTCTAGTAATATTTTTTTTTCTGTGTGTTTGTGCGTGTGTAAAGGTTTGTGAATTTAGTTTACTTTATATGCTGCATTTTAATTTAACATGAGGAAGTAATAGATCCAGTAAACTATGACCGTATATTTTGGACATATTTTTTTTTTAAACTTTCATAAAGCATTTTTTTTTTATTTTTTATTTTTTTTTTATTTATTTGGTATCGATGGTTAATACAAGATAAAGTCTGATTTTAATATCGCTATGATAGAGAATTTTTGTTTTCGGAACAACATTCACATATACATCACTCACCATTTTCGTGTTTAAGGATGGGAGGGAAAAATAACTATTTTAGACATATATTTTTTTAACGATTTAAATGAGTAGGAAAAAAACCCATGCACTTCACAAGGTGGGTAAATACCTAGGTTTACATTGAGTTGGTTGTGAGAAGCGTTTCTGTTACGGAAGCCTGTTGTAAGATGATTGAAATTCATCAATTGAACTAGATAATTTGGCATATCTTTGATGCAAGTTTTTGAACTACCAGTGCCTTTTTACACTGAGCTTCAGATATAACATATTTAACTCTTGCCATTTTGAAGAGAATATTATTCCGTAAGCCTCCTCAACTCGTGGGTAGTTAACCTAAGTGCTTCAATGATAGGTCTACACTAGGTTCCTTAGTACTCATTGTTTACAATGTTAAAAACTTTTTTTTGATTTTTTTTTTGGAAGTTATTTACAATATGTAGTTTTCTGGCTAAACTTTTCATTGACATGTAGGACATCCATCAGGTGGCGTTAGAAATAGTTTTGGACATTTCCCCCTTTACCTTGATACCGTGTTTTATGTTTCAAAACAGATTGTTGCGTGTCCCCTCCCTTCTCAGGTGTGCATGATTTGTACTGTATGTTTTGTTTACATGAATATAATGATGAGGTGAATATTTATTATTAATCACTTTAGGAACTTTGCTTTTCCATACCTTAAGATGCCATTTACTCTATCTTATGTATATGACTAATATTGCAAGTACGGGGAAAAAAAATAGAGTATGTTGTATTTGCTCCATTAATAAAATTTATTTATACATATATATATAATCTGTGAGAGCCCCAGTAGTCACATTTTAAATTTAATTTAATTTTTTTTCCTCTCAATGAGACAAAGGAGAAGGACCCAGGTTCTTGTATTTTTGTGTGTGTGTGGACTTAACTGCCCAATGGGCTGATCACCCGTTGGCTTGTCACACCGATTACGGAAACAACGGCAGATGGATCTATTTGTTGTTGCCCTAAAGACGCCGCTAGGCGTGATGGGAAACTACAACAGAGAAAATCAATCTGCTGTTGCCCTTAAGACGCCACAAGGCGTGATGGCCTCTGACTGCTTGGTCGGTCTTTGGCTAAGGACGGAAGAAGAAGAAGAAGTGGACTTAACTGGTAGGTTATCTGTCACCAGTGTGTCTTCACTGTTGTAGTTCTGAGTTTTACTTTAGATTTGCAATATCTTATAATAAGCAGGGAAAAGGCTAACTTTACCTTGGCTCTTTCTTTTTCTGATGCATGTGACATCTGCCCCTGAAGCACAGTCATCCAGTAAATATGTCCCAGCCTCATTTTGCAGGAAGGAAAAAAATATTTAGGCACCTGAAGGACCTGTTCCTCGATGTACTTAGTGATGTTCCTCCCTCTACTCAGTGACCACCATTGTGATGTTTCAACTGGCTGCAGATCTTTTGCTTTATAAGGTTGATACTATCCGTCAAAGCCGCTGGATTCTTTGGCTTATAATCCTGTGACCACCTGCTTCCTTAAGCATGTGTTCACGTTTCTGTAACAGCTTTCATGTGTTAATAGAGGTAGATGGTTGACCTATTGTCAGCTTCTCATAGTTGCCTTTTGTGAACATGCTCAAAATTTAGGATATGGGATTTTTCCTTTCCTTTATGGAACAAATACCAGGACATGAAAACCGTGTATTGATATAAATAGGCATATTCTATTCCAGCATGTTTGAGATACCTTATAATTGCCAGAGATCAGGAATGAAAGTTGAACCCTGCTGTTATATAACTAACATAAGACTTGCCTGTAGTTTGAGAACACTTGCTAGAAAGACAAGCCATACGGTAAACATTTGATCAAGGCTCTGACCTAGTAATAGCTTCTCACAAATTTTCAGTTATGTGTGTGAACATCTCTAAAGGGTTTTTATTTTTGCTTATATGGATGACTGAGTCTATCAGTTTTAAAAGTTTAGGGTTGCCATTGCTTAGCCATATTTTTTGGCATCATATTTTTTGTTTTAAAAACAGCTGTGTAGGTGAGAACAAAAAGGATTGCTAGATGTTTTACAGATCTTTTAATGTGAATAAGCTTTTAAAATTTGCAGATTCAGTAACATTAATGGACAGTTGTGTGATGGGATATTAGGTTCAGTAACTAATGGGGCAATAATATGAAGGGATACAAGCCTGAAACTCCATGTTAATTTGATATTCTCTACCCAGCTATACTGTCTACTCCATGTTAATTTGATATTCTGTTCCCAGCTATAATGTCTGCTCCATGTTAATTTGATATTCTGTTCCCAGCTATACTGTCTGCTCCATTGTCTCTTGTATATAGACAGTATCGTATTAGAATCGACATACAGATACAACCTTTTTCTTTCTTTTTAAATGGAAGCTCAGAAGTTTTAAATACTTGATTTGTGAGGAGGGAAGGAAGAAATGTATTGTCTTCATATCAAGACTATTGACACAGTAGCATATCACATTATCTTGATTAACGCTTTAGTGACTTTAATTCTGCAGCTGGGCAACAGCAGAAATGTAAGGCATCCAGATGGCTCTTCAGGATTGCTCAACATATTCTTGTAGCTAAGAACAATGAAAAAACACCACATGTAACCATCTCATATTCTGGCCAAGCCAGTGGCAAAATTGATTACAGTAATTAATGTAAAATTGCTGGCTTTAGATGCTAGCCATTTCTCTTGTACTTTAAGTCAAGAAGAGGACCAGAATTGTGTGGTCAAAAAAGTGTCGAGGAATCATAGTTCAAATGCCAAGGACTGCAATTGACAATATAGCTCTATTTGTTTTCCATATTCAGATTTCATTGTAATGCCCAAATTATTCAGTTTTTGGAAATTATTATATTTTCTGTAAACTTTGCTGTAAAAAAAGGTAATTCTTTTTTTTTTTTTTTTTTTTTTGTTATATATTAATTTCATATTCTGCAGTTGTATAATGCATTTTCATAAAACGCTAATTAATTGTTATTGACATAGATGATTGATATTAGATGCTGTTATTATTCTTTTTACCTGCTTATTGCAAATAATAATTAAATGACTGTAATGGTTGGGTCAGCCTGTCGGTTATTTATTCCTTTCAGTGATTTAAAAAAACAGGTCATAACTTATATTATTATGACATATTTTGTCCTCCTCCTCTCCCCCCCCCCCCCTCTTCCCCCCCATATTTCATATCAGTTTTGTTTGTTATTGTTTTGTTTTTTTCTCTCCTCCTCCTTGGTATCTTATCTTTTGAAAAATAAAAATTATGCAAGGCTCCTCATATACCCAAAAGTTGATTGCGTTCTTTATTAACTTGTTGTTTGGTAGCATTGTAGAATGTACTATGATGGGTAGTGCTTGTAAGATTGATTTCACGTATGGAGTGTTATCAGTTGGCAAGGATAGTTAAAATTAATGTATGAAGAAGATAGATTTGATCTGAATGTCGCCCCCCCCCTTCCAATCCCAAGACTGAGTTTATTTTTTCTTTGTTTTTTAATTATAGTACTGATTTGTTGTGGGGTCTCCGCATGTGTCATAAATATTCTACCCTTTTTTTTTTTTTTTTTTTAAACGTAATGACATTTTATTTAGTACCTAGGCAATACTGTTACGGCTGGCTTTGAATGTGACCATTTTTTTTTAAAAAATATTTTGTCAGATATCTGACAACCTGTGTCTTGTTATTGTATAGGATAATGCATGAAGCTTGTGGTACTAGCATCTGCTGAGTTTTTTTTCTCCATCACACAACAGGAACACAACAATTTGATTCATGGTAATTATTGAGTTAGTTGATAATGAAATAATAATAATACATGTACAATAGAAGTCATGCAGGGATGGCAACCCACAAACCAGCTCTGTCCTTCAAATAGTAACCAATATGAATAAAGTATTGAATACCCATTAATGCCATCGTCGGCTTGTCTTAAATGAAGTCTTGTTTTGTTAATGCTTTCGTTTTTATTTTGGTCTGTTTTTTTTCTGTCTCTCTTTCCTCCTCCCCCCTTTCAATTTTTCCCCTTCCATTTTTCCATGCAGTTCTAGTTTCTGTGGTAACATGTTCTACATGGTGGTGTTGCCAGCAGCAAAACACTTTGAGTACTAATGTAGTGCTAGTTTCTGTGGCAACATGTTCTACATGGTGGGGTTGCCAGCAGCAAAACACTTTAAGTACTAATGTAGTGCTAGTTTCTGTGGCAACATGTTCTACATGGTGGGGTTGCCAGCAGCAAAACACTTTAAGTACTAATGTAGTGCTAGTTTCTGTGGCAACATGTTCTACATGGTGGTGTTGCCAGCAGCAAAACACTTTAAGTACTAATGTAGTGCTAGTTTCTGTGGCAACATGTTCTACATGGTGGGGTTGCCAGCAGCAAAACACTTTAAGTACTAATGTAGTGCTAGTTTCTGTGGCAACATGTTCTACATGGTGGGGTTGCCAGCAGCAAAACACTTTGAGTACTAATGTAGTGCTAGTTTCTGTGGCAACATGTTCTACATGGTGGGGTTGCCAGCAGCAAAACACTTTAAGTACTAATGTAGTGCTAGTTTCTGTGGCAACATGTTCTACATGGTGGTGTTGCCAGCAGCAGAACACTTTGAGTACTAATGTAGTGCTAGTTTCTGTGGCAACATGTTCTACATGGTGGTGTTGCCAGCAGCAAAACACTTTGAGTACTAATGTAGTGCTAGTTTATGTGGCAACATGTTCTACATGGTGGGGTTGCCAGCAGCAGAACACTTTGAGTACTAATGTACTGCTAGTTTCCGTGGCAACATGTTCTACATGGTGGTGTTGCCAGCAGCAAAACACTTTGAGTACTAATGTAGTGCTAGTTTCTGTGGCAACATGTTCTACATGGTGGTGTTGCCAGCAGCAAAACACTTTGAGTACTAATGTACTGCTAGTTTCTGTGGCAACATGTTCTACATGGTGGTGTTGCCAGCAGCAAAACACTGAGTACTAATGTAGTGCTAGTTTCTGTGGCAACATGTTCTACATGGTGGTGTTGCCAGCAGCAAAACACTTTGAGTACTAATGTACTACATGGTGGTGTTGCCAGCAGCAAAACACTTTGAGTACTAATTGTGTACTGCTAGTTTCCTGTGGCAACATTTTTCAACAATGGTGGAGGTGTTGCCAGCAGCAAAACACTTTGAGTACTAATGTAGTGCTAGTTTCTGTGGCAACATGTTCTACATGGTGGTGTTGCCAGCAGCAAAACACTTTGAGTACTAATGTAGTGCTAGTTTCTGTGGCAACATGTTCTACATGGTGGTGTTGCCAGCAGCAAAACACTTTGAGTACTAATGTAGTGCTAGTTTCTGTGGCAACATGTTCTACATGGTGGGGTTGCCAGCAGCAAAACACTTTGAGTACTAATGTAGTGCTAGTTTCTGTGGCAACATGTTCTACATGGTGGGGTTGCCAGCAGCAGAACACTTTGAGTACTAATGTAGTGCTAGTTTCTGTGGCAACATGTTCTACATGGTGGGGTTGCCAGCAGCAGAACACTTTGAGTACTAATGTAGTGCTAGTTTCTGTGGCAACATGTTCTACATGGTGGGGTTGCCAGCAGCAAAACACTTTGAGTACTAATGTAGTGCTAGTTTCTGTGGCACCATGTTTTCTACATGGTGGGTGTTGCCAGCAGCAAAACACTTTAAGTACTAATGTAGTGCTAGTTTCTGTGGCAACATGTTCTACATGGTGGGGTTGCCAGCAGCAAACACTTTGAGTGCTAATGTAGTGCTAGTTTCTGTGGCAACATGTTCTACATGGTGGGGTTGCCAGCAGCAAAACACTGAGTACTAATGTAGTGCTAGTTTCTGTGGCAACATGTTCTACATGGTGGGGTTGCCAGCAGCAAAACACTTTAAGTACTAATGTAGTGCTAGTTTCTGTGGCAACATGTTCTACATGGTGGGGTTGCCAGCAGCAGAACACTTTGAGTACTAATGTAGTGCTAGTTTCTGTGGCAACATGTTCTACATGGTGGGGTTGCCAGCAGCAAAACACTTTAAGTACTAATGTAGTGCTAGTTTCTGTGGCAACATGTTCTACATGGTGGGGTTGCCAGCAGCAAAACACTTTGAGTACTAATGTAGTGCTAGTTTCTGTGGCAACATGTTCTACATGGTGGTGTTGCCAGCAGCAAAACACTTTGAGTACTAATGTAGTGCTAGTTTCTGTGGCAACATGTTCTACATGGTGGGGTTGCCAGCAGCAGAACACTTTGAGTACTAATGTACTGCTAGTTTCCGTGGCAACATGTTCTACATGGTGGGGTTGCCAGCAGCAAAACACTTTGAGTACTAATGTAGTGCTAGTTTCTGTGGCAACATGTTCTACAAGGTGGTGTTGCCAGCAGCAAAACACTTTGAGTACTAATGTAGTGCTAGTTTCTGTGGCAACATGTTCTACATGGTGATGTTGCCAGCAGCAAAACACTTTGAGTACTAATGTAGTGCTAGTTTCTGTGGCAACATGTTCTACATGGTGGGGTTGCCAGCAGCAGAACACTTTGAGTACTAATGTAGTGCTAGTTTCTGTGGCAACATGTTCTACATGGTGGTGTTGCCAGCAGCAGAACACTTTGAGTACTAATGTAGTGCTAGTTTCTGTGGCAACATGTTCTACATGGTGGTGTTGCCAGCAGCAAAACACTTTGAGTACTAATGTAGTGCTAGTTTATGTGGCAACATGTTCTACATGGTGGGGTTGCCAGCAGCAAAACACTTTGAGTACTAATGTAATGCTAGTTTCTGTGGCAACATGTTCTACATGGTGGGGTTGCCAGCAGCAGAACACTTTGAGTACTAATGTAGTGCTAGTTTCTGTGGCAACATGTTCTACATGGTGGGGTTGCCAGCAGCAAAACACTTTGAGTACTAATGTAGTGCTAGTTTCTGTGGCAACATGTTCTACATGGTGGTGTTGCCAGCAGCAAAACACTTTGAGTACTAATGTAGTGCTAGTTTCTGTGGCAACATGTTCTACATGGTGGTGTTGCCAGCAGCAAAACACTTTGAGTACTAATGTAGTGCTAGTTTCTGTGGCAACATGTTCTACATGGTGGTGTTGCCAGCAGCAAAACACTTTGAGTACTAATGTAGTGCTAGTTTCTGTGGCAACATGTTCTACATGGTGGGGTTGCCAGCAGCAAAACACTTTGAGTACTAATGTAGTGCTAGTTTCTGTGGCAACATGTTCTACATGGTGGGGTTGCCAGCAGCAAAACACTTTGAGTACTAATGTAGTGCTAGTTTCTGTGGCAACATGTTCTACATGGTGGGGTTGCCAGCAGCAAAACACTTTGAGTACTAATGTAGTGCTAGTTTCTGTGGCAACATGTTCTACATGGTGGGGTTGCCAGCAGCAAAACACTTTGAGTACTAATGTAGTGCTAGTTTCTGTGGCAACATGTTCTACATGGTGGGGTTGCCAGCAGCAAAACACTTTAAGTACTAATGTAGTGCTAGTTTCTGTGGCAACATGTTCTACATGGTGGAGTTGCCAGCAGCAGAACACTTTGAGTACTAATGTAGTGCTAGTTTCTGGGGCAACATGTTCTACATAGTGGGGGTTGCCAGCAGCAAAACACTTTGAGTACTAATGTAGTGCTAGTTTCTGTGGCAACATGTTCTACATGGTGGGGTTGCCAGCAGCAGAACACTTTGAGAGTACTAATGTAGTGCTAGTTTCTGTGGCAACATGTTCTACATGGTGGTGTTGCCAGCAGCAAAACACTTTGAGTACTAATGTAGTGCTAGTTTATGTGGCAACATGTTCTACATGGTGGGGTTGCCAGCAGCAGAACACTTTGAGTACTAATGTACTGCTAGTTTCCGTGGCAACATGTTCTACATGGTGGGGTTGCCAGCAGCAAAACACTTTGAGTACTAATGTAGTGCTAGTTTCTGTGGCAACATGTTCTACAAGGTGGTGTTGCCAGCAGCAAAACACTTTGAGTACTAATGTAGTGCTAGTTTCTGTGGCAACATGTTCTACATGGTGATGTTGCCAGCAGCAAAACACTTTGAGTACTAATGTAGTGCTAGTTTCTGTGGCAACATGTTCTACATGGTGGGGTTGCCAGCAGCAGAACACTTTGAGTACTAATGTAGTGCTAGTTTCTGTGGCAACATGTTCTACATGGTGGTGTTGCCAGCAGCAGAACACTTTGAGTACTAATGTAGTGCTAGTTTCTGTGGCAACATGTTCTACATGGTGGTGTGCCAGCCAGCAAAACATGTACATTAATGTAGTGCTAGTTTTATGTGGCAACATGTTCTACATGGTGGGGTTTTGCCAGCAGCAAAAAACACTTTTGAGTACTAATGTAATGCTAGTTTCTGTGGCAACATGTTCTACATGGTGGGGTTGCCAGCAGCAGAACACTTTGAGTACTAATGTAGTGCTAGTTTCTGTGGCAACATGTTCTACATGGTGGGGTTGCCAGCAGCAAAACACTTTGAGTACTAATGTAGTGCTAGTTTCTGTGGCAACATGTTCTACATGGTGGGGTTGCCAGCAGCAGAACACTTTGAGTACTAATGTAGTGCTAGTTTCTGTGGCAACATGTTCTACATGGTGGTGTTGCCAGCAGCAAAACACTTTGAGTACTAATGTAGTGCTAGTTTCTGTGGCAACATGTTCTACATGGTGGTGTTGCCAGCAGCAAAACACTTTGAGTACTAATGTAGTGCTAGTTTCTGAGGCGACATGTTCTACATGGTGGAGTTGCCAGCATCAAAACACTTTGCGTACTAATGTAGAGCTAGTTTCTGTGGCAACATGTTCTATATGGTGGTGTTGCCAGCAGCAAACCACTTTGAGTACGAATGTAGTGCTAGTTTCTGTGGCGACATCTTGTACATGGTGGGGTTGCCAGCAGCAAAACGCTTTGAGTACTAATGTAGTGCTAGTTTCTGTGGCAACATGTTCTACATGGTGGGGTTGCCAGCAGCAAAACACTTTGAGTACTAATGTAGTGCTAGTTTATGTGGCAACATGTTCTACATGGTGGGGTTGCCAGCAGCAAAACACTGAGTACTAATGTAGTGCTAGTTTCTGTGGCAACATGTTCTACATGGTGGTGTTGCCAGCAGCAAAACACTTTGAGTACTAATGTAGTGCTAGTTTCTGTGGCAACATGTTCTACATGGTGGTGTTGCCAGCAGCAAAACACTTTGAGTACTAATGTAGTGCTAGTTTCTGTGGCAACATGTTCTACATGGTGGTGTTGCCAGCAGCAGAACACTTTGAGTACTAATGTACTGCTAGTTTTCTGTGGCAACATGTTCTACATGGTGGTGTTGCCAGCAGCAAAACACTTTGAGTACTAATGTAGTGCTAGTTTCTGTGGCAACATGTTCTACATGGTGGGGTTGCCAGCAGCAAAACACTTTGAGTACTAATGTAGTGCTAGTTTATGTGGCAACATGTTCTACATGGTGGGGTTGCCAGCAGCAAAACACTGAGTACTAATGTAGTGCTAGTTTATGTGGCAACATGTTCTACATGGTGGGGTTGCCAGCAGCAAAACACTGAGTACTAATGTAGTGCTAGTTTCTGTGGCAACATGTTCTACATGGTGGTGTTGCCAGCAGCAAAACACTTTGAGTACTAATGTAGTGCTAGTTTCTGTGGCAACATGTTCTACATGGTGGTGTTGCCAGCAGCAGAACACTTTGAGTACTAATGTACTGCTAGTTTCTGTGGCAACATGTTCTACATGGTGGGGTTGCCAGTAGCAAAACACTTTGAGTACTAATGTAGTGCTAGTTTCTGTGGCAACATGTTCTACATGGTGGGGTTGCCAGCCCCATGCACTATTATATCTTTAGTCACCTCTTATGCATTCTTGGTGGGATCTGAGGTCGTATTCTTTCTTTTGTCTCCTGACATTTCTCTCTTCCCCCCCCCCCCTTTTTTTGTTTTCTTTTCATCTGGTAACCACAAGGGCTTTTGTCTATTCCTCATCACCATCATCATCTCCATTTTGTTTAAGTCTCCTAATGGAGCCACCAGTGCAGATGGCACAGATTGTGGAGGAGAATCATCACTAGTGGTCCTTGAATACAGATTGTGGAGGAGAATCATCACTAGTGGTCCTTGAATACAGATTGTGGAGGAGAATCATCACTAGTGGTCCTTGAATACAGATTGTGGAGGAGAATCATCACTAGTGTTCCTTGAATACAGATTGTGGAGGAGAATCATCACTAGTGGTCCTTGAATACAGATTGTGGAGGAGAATCATCACTAGTGGTCCTTGAATACAGATTGTGGAGGAGAATCAAGCTCCCCAAGGAGCATAGGCCTTCAGTTCACTCAGGTCAAGTCCTCCTGTCCCGTGCCATCAGCTCAAGGTCATCCCTTTCATTTGTCACCAGTTCTCTTCTCCACATGTTTGTCTGTCTCCCTCTATCTCTCTTACCGTAAGGATTTCAGGACAAGGACTGCCTTGTAATGCTATCAACAGGTTTCTTCAGTGAGTGTCCTGTCTTCCAGATGTTATCAGTATACCCCCTTTGCAGGGTAGAGAGTTATCAAACCTTGGGACAGTACACACACGCCAAAGTGGGCCTGGTGTAACCTGTCCCGAGTCTAGGATGCTCCCTGGGGTGAAAAAAAGCCCAAAACAAACCCCAATCGTCTGGTACCGGTACTGTGTAGATGCACGGCGGGTTGCTGCGCCATCGTCTGGGTGCTTCCTGGCCGTATGGTAACACGGACCTTGTGTAGATTGGCCATGCCAAGGGTAAAAGAGTCTAGTTACTCGCACCCTATGGGGATCAAAGAAGAAGATGTTATCAGTGTCGTCTTCTGTGGAGGTGAATATTGAACCTGAAATAGCGTGTGTCAGGTGCTGCAATACAGGGCTGTGGAATGGAAAAATCCAGAAGCATGCCTTCATGCCTGGAGGTGCTAAGTTTGGGACAAAAACTCTTTAGCCAGCTGACTGCTGGGTCTCATATCTCTTGTTCCAACTTTCTTTCATTTTTGGACATGAGATTAATGTTAATTAGAATCGACCTCACTGCACTCTGGGCAAACCCATAGGTGCACAGTCTCCCTCAGCAAATGACGACGAGTATGAATGCTAATTGTTCCTGTAGCATGCTGATTCAATTAGCATTCATACTCGTGGACATTTGCTGAGGTACATCAGAGATAATCAGAAGAAGATGGAATAAGTCTGTTAAGTACCACTTGAGAATGTTCCTGCCAGGAATCTTAAATTCTTGCAACTGAATTTAAGGGGAAAGTAGAAAATATGAAGAATACCTAATAAATCTTGTCTTGTTTGCTTCACCTTGATGTGGTGAAATGGCTTGCATGCTATATTGACTACCTTTAGGTAGTCCCATAACAAATGCTGCTGTAGGGGAGTGAAGTGTTAGAGACTTCACCATACTAGGTCCAGCTTTGTGAGGTGGGGGTGACCAGTTCCCTTCCTTGCTGCCTTTGCCTTCCCTAACTCAAGAGTAGTCAGGTACCAATTTACAGCAGGGTAAACTGGAGCATGACGGCACCATGTTTCGAACCCGGTATCTTTGCTGCGAGAGGCCAGTGCTGTAACAACATTGCCATTACATTAATACCATGATCTAAGTCTGCGGGAGCCTTGTGGTCTTGGTAAGTTCAACCAAGTGGAACAGGTCAAAGGGGAGAGTAGAGAAGAAACACCCACACACACACAGAGAAAGCATATCATGTAGTTTGTGATGAAAGCCAGATACTAGAAGTCACTCTGCTGTCAACACTTTGTCACAAAAGCCAGATACTGGAAGTCACTCTGCTGTCAACACCTTGTCACAAAAACCAGATACTGGAAGTCACTCTGCTGTCAACACTTTGTCACAAAAGCCAGATACTGGAAGTCACTCTGCTGTCAACACCTTGTCACAAAAAAAGGGCCAGTGAAAAGTACTATGGATTTATATCTTACTCAATTGTGGCTGCTGTAACAAAATTATTGTATCAGATTCTTAGTCCATGCTTTGGAAGGTCATAATGGATGGCTATGGCATGAATGGAAAGCCTCGGTGGACAATTAAAAGGATGCATCCGACGTGTTTACAACCAGTGCACAACAGGAACAATTAGCATTCATACCCTTCGACCTTTACTGGGGTAGACTGAGCACCTATGGGTTTGCCTGGAGTGTCATGATGTTGATTCTGATCAACAATAACAATACCTCATTCGTATACATTGATTACACATGAAACAAATGCCAAAATGATGCAATAACTGCTGTTTGACAAATAAGTTTCAATTTTTATTTCCAGACACAAAATGGTATGAAATAAAATCTAAAATGGCCACTAAATTAACATTATAAGGGAGCGAGGAAAAAATTGCTACCTGCTTTGAAATCGTGTGTGAAAAGACCAGACGTACTAAGCTGCAAATTTTATGTGACGTAGTATTTCATGTAAAAAAATAGCAGTTAAACACCTTTATTTTGATGTCTGTTTCATATAAATTAGTTGGAAACGAACGATGAAATAAATATTTAAAAATAAGGAGTAGCATTTGGATCAGTCTAAGGAGTTGCCTTTGTGATGTCACTATAAATAAGGCAGTCACTGAGCCGTTATCACCCAGAATTTATCTCTTAAGATTTCAGCACATACACAAAAATCACTATGATTCAAAGCCTTGCCTGGCAAACAGTGTAGATGAAGCTAGCAAACTGCTACCACATAAGACTTCTATGATGAACATCACTGAACACTAGACAGCACCAAGTTCAGACATCAAGACAGTGATAGATAAATGAATGCAAAAGAATAGTCAACATCAAGTGTGGATTAGTTTTGAGTAAGAAAACCCAGGAAATGGAAAGGAAAACAGAAAAATCTTTGCCAGCTTCTGCTATTTCAGCCAACTGGTCACTGCACGAATCTTTCAGAATGTTCACAATCGGCACGAAGCTCAGAGAGGCACACAGAAGACCAGACTGGCAGTTCCCTATAGATAATAAATGGATACGCCGCCTGCAAGATATGAGGGTAACAAGAAGAGCAGAAGGATGATCGAATCATTCACCACTTTCTAAAACGTCCACAAATAAAATTGAAAACTTTCATAGACACAGCAGGAGGAACAAACCACAAAGTGCAAAACCTAACAAGTAACACAGGAGTAAGTTCAAACTGAGTTTGGGAAACAGGTTTAAATACATGGAGGAAACTATTGGTAACAGTTGCTGCAGAATCTACGAAACATTTCAGAACACTTGTGATGAGGTTCTTCATAAAAGGAATAAACAACATAACTAGTCGTTCAGAGATAACACGAATCTTTAAAAGCAATATACTGAATTGCTGACAGAGAAAACATGAATATTTAAAAACTATACCAAATTGCTCACAGAGAAAACATGAATATTTAAAAACAATATACCGAATTGCTCACAGAAAACATGAATCTTTAAAAACAATATACCGCATTGCTCACAGAGAAAATATGAATATTTAAAAACAATATACTGAATTGCTCACAGAGAAAACATGAATATTTAAAATCAATATACCAAATTCCTCACAGAGAAAACATGAATATTTAAAAATGTACCGAATTGCTCAAAGAGAAAACAGGAATATTCAAAAACAATATACCGAATTGCTCACAGAGAAAACATGAATACTTAAAAACAATATACCAAATTGCTCACAGAGAAAACATGAATATTTAAAAACAATATACTGAATAGCTCACAAAGAAACATGAATCTTTAAAAAACAATATACTGCATTGCTTACAAAGGAAATATGAATATTTTAAAAAAATAAACCGAATTGCTCATTGAAAAAACATGAATATTTAAAAACAATATACTGAATTGCACACAGAGAAAACATGAATCTTTAAAAACAATATACCGAATTGCTCACAGACAAAATATGAATATTTTAAAAAATATACCGAATTGCTCACAGAGAAAACATGAATATTTAAAAACAATATACCGAATTGCTCACAGAGAAAACATGAATATTTAAAAACAATATACCGAATTGCTGACAGAGAAAACATGAATATTTAAAAACAATATATCAAATTGCTCACAGAGAAAACATGAATCTTTAAAAATAAAATAATGAATTGCTCACAGAAAACGTGAATCTTTAAAAACAATATAACAAATTGCTCACAGGCAAAACATGAATCGCTCACAGAGAAAACATGAATCTTTAAAAACAACATAGTGATTTGCTCATAGAGACAACATGAATCTTTAAAAACCATATACCAAATTGCTCACAGAGAAAACATGATTATTTAAAAACAATATACCAAATTGCTCACAGAGAAAACATGAATATTTAAAAACAATATACCAAATTTCTCACAGAGAAAACATGAATCTTTAAAAACAATATACCGCATTGCTCACAGACAAAATATGAATATTTTAAAAAATATACCGAATTGCTCACATTCCAGAACAAGGACTGCCTTGTAATGCTATAAAAAGGTCTCTTCAATGTGTGTCTTATCCATCGCCAGCGTCTTCTTCTCAACTCTTGTTCCACTGGCACTTGTCTGGTTCTTGTCATCAATTCCACATTTGTGACTTTGTCATACCATTTCAGTCCTTCTATTCTACGCAAGCACCCGTTTATAAAAGCCTGTAGCTTTTTGGTTTTTGTTGCTTTTCGTGTCTCAGAGCCATACAATAGGACTGACTTGACATTTGAGTCAGATGCACTGTCTGTCCTGCAAGCTCTCAAGGGTGGTAAACTCCCGCATCTGAGAAATGAACTAAACAAGGTAGCTGCCAAAAAGAGAACCATACTTCAGTGGGTACCATCTCATTGTGGTGTACCCGGAAATGAAAAGGCAGATAAACTTGCAAAAAAGGGAGGAGAATGTGAACAAGAAGATAATGAAATGAAGTCACATACTTTGAGAAAAAGAGAGCTATCCAGACTATCAGAAGAGAACAGAACCAACCCAAAGACGACTATCACACTCTCGACCGGCAGGGACAGATAACTATTTTTCGCCTCAGGACAGGGCATAACAAACGGAATAAACACATGCACAAGCTACGATTGTCTGCTTCACCACTGTGCACATGTGGATTAAACGAACAAACTGCTGAGCATATTCTACAGGATTGTCCTCTGTATGACAAGTTAAGAAAGATATACTGGCCCAATGACTCAACACTAAACTCAAAGCTATATGGAGCTAAAGAGGAACTTCAAACAACAGTCGAATTCATCATGAGAACTCGTCTGACGGTGTAAACATCAATGATGCGATCGCAAGAAGACGAAGAAGACATTTGAGTTGAAGATTCTTATTTTCGTGTTGATCTTGATTTCTCTTGTTCTCCATATGTTTCCCAATGCAATGAAAGCCCCTTTTGCTTTTTGTATTCTTATTTTTATATCATCGTCTGTCCCTCCAACTTTGTCTATATTACTTCCAAGATATGTGTACGATTCTATATCTTTTAGTGGTGTTTCTTCAAGTTCAACTTTGTTATCATTTCTTGCATTAAAACAATATACAGAATTGCTCACAGAGAAAACATGAATATTTAAAAAAAATATACCGAATTGCTCACAGAGAAAACATGAATATTTAAAAATGATATACCGAATTTCAAGAACACACAGAGTTTGACTCATTTAACATCGGCGGGTACCAGATCCCGGAAATCAGATATGCTGACGACACAGTCCTCCTATCGACCAACCCAGAAGTACTTGAACAATTAATTCTGTCCACCAAAAAACACAGCAAGGCCCAGAATTTATACCTAAACCCCAAGAAGACCAAAGTATTGACAACAAACAAAGTAAAGATCAAACCAGAAATTGAAATTGATAACGAAGAACTGGAAAGTGTTAATGAATTCGAATACTTAGGATCAATCATCAACAGCTCTGGCGACTGTGCAGTAGAAATTAAATAAAGACTTGCAATTGCTTCACATAAACTAATACAGATGAAAAACCTATGGCAAGGCACAAGCAAAGAAACAAAATTACAATTGATCAGAGCATGTATATTCAGCAACATACGGCTGCGAGACTTGGAAACTCAATAAAACAGTTGCAAAAAAGGTTACATCATTCGAAATGAAATGCTACAGGATGTTGAGAATACCCTGGACAGAAAAAAAAAAAACCAACAGAGAAGTACTGCACTCACTAAACGTACAGGAACATTGGCTCCTAAATACCATCGCAATAAGGAAGCTGGAATTTTTCGGTCATATTAAAAGACATAATAGTCTGGAAAAAATAGTGATGGAAGGCATAGTCCCTGGAAAAAGGGGAAGGGGTCGACCTAGACGACGGTGGACCCAGGACATCACAGAGAGTCTGAACTTGTCTTTGGCTGATGCAGGTCGACTTGCCCAGAATCGTGATGCGTTCAGAGCAGCTGTAATGGAGACAACGTTCTGGAAAGAATACGTCACATGATAGGTGTGTTCAAATGAAACCCGTCCCAGTGGCTTTATAACAAATATATATAAGGTACATCCGCAGGAGTAGTAGAATTAAATACAGCAATTGTTATGAAGCAAGTACTCACTGGGGTCCTTTAGAAATAGTCACCATAGGCATTCAAACACGCATCCCACTGCTTGGGTAGACGGCGGATGCCGTCCGAGAAAAATGACTTTGGTTGCTTATTGAACCATTTGGTCACCGAGGCCCTGACGTCTGCATCGGAGTCGAATAGTTGTCCCTTGTGACGAAAGTACTGAGATTCTGTCTTTCAAATGGCCCATGTCTTTTTCTCCTTGCAATTTGTTCACTATTTTAGGAGGGATTACAGGTAATCCTTCTCCATGTTTCTTCTCCTTCTATTATTTACGTTTTTTCAAGATGAGATCACGATGGAGTTTGATCTCATCTGCTTTATGGTTCTTCTTTATGTGTTTAGAGTGTGTGTGTGTAGGAAGATTGGTGCAGTATTATTCTAGATTAAGACTTTAGAGCCTAGATCAGATTTGCACCAGTTTTAATCTTTTTAAAGATATGGCAGACAGCTAGACGCATTTTCGGGATTTTTATATATATCATCATCATCTCAGCCCGTAACCCGTCATGGGTCGTAGGGGTGCCATGGTGGAAGCATCAGCAGACAGGGTCCTCCACTGCTCTCTATCCTCAGCAATGCGTACAAGTGTGGAAAAACCGTGTCCTGCCCATTCTTTGATGTTATCAGCCCAGGATTTTCTTTGCCTTCCTCTTCTCCGTTTACCTTCGACTGTCCCCTGAAGGATCGTTTTCGAAAGGGAGTCATGACGAGTTACATGCCCAAACCAGGCAAGCTTTCGATGTTTCACTATTGACAAAAGTGGTTCTTGGTGGCCTGCATAGGTGTTTATCTTCTCTCTAACATAGACATTTGTTTTGTGCTCTTTATAGCAAATGCGCAAAATTCTTCTATAACATTTATGCTCGAAAGCCTGAATCCTTCGCTCCGTATCTGCAGTGAGTGTCCAGCTCTCACACCCATACAAGAGAATAGATAATACAAGTGATTTGTATAATTTGATCTTCACAGGAAAACTGATGTTACTTTTCCAGATCACATTCAACTTTGTCATGGCAGCTGAGGCCATCTCAAGTCTTGTCTTGATTTCTTTACTTGATCTTCCATCACTACATATAGTGGACCCGAGATATTTAAAGGTGTTAACTTCTTCTAACGTTTGCCCATTTAACGTAATGTTGGTCGGAACATGTTTCTTATGGCTATTCACCAATATCTTGCTTTTTTCTATATTAATTTCCATCCCATACGTTCTTGTTACTTTCTCCAGTCTAGAGGTAAGGTCTTGAAGTTCTGATTCTGATCCAGCTATCAGATCAATATCATCAGCAAAACGTAGGTTGCACAGAGGTCGGCCTCCAATCGATATGGTTGATTTATAATCGTAGAGAGCCTCCTGCATAATATGTTCTAGATAAATATTAAAGAGCACTGGGGACAGGATACATCCCTACCGAACTCCTACAGTTGTTTTGAAAAATTCTCCAATGTCGTTGCTTGCAAAAACAGCACTGCTTGCGTCCTTGTATAGTGCTTCAATGATATCTATGATGTTGGTATCAAAATTGAATTTTCTCATTACTTGCCATAAGCCTTCATGCCAGACTCGATCGAAAGCTTTTGTGAAATCGATGAAGTTATGGTATAAATCGTGTTGATGTTGGAGATGTTTTTCGATAAGTACTCTAATATTGAAGATTTGTTCTGAGGTACTTCTTTTTGGTCTAAAGCCAGCCTGTTCCTCTGACAAGATTTCTTCTGATTTCTGTTTTATTCTGTTCAAAAGTATCCTTAACATCACCTTACTTGGATGACTAATAAGGCTAATGGTTCTGTAGTTCTTGCACATTTTTAGATTTCCTTTCTTTGGAAGCGGTATTACTAATGACTGCGTCCATTCTTTTGGCCATTTTTTTTGTACTCCATATCTTCTGGCAAATTGTTGTCATGATTTTTACTATATCTGGTCCTCCATATTTCAAGAGCTCTGCTGGGATATTATCCACACCCGGTGACTTCCCTCCTTTCATCGAACATATAGCCTCTTCCACTTCTTCCCGTAATATTGCTGCATTTCCGAGTTCCCTGTTTTCGCACTTAATGTTGTTTAATATGCCTAAGTCAGTATCAAGTTTACAGTTATATAATTCTTTACAATATTCTGTCCACCTTCTCATTACAGCTGTTTTTTCATTGAGCAGAGCCCCATTGCTATCTTCTATGACAGTTACCCTGGGCTGTTGGGGTTTTGATAGTTTTCTTAATGTGTCAAAAGCTGCCTTGCTGTTACCTTTTATTAGCCCCGTATTAATGGACTCACATTGATCAGCTACCCATTTTTCTTTGGCCTGTTTCATTTTCTTCCTAATATTTTTATTCACCATACTGTATTGCCATGCTGCTTCAGGAACCTCTTTCTTAACCTTTTTCATTTCCCGCCGTGTATCACATAACTTCAGAATGTCATCTGTAACCCATGGTTTGTTTATTTTCTTTCTTTTACCAAGTATTTCTGTTGCTGATTCAATGAGCACGTCTTTCATGTTCTCTGTGATTGAGTTGATATCATCCTCCAAAAAATTGAGAGCTGCGAATTTTCCTCCAACAGTTGCCTCAAAGATTCCCGCGATTTCTGGATCTTTCAGTTTGTCTAAATTGAATCTTAACTGAGAACATCTGTTTTGATTATAGTTCTTTTTAAGTTTAAGCTTGAGCGTCATCAATACCATGTCGTGATCACTACCAATGTCGGCGCCAGGAAAAGTCCTAGTCTAGGATATATATATATATTTCGGCCATTCTTGCTTCATTGCCACTAGAGGGCAGAGTTTAATCCCGTTCCTTTGTCTAACAAAGGGGTAGCAGTAATCGGTTGCGTCAGAATTGTTTACAATTTACAATTCTGATTTGCCGAAAGCTAACTGCATTTGAAATGCTAACGGATCATTGGTTTAAAAACCCAAGCCGCGCTGATGACGTCATGAGGTCAGCGTGCTGTTCGTAGAAGATAAATAGGCTCGCATTTCATATTTTCGTTCGATTGCCTTTCAGTGGGACATTCGAGATTTGGTAAGCTTAATTTTAGAGCGGTATTTTATTTAATTTTTCTAGACTTAGGCCGATCAGTAAAGTTTCTGTGGGCAGTTTAAGTTTAATGTTAATTCTTAACGCCAGAGCCATCAAATACTGTCTTAGTGATAGATTTTAGGAACTTAATAGGTCCATGTATTTCCTTGTTGAAGGAATAGCGGTATGGTTTAAAAGTTGAGATATCACCGCTTTGTATTATTTCAAAAGTAGGTCGGGAGAGAAACCCGCATCTGCGAATCATATTTAATTACAGAATGGCGGGAGTCTGTGTATTTGTGATTTTATTGAGAATGTAAGGCTGCAAGTTATTTATATTATAGTACACTTCTATATGTGGACGAGGGGAAAGAGGTGTAAATTTGGAAGCACGTGGGTGCGTTCATTACTGTATATTTATTTGATACGATGTTCAGAGGGACGAGGGGGAGAGAAGCACGTGGTCATAAAATTGTACACACGTGGTTGAACTACGGGGTTTTCAATTTGATAACCGGGGTTATGTATAACTTTTGACGGCCTGTATATGCTAAGCATCTAACAGGGTTATACGTTATTGATTGTGCATTGTGGTTCTGAGTAAGAAGACGGAAATGAATTATTTCTTTTTAAAGGAAATTAGTTTGTATTACATTTTGTATGTGATTTAATTTTCTGAACGGGAATCGAATTCCTAGCGAGGTCTAGTTAATTGTGGTAAACAATTGCTGCATGAAGGGTCAGCGTAAGAGGTGGGCCACAGTATTTTTGGACAGCTCGGTCCTCAGTGAAAAACATTGTAACTCAGAATAATGGCAGAAAACGAAAATCATAATAAGTTGGGATAATCAGCCGCTTTGTATTATTTCAAAAGTAGGTCGGGAGAGAAACCCGCATCTGCGAATCATATTTAATTACAGAATGGCGGGAGTCTGTGTATTTGTGATTTTATTGAGAATGTAAGGCTGCAAGTTATTTATATTATAGTACACTTCTATATGTGGACGAGGGGAAAGAGGTGTAAATTTGGAAGCACGTGGGTGCGTTCATTACTGTATATTTATTTGATACGATGTTCAGAGGGACGAGGGGGAGAGAAGCACGTGGTTGAACTACGGGGTTTTCAATTTGATAATCTAGGGTTATGTATAACTTTTGACGGCCTGTATATGCTAAGCATCTAACAGGGTTATACGTTATTGATTGTGCATTGTGGTTCTGAGTAAGAAGACGGAAATGAATTATTTCTTTTTAAAGGAAATTAGTTTGTATTACATTTTGTATGTGATTTAATTTTCTGAACGGGAATCGAATTCCTAGCGAGGTCTAGTTAATTGTGGTAAACAATTGCTGCATGAAGGGTCAGCGTAAGAGGTGGGCCACAGTATTTTTGGACAGCTCGGTCCTCAGTGAAAAACTGTTGTGATTGTAACCAGTCATGCAGAACGAAGAATGTCTGGGTCAGCCACTGTTTATTTTGACTCGGGGAGAGAGAAGAGAAGGGAGTCGAGTGGGAGTGCTGACTTATGGGGCATGATTATGGTGGTACATAACGGGGGGAGAGAGAAGAGAGGGGAGTTACGTGTTGAAGAGTAAGGGAGTTATTTGTTATTTGAAATAGAGTATTAACGTTTTGTTTAGCTGTTGTTTTTTTTGTTTTGTCTGAACAGCAGGTGCCGGCTTTGTGGGGAAGAGCAGAATTTTTGATACTACAAACTTTCTCCCACGGCACAGCTGTGGCATTCGTCGACACGCAAAGTCGTGCGGTCCTTTGCCAGTGGCGGACGGAGTGAAAGAAAATACGTTTTCCCAAGGCAGGGAAGACATTTTTCCAGTGAATAGGATTTTTGTGGATAAATCCTGAGCTCTGACGCTCGTTCTGTTACACACGCAGATTGGCATGCTGCCAGCGTTGTTGTAATTTTATGTTCGCTTCTTCACGGCCATAATAAAGCCGAAAGCCCATCGCCCAGTCATAGGTAATCGGGCAGGTGAATTCAGAGCGGTAGAAGAAGCCAGCTACAGTTCCAGTCTAGAATTCAGTGGGGTTCTGGTAAAACCTTAGTCATCAATTCCAGAGTTCGTGGAGAGAGAGAGGGTGAACATTCTCTCTACAGAAGTCAGCACAGAAAGACCGAAAAGAGACATAGTTTTGTTGAAAATCATAGCAGAAGACAGCTGCTGAAGTTTAGAGGTGCAGTTAGTTGTGTTCGGGAGATTTCATGATAGGCGGTGTAGAACCGAAGTCTGTGCAGAGATGGTGTGGACACTTCGTAGTAGATCCAGCTGATTGTGTACTTAGAGTTTATATTAGAGTTTAGAATAGCTAGTTTGGAGTGGAGGTTCTACCTCAAGGGCAGTGTGGTTTATTTAATTTAGTCTTACCTTTTCCTCCATACAGGTGAAATTTGTGGGTGAAGGGTGGGGTTGTTTTGATGATACATCATTTGTCATTTTTGTCTTCCTGAATTTGTTTGTTTCAGGAGTGCTTACACTGCAATTTTATGTATTTGACATGTATATGAATTTTGTTTATAGGTGTAAATAAAACTTGTAAATTATAGCTGGAAATCAGTCATTTCATTTACGTACAGTAGCTATCTGTTGTCTGTATCGTGGTGTATGTGAATCTAAATTGAACCTTATCCCCTTAGGGTAGTTAGAGGTGGTTCGAGGCCATAGCAATTTAGACGTCCGAAGTGGCGGGGAAAGAATCAACCTCGGTTCTCAACCTCGGAGCCAATGGTCTCAACTTTCACATTTGCACTGTCAATTTTCATCAGAATCTATCTTTTCAGTCTTTCTTCTTACTAGTGTCTTGTCACTATATGTAGACAGTCTCTAGTTTAAAACCATTTCGTGACAAAGTGGGGGCTCGTCCGTGATCATCTTTGTTGGGATCAATTCTAGATTCATAGATTGTCTCTACAGAAAGTTCTGGAAAATAGATTTCTTAAAAAAAAAAAAATCCCCTAGACTGAGCTATATTAAGACTGATCCAGCTATAAAGTTTTTTCCACAGGTTCCAGTTAGTATAGATGATAGTGGTAGTAAGGTTGTTTATGACTTAGAGGTAATTGATGGCTAATTGAATTTTTTTTCTTAACAGGAAAGTAAATTCGGGTTTTGGGTAGCTGGATACTTATACATTTTTTTTCCAGGTAGTCCTTCCTTTTTGGTTCTTCTTTCTATCAGTTTCTGTGTTCTTGAGATTACAGCAATTCGCAAGTAAGATGGCAGATACGGCCAAGTTACGAGCTGCCTGGCGCGAGGCTGCTGAGGACATGGGTATGGACAAAGAGGAAACTAAGGCCTACATGTTGAGGGAGAAGGATAGGCATGACCTAAAAGAGAAAGAGGAGAGAAAGGCCGAGATGGAACTTCGGAAAATGGAAGCACAGGAGAAGATAGCACAGAGAGAAGCACAGGAGAAGATAGCACAGAGGGAAGCCCAAGAGAGGGAGAAGACCGCAGAGAGGGAAGCACAGGAGAAGGCAGCAGAGAGACAGCATGAACTTGCCATGCGTTCTCTGGAACTGCAGCATAGATCGTTGGAGGGCAGTTCGGCTAACGGAGATTCCCCCAGAGCAGTGGCAGCAGACACCGCAGGAAACGGAGGGCCCAGAATGGCAGCCATGAATTTTACGATGGACTCTTTCCCTAACGGAAATGAGAAAATTGAGGTGTTTGTGGAAAAATTCGAAAGAATGGCAAACGCATACGGGCTGGATGATAGTCTTTGGTGTCTCAAATTATCTCAGTCGCTGAAAAACCAGGCGTATGATGTCTATAGCAAGATGTTAGTAGACGACCAGAATAACTTTGAGGCTCTGCGTAACGCCCTGTTACAGCGATTTCAGTGGACTCCTCGGAAGTGCCAGACAATGTTTCGGGAAAGTCATCTGGAGAAAGGAGAAAGTTTTCCCCAGTTCGCTGAGAGGCTGAGGAATTACCTCACTCGCTGGAGAGAGTTGTCGGGACTGGTGAAATCTTTCGAAGGACTCGAAGAGCTCATCATGTGCGAACAGATAAAGGCCAACATGTCCCCAGACTTAAGGAAGTACCTGGCGGAGCAGGGCGCCCAGCAACTGGACCAGATAATTCTATTTGCAGAAAGGTTCCAGACGGCACAGGCCGAAGTACTGGGCCAGAAAAGAAAACACCCTGACCTGCCAGCCCCGGACAAAGGAGCATCTTCATCGCATTCGCCTTCCTCTTCAGCTCACCAGCCGCAAGGGCCGTCTCGCAAGGAGCCCCCTCCCAGTCATAACCTGCGCTCCCAGCCGCCTAACAGAACACAGGGGCCGACTTATCATGAACCCGTCAGGAACCGGGGAGATAATGAGAGATATTGTAGGTTCTGTCGGACTACCTGTCATTGTAAAACACGGTGCCCAAACAAACAACCCGCTCATCAGGTGGCTTGTTTAAGGCCTGTGAGGGTGAAACAAGGGAAGAAGTGGAAACCCTTCCAGTCAGAGAAGTTGTTCTCCAACAGTGGACCAGCCGAAGTGAACGGGACTGAGACTACATGCTTATTTGACAGCGGGCTTACATACCCCAGCATAGTCGCCCGACATCTGGTGAAGCCCTGGCAGATGACTAAGGAAAAGGTCAATATTGGTGGAGTTTTAAGGAAAGGGACTTCACAGTGCTTTCCCGTAGCCAATATTGAGGTGAAATGTAAGTTCGTGTCTGGCACCATCAAGGCAGCTGTAACGGCTCAGCCAGCCTATGACTTCATTCTCGGCAACCCATATTTAGTTTTGGGGAACCCGCCCACACCGGTCCTTGCTGATGCAAGGGGGCCTACTGCAGGCCAGGTACGTGAAAAAGGAGAACCCCTAATTCACAGAGCCCCGAGCGAGCTCGAACAGCCCTGTCGTGCTACGGAGAGGTTAGAGGCCTCTCAGGACAGTAGTATGTTACATGCAGAGGCTAATTCGTCTGTCAACCATTTGCATCCTAACGGACAAACGATGGTGACGCCTCTGATTCAGGAAGTACACTCTTTGTCGTCGGGAATTAGGCCCCCGATGGTATTAGCTCCCGCAAGTGAGGGACATACTGACAAGAGCGGTATTACATATGTCAACGACCAGCGCCATCTTCATAGGGCACAAGATAGCGGTCTGAGCGAGCATATAGTTCCAACCAGCCCTGGAGCCCCATCCGACCAGCACTTTACTCAAACGGAGGAGGACAGTGATCTGAGTATCCGTTTGCCTATAAACGGAGATGGGCCCCAGAACTCTAGTATCTCATTTACAGGAAACGACTCTTGTAACGAGGAGCCTGAAAAATTGGCTATCTTTTCCAATTTGTTTCAAGGAACATTGGAACAAGTCACTGAGAGCTTTATCTCAGATACTCCGCGATCTAACGGGATCTTAAACCGTTCAGTGTCACTGCAGGACACATGTCAACTAACGCCAGTAACTCTCGACGGGGAGAATTTTTTTAGAACCAGAGTTTCGGACGGAGGACTCTCTGGGACTACACGGGCATCTCACAAACTTTCCAGGCCAGGAATTAGTGAGGGAAACTGCCTTATAACTTCGCAAGGAGCGATATTGGAGAGCTCTGTCCCGCTTCATATTGGTAGGGGAAGAGCGAGTCCAGAACCACTGCCAGGGGCAGATCTTACCTACCTTTCTCCAAAGCAGAGGTGGCCAAACTACGGCCCACGGGCCAGATCCGGCCCGCCAACCAGTTTTGACCGGCCCGCCAACCTGTTTTGGCCGGCCTCTTATTGTTGATTGAAAATTACTGTATGCTCCGACCACTGTGCTAAAAAATATTACAAAATAGCACGCACAGGCACCAGAAACAAAACCAAAAAGACCCAAAATGTACGATTAACATCTCCCCAACTCCCACAACACCACCCACTCTCTCTCTCTCTCTCTCTCTCTCTCTCTCTCTCTATATATATATATATATATATATATATATATATATATCTATATATATATATATATATATATATATATATATATATATATATATATATATATATATATCATACCAATTGAGCTCTACTAGATAGTGCCGACAAAACGGAAATGATAACGTCAATCTCTGAACGTGCACGTGGACAGGCGAAGACAGTGTCGGTACCTACTTTGATAAAGAGAAACTGAAAGCAATGACAGATCTTTTCTGCAGTCGAAAGTCTCTGAGATCCAATGATGTTGCTTTGTCTTTAGCATCGGTATGGGAAAGTGATCGTGGGAGTGGGGGTGGATGGTAGGTACATTTCTATAAGAAGGAGTTGAGGTGCACAGTTGGTCTTGTGAAGTGTGTTAGTTAAGTATAAATCAGCCGGTGACACTTCTGGGCTTGTAGCTGCAGTGGCGTATCCTGGTAATGCCAGCTAGGCGTGCTGCTACTTAAAATGAATATGTACGCCTACTATTTAACCCCTTCCCCTCTTAATTTAAAAACCAACTATATTCAATTACGCAACGATAGTTATTCGGCTGGAAGAAAAACATTAACTAAATAATACATATTTTCACTTACAGGTTTCACTTGAAGATCAGATCTATTCTTCTTTCCTTTTGCAGAAATTTAATGAGCTGTTGAAAAATGGCGTGTGTATACTTCTGTCTTAGTTTTATGTACTGTTTTTAACAGTGGTAACTAAGGACATGGTTTACCGTTACTCACAACTGATAGTTTTTCACTAAAACTTAGTGAACAAAACTTCTTTTTAGCAATGTCGTCCAACACTTGCATTTTGGGTATATGTCAATTATCTCCGAAATACTAATTAACTTACAACTTGAAACTCGCTGTCACTGTAATAATCTGCACTCCCGGCAACTAACAAAAATTAATCACAAAAAACACTGGACTTGGACACAGCCGATTTTTACAACTCGAGAGCTGCAAGACGACCGCACACATGTTCTAATTGTATTGACGTATCTGGCCATGACCCCGATCCACACAAACCAGTCTTCAAACGTGAAACCGAAAGGTACAGCACGCATTGTGACGGAATTACCCGAGAAACTTCGGGCGATTGCTACCAACCAATAAACACTGCACTATAAAACGCGTCTGGGAAACTGGAACAAGATATATTCGTAGATTCTATGCGGGAAAATCCGTTATCCTGATGCGTGCGGTCCAAAAGAAGAGAAATATTTTATAGAATAATAAATTTAAATTTTTATTTTCCTTCGGGCATAGGTGTGCGGAGCACGCACAGCACACATAGAGAATACGCCACTGTGTAGCTGTTGTGCACGTTTTCATGTATAAGAGTTTGCATTTGTAAAAATGTTTTCTAAGTAGAGAAAAGTGGACAGTGAAAATCGCGCATTTAAACTAGAATGGGAGTTCGATTATTTGTTCATTCTCAATAAGGATAATAAACCTCAGTGCTTAATTTGCGCCCAAGTGTTAGCCGTAGTGAAGGAATATAACTTGAAACATCACTACATCACAAATCATCAGAAAAACAACGACGAGCATAGCAGCGAGTCGAGAAAGCTTGTGATTGAACAACTCAAGAAAAAGCAAAAGATTATATTTAGTCATGTAAATAAGATTCAGGAATCATCGCTCATGGCGTCCTATGTGATTAGTTATGAGCTTGCAAAAGCAAAAAAGCCGTTTATTGATGGAGAGTTTGTGAAAAAGTGTGCAGTTCAAATGGCAGAAGCGTTCAATGAAGAAAAAGTAGTGAAAGAATTTCAAAATGTACCTCTTTCAAAACAAACCGTAGCTAGGAGAACAGAAGATATTAGTTTGCATTTGTCCCAGAACTTGAAATCTTTATTTGAAAATTGTCCATACTTTTCACTGGCAATCGATGAAAGTACAGACATCACAGACACTAGCCAGCTTCTTATTTTTGTTAAAATGATCCAGGAAGACTTTACTGTTTCTGAAGAATTACTGAAAGTTTGCTCTTTGCATGGTACAAGTAAAGGGGATGACATATTTTCTGCAGTTCAAAATGCCATGGAAGAATATGGTGGGTTTGAAAAATTGTCTGCTGTGTGTACCGATGGTTGCAAGGCTATGGTTGGGAAAAATACTGGTATTGTTGGACTTTTGAAGCAAAATAAAATTGACGTGCCTACATTACATTGCATAGTTCACCAAGAGGCCCTTTGTGCAAAATCCATAAACCTAAATGACACTATGGCTACTGTAGTGAAAATAACGAATTTGATCAGAGGAGGACACAGCTCTCTAACTCAAAGGAAGTTCCTTGCATTTTTAGAAGAAGTGGATTATGTTTACGGTGATCTCCTGCTTCATGCTGAGGTGAGATGGCTTAGTCGAGGAAAATGTTTAATAAGATTTTGTGAACTGAAGGATGAAATATTTGACTTCCTGCGAGACAACTTACCAAGTTCAATTGATCTTCAAAATAAACTCAAAGATATTCATTTCATTCAGCACATGGCATTTCTCACAGATATAACACAACATTTGAATGTACTGAATTTGCAGTTACAAGGAAAAAGGCAAACAATTTTTCAAATGATGGGCTATGTTGATGGCTTCAAAAAGAAACTGAGCCTATTTAGTCTGTCTTTGCAAAAGAATGACCTGTTTCATTTTCCTTGTTGTAAACAGCTGTCTGAGAAAGAGAGTGTTAACTTCAGGAGGTACACAGATGACATTGAACTGCTGATTTCTGAGTTTGATCGTCAATTTTAAGATTTTGAGATGTTTCGTCCACAAATGGAACTTTTTAACCACCCATTCAAGTGCACAGTGGAGTCTCAGCCAGCAGAACTACAATTACAGTTATGTGAACTCCAATGCGACCCATTCATCAACACAACAGAAGCAACTGGAGCTGACATGTGGAAATTACTACCAAAGGAACGTTACCCACTTCTGAGAAAATGGGCCCTAAAAGTTTGCTCTATATTTGGTAGCACATATCTTTGTGAGACAACATTTTCTGCCATGAAGCTTATCAAATCCTAGACCAGAAACAGATTAACTGACTCTGTATTATCCCATTTTCTCAGAATTGCTACATCACAAATGGAAGTAGACTTCAAATCACTGGTGAAAAGTTTTGAGAAGCCACACTCTTCACAATGAAATAACACACAGATGTATGTTTGAAATAAATAATTACATGTCATATTACAAATTACAAAATAAATTAAAACAACAGATTCATTATATATATATTTTTTTTTTTACAGTAATTTCAGTCCGAAGACTGGTATACATGTCTTGGCAGATGTGCAGTACAGTAGTTTGCCGCTGCTTTCTGTACGTGGTTCATTATATATGTAAAACTAAATCTCAGAACGTTATTTTTTAAGGATTTTATAGGTCTGCCCCTCTGGTGTTACCCTTTACCATAATCTGGCTCTCGGCCAACCTTAGCTTGGCCACCACTGATTTAGGTGAAGAATTTAATGATATGTAAAATAAATTGTCACAGTTTGCAGATGGTATTGCTATATGGACAACTGGGAAACATCTGCCAAAATTATATAAGGATCTACAAAGTAAATAAATAAAGTATGTAAATGGATGACAAAATGGGGATTTCAGCTGAATACAAATAAAACAATCGGAATAATCTTTAGTAAAGGCAGGGTTGTTAAAAATAAAATTGTAGACTTAAATATCCAAAGGCAAAACATTAACACAGTGCAAACCACTCGATACCTTAAGACAATAATATAGAGCATTTCTAGTTAAAATGTAAGAGGTATGAACAAATAAGAATACCAATATTAGATTATTTGCAGGCATCAAATTTACCTATAAATATAGAAGAGGTGTTAATAATAGACAGATCTAGGGAATTGCATAATACAGTCAAACAGTATTTAATAAGAACAAACGTTAATATATAGTAATTGAGAAGGTGAAGGTCTGATGCTGTTCTTACAATACATATGACTTTTGACAGGTAAAAGTCAATTAAATATCTATTAAAGTTAGTTATATAACTGGAACACCAGGCCTTTACATCCCTCCCCCTTAATATTATTTTTGTTTGATGTTTTTGCTTGGTTTTGTTAGGTTTGATCTCGTTTTTGTTTGTTTGGGGTTTTTTTTAACATACAAGCATAATTGAAAACTGTGATTTGCCCTATTTACAATGATTTGACAAGTGTGATGCCACTTTCCCATATTGACAGTTGTTCATATTATTTGGAATTGAAAACAGTATATATCCTAATTATAACCCATCAGATGTTGAACGGGATATTTTTCATCATTAAAAAAATAATAAATTCATGGTAGAAAACTCTACACAGAGCGATACAATAGGAAGCAATATGATCACCAGAAAAGGTCCTCCGGGTCTATCAAGTGTTTCGGCCCCTTAATCTCCCAAGTGTCAGCCTCCTTTAGACCCATCTGCGTACACTGTAATACTGTCCTTTGATATTTGTTGAATATATTTCCTGGCTTTGTTTTTGATAGTAGCCATATCAGTTGTTTTATTACTTATGCCTGCCAGTAGTCTGTATCTGGTTTCTTGAGTTTCCAGGGTGGCACCATCGGCTTGTATACACTACTGTTATTAATTGATGTATTTAGGGCATCCAAGTGTACTAATTCCTCAATGCATTTCAAACCTGTCAGATATCTACTGGTATTCATGAACCTATTCTGAGTTGTTGTTAACTGATACCTAGCAAATGCTAGAAAAGCAGGATGAATCTTGTCCAACATAATGTTGGTCATGTAATTTAGTCTTAGTTCCTTTCTCCGAAGTTCCAAAGGGAGGACTCCTCGATGTTGATCTCATTATGTTCCCATATGGCAGATGGTGAAAGGATATCGTTTAACAGGTAAACCATCTATTTTCACGGCAGAGATGGTTGCAATTCTGAAAGCTCTAGAAATCTTCTATAGCAACCCTCCTCATAAATTGACAATATTATCAGACTCACTTTCTGCTATTCAAGCTATAAGAAACTTACGAGAATGCAGTAGATCTGATATAATAATAATAATAAATTCTTTAAGCGCCAAACACGGCGCATAAGGCAGAAACCAGTGCTCTCCAGGTTGTTCGTTGTGACGCCACTCCTCTTAGCTCTTGCACATTATTTAGGCCCAACGTTCTTCCTTCTCTTATTATTGTTCTTCTGAGTGTTTTCTTTTGGTCTTCCTTTTTTCCGCTTACCCTCAGGAACCCAAGTGAGCGCCTGTAGTGGTATTCTGTTGTTTTGCATTCGTAGGACATGACCGATATATGACCATCGTCTTTTCCTTATATAGTCGGAGACATATTTCTGCCTATCTGATATAGCAGAAGAGATATTACTGGCAAATACTTACCTATGCTCCAGAGGATGTTCTGTTCTAATAGCTTGGATACCTTCACACGTTGGCATAGAAGGAAATGAAAAGGCAGATAAAGAAGCTAAGAAAAGTAGAAATAATAGAAACCAAATAAATGTGGGGATGAGTAAAACAGAGATCAAAAGCTTAATTAAAAGAATAATAACTGATGAATGGACAGTAGAGTGGGATGGAAGTCTGAAGGGCTGACATGCATATAAATTGTTCAAGGCTCAACAAGAGCGTGTCACGTATCTAGAGAACTAAAAATTCCTAGCAGTAAGAAACTTCTTAGACTGCAACTAAGAATGGGCTATTTTAGAAAAGAAGAACCTTAATGTGCAGAGTGCGTAGAAAAAAAATAATATAGAGCATTTCCTGTTAAAATGTAGGAGGTATGAACAACAGAGAAAACCAATATTAGATTATTTACAGGCATGCAATTCATCCATAACTGTGGAACAGGTGTTGAGAATGTAGTGTCACACTAACATGGATACCAGCACATGTTGGGATAGCAGGAAAAGAGCTTGCAGACAAAGAAGCCAAAGGGGGAAGAACTAGTTATTGTGACGGATAAGATGAAAATAGAAGCTACCCTTTTATAGAAGTACCCTTGAATAGCATCGGGGCCCCTGAATTTTGTTAAATTTTATCGCCAACGTGGGATCCCCCACGCGGGCTGATTATTATGCACCATTTCCACGTGGATTTTTCCCACGCGGGATAATTAGTATGCAATAGTTATCATGCGGACAGCCAGGAGTCGCTTTGTCTTAAGTTTAGTTTAGCCACGCCTACTGCCTCATCTCTTGAGCGATTTAAACCAGCTAATTCCATACCTCTTTCTGTCATCCCGTCAAGAAGGCGTTGCCAAGAGGAAAACGGTCAGCATCAAAGACGCGTGTAGTCCTTAGAACGAAGCAGAGTTTTTAACACCTCCGGTTGACACTTTCATGCGAACCGGTCTGAGAGAGTTGGAAATCGCTGGCAGACCGAACAGAAACGGGGAAGTCTAGAGCGGGACTCGCGGCACGAAACGAGATTAGTTCCCTAGATCAAATAAGGCGTGAAACATCGCATGTAGCTATTACTTTTCATTTCATTAACTATATATTGGTACCGCTGAATAATGCAGTTATCATTCGTGGCCAGAGAGTTGAAGCAGTACCTAGCTTATATGAGAATCTTACAAGATTTCTTTTGGAGTCTTCTATATTGGAAGTCTGAATTCAATTCTGAGCTGCGGTAAAATATATTAGTCTTGTGTGATCTAGTGGTTTAGTTTCTTCAATTTTATTTCACTGGATGTTTGTGATTAATTTAAACCTATTAAATAAACATATAGCAAAGTTCTCCAGATGTAAATTAAAGAATGTAACTATCCGTTATTTCCCGAGATAATAGATGTGAAACATAATTATAAAACGCTAGGCGATCGTAATTGTTCAATAACCATATATTTCTACTTCATCTCGTGTAAATTTTGAGTAATTAACTGTTCATAGCTGGTGTTAAAAAACAATGCATTAGCTAGTCACTCGCATAGTTCTTCTAATATATTTAATTAAATACCAGAGTGATTTTTACAGGTCTTACCTAAAAATGCGGGCGTTAGATTTTATTATAGTATATCACCTGTTATCCATCTTCTCTTTTTTATACAGGTGGTCATACCTTTTGCGATCCAGCGGTTTTTATTTATATATATAGAGAGAGAGAGAGTCATGTTCAGATGGCTTATGGCATCCCACAGTATATGTTCCAAACATAATAACATTGACTATACCAAAATCTGATTGTTGGAGACCCTTATAAGGCTTTCGCAAAACCAGTAGAGCGGTTAAATAACCAAACCCACGTCAAATGCTAAATTGTGTAAAGTTTAACTGGAACGGGACAATGCCAGATATATTATATTAAATCATATAAAGTTCCCTGGCCTGATGAGGCAGAACTTAAAGCCCAAATTTATTTAATCAAAACCCATATGACAGTAAACAGTGTTCCTAACACCAACTATACAGAGAACAGTTTCAGCTATTCATTCAGAGAACAGCCTGAGAGTAACATTCCGATGTGTGATGATATCTTCACATTTTCACTACGACAGAAAACCTAGAAAAAAACTTAACCCCACCAAATACCTGCAGTGCGAAAAGAGGGATAACCCCATCCAGGAAAAATATAAATCAACGCACCAATTCAGCGAAATCTCCGAGAAAAATAGCAGTTGCCTAGACGGAGCTTTTCTGGGGCTGAACTGGACATATAATAGTCTTAAAGACATTGTGTTTTATTAATTCCACGGATGTATGCAGTGTCGGCAGAGGGTAAGTTAGAATGATCGTGAGCTCACGGAATGAATGTAGAGCGTGAAAACGGAACGAAAGAATTTATTCGCTTAATGTTACTACTAATATAACATCTTCTCTGTTATCTATCTCTCACTAAGTCCGAAGGCCCACGGGACAGTTAAACTAAGGACATACCGGTTACCCGTCCCGACTAACCCCACTCCCATTGTCAATCCTTTGTTTGATCTGTGGGGTAAACAACCTCGGGTGGGATCCTTTTCCTAGTTTTTCCAGAGGGAGGGTCTATGAGAGTATATATTGTTTATTTATTTTCCCTTTATGTAACTATAATTTCACCTGATGACATGATAACGATGTATTAACTGTTGTAACCTATTTTCTTCTAAAGATATAATAAACCTACTATATATCCTTAAACCTATTGGTGTCAGTCAAAACCCTCCCCTGATATATTTATATGTGACCCCCCTTAGTTTACCTGTTCGTTTCTACGTATGTACGTATTTATGTCACAAAATTGTTTGTGTGTGCGTACGAGAGGATAGTGTAGTTGAATCAGTATCAAGTGAGAAAATACTTCTCCATTTAAAGTGTGTCCTACTAGATAGGTGGGTGGAGCTGTTGGGAGTAGAAAATGCATTAATTTTAACGCCGAGTTTGGCACTTTGCCATTTCACCCAAATAGCCACTCTATGTCACGTGATGAGACTGGCTGTGAAAGTATTGCTAACGAGGCGGGTGAAAACGAGAGTTAGCGAAGTGGGCAGTCAGTGTCCAGCCGTTTTACGGTGGAGATGTGTGTTTGGGCGTGTGTGGATAGCCCTAATGTATATTTCTGTTTTTACATGGAAGTATTCTAATGTATGGCATATTTAACATTCATAATTGTTCATGCAAATGAGTGACTATTATTATTATTATTATTAATCTTGATTGTGTTCTTATTGCCTGACCACATCAATGGGTCTAATGTGAAGTTCGTCGTAATGTGTATTAAAGTTACAAACCGTCACTCAGCTGTTATTACTTTCGTTGGAGAAAGAGATGTGTGCACAAAAGTAAATTAATGTTTATTCGCCAGGCACGTAAAGAGAGAACCCTGGACATTACATTCCTATCTATATTAGATACAAACAAACAGTCGTGCAAAAGCAAAAATAAGCACGAAATATAAATAACCTATCCTCAACAGATGGGTAGCCAAGCCATTGTGTCTCGCGAATTTTTATGCCTGAATTAATTATGTGCACCAAGTTTATCTAAAATGCATTTGCATCAATTGAACTATAACATGATTGAACATGAAACAGGAGTTCAGATGCACTTTTAAGGCAACGTGTTGTAAGCTATTTTGAAGAATTATGCTGAATAACAATGACTTTTTGTTCGTGTAAATGAACTTTCTTGCAAACGAACCTTTTTGCAAAAACTGCGGTGATACCAACAATCGGGCAAATGAATTTCCCGTGCAAACGAAAGTTTTTGACGCACAGCGGCAAATTAGCCACGCCCCGTGACCTTTAACGTCAGCAGGAATTTAGGTCAACAAACACGCATGATTTCTGTTTATGGAATATTTTAAAGACGAACGGAGGACCTAGTTTTTCCAAAAACATTGAAGGCTTTCAGGGACCATACGTGTACTAACATTTATAAATCTATAAAAGAAACTTTACGGACCTTATTATTAAGAAATAAATAAAACAGTTCGACCAGACGACATATTATCAAACAAGTTTTCAGAACTATAGTTTCTATTTTGGCTCAGTGTTCCTGATTCATGCGAGACAGTGTAAACTACGTTACGCCGTGTTCAGACCAAAATACTTTAGTCTGCATTTTAAGATACGTCTAGTTTCATTTTAACAGCTTGTTTAAAGCATCTTGTGCTTTCATAGCGTGCTCCATCTTTGCTATTTTTCTTTTTTTTCTATTCTATATGTTCAGTGTTGCCATTTTTTTTTTTAGGTATCATTTTTTTTTTTCATTCATCTTCGGAAGTATGATGAAAGGTGATTTTCTATAGGTATGTGAGGTTTGCATTTAAGAAATTTTAGCGCTTTGACGCATTCATACTGACAGTCCGTTTTTGCATTGCGAACATTTCATTTTTGTTTAGATGTGGCGTTAGGTATCACGTTTTGTTATTGTGTCGTATATATGTCTCACATTGTCAGTTGTTGTAATAGTGCTTTCTGTACCTTCTTCTCCTTAGTTGTTAATGTGACGGTTGTTTCGTTTTAGTTGTGAATTATTTGTAGTGTCTAATAGTTGTTATTTGTTTACATTTTAATATAGAATATTGGTTTTGTTGTCTTAGTTGGTTAATTTTTATTTGTTTTTGTGTGTGTTGTATTTGAAAATATACCATCATCATTGTCATTGACATCATTGCCTTCATCTTTTCATTGTACATTTGTCTGGACCCATTGATATACATGGCATAATTTTGCATATTTTTTTTAAATTATAACATGTATTGAGCACTGCAGTGTTCATTAACAATATCACCATAATTTAACACATTCTAATTATGTCCTTGATGGGTTTGTACGACATACATAGGTATTGAGTTTTGTATTGTTCATCATTATAAATATCACTATATTTTGAACAGAAAGTAGTTTCTGGTAGGAAACCATGTCTTCGTTTCAGGACTTTATAGAAATTGGGATTAAATTTAATAAATCAAGAGCGGAACTAGAGGCGTTTGCTACTGCACAATTTGACAGCTATAATGCAAGAATTGAAAGACAGAATGAACGTGAATTAAAACGTCTTCAGTTAGAACATGATGAGAAGAAAAAGACACAAGATTTGGAGAAGGACAAGTTAGAACAAAAGGAGAAATTGGAGAGAATGAAGATGGAAGAGAAAGAAAAAGATCTTGCACAAGCTCCTGCGCTAGAAAAACTAAAGATTGACGCTGAGCAAGAAAAATTAAGATTAGCTGCTGCAACTGCTCAGAAAGCAACTGATTTGGAGATGGAGAAATTGCGTATTCAGAAAGATATAGATGTTGCTGTCGCCCTAAGAAAAGTGGAGTTGGATGCTCCAAACACATCATCTAGTACACCTGTGACCACAAACCGGATACGATTGCCTAATTTCAACCAACAAATCGACTGCGTCGATAGTTTCTTACAACGTTTTGAGCTCAAGGTCAGTGCGTTGAAGATCCCCAAGGGTCAATGGAGTGCAACATTATGCGATTTTTTAACAGCGGACGCTCTACAGGCTTATTTTGCTCTGAACAGCGGTAGTAGAGAAGACTACGATGTTGTCAAGGAGACATTGCTACGTAAATTTCAGCTTACGGAAGCAGGATTCCGTGATAATTTTCATTCCTGTCTGCCAAGCAGGAAAACTGACTTTGGAGAATTTATCTCATTAATAAAATTATACTCTAAACGATGGATAGAATTGTCCGGAATTGATAAGACCTTCACTGGCTTACTTGATCTAATGTTACGTGACAAGGTGTTGTCGGCATGTAGCACCGATCTTGCCTCATTTTTTCAAGAAAGAAAACCGAAAGACTTTGAGGCAATGGAGATACTTTGGAGACAATATATGACAGCTCACCCAGATAAAGAGGTTCACAAACCAACTATAAAGGATGCACTCCCAGTATGTGTGGCTCGTCATGACTTTAGAGATGGTGGTCATAGACCTCGATCACAGAGTGTGGACAGCAGAGTAAGGCAAAGCTATAGATCCAACTACCGAGGAAAATATAACTTCCCAAGGCAGAGGTCACCATCTAACTTCTCACAGAGGCGAGACTATGGTTATTCAAACCAAGGTCAGTGGCGGCAGAATTCTAGCCGTAATGAGGAAATGCATCACAAACGGATGGATCATAGACCCACACAAGACAATGCACCCTACAGTGGTAATAGGAATAGTGGCAGATGTTGGTCATGTGCTGGGAATAGACCTTATAAGAAATATTATGGAAACAGCACTAACAAACACAGTGGGCATAATGACAATAGCAATCATGAGAAGGGTAATGCATGTGTAACTACAAAAAAGAATGATGAGAAGGGAGCCGACCATGCCAATGCATGTATTGTAAGCTCACTTAATGATGAAAATTGTTATGGGTGCAAATCTTTATTCCAACCTGGTTCACAGCCCAGATTAATTTGCGGCCATGCTCTACCTGCTATGTCATCTTGTGAGAACGTGGGACGCCTCACGTTATATACTGGGTTTTCTGTATAACAGGCAATGTCAAAGTGTCCTTCGTGATTCTGGCTGTACCACTGTCGGAGTCCGTAGATCGCTAATTGATGAATCTGCCTTTACTGGTAAAACAGTGAAGTGCATAACATTTGGTGGGAGTATAGAGTGTTTACCCAGTGGCAGAAATATATATTGCCACACCCTTCTTTACAGGTAAGGTAAGGGCATGTGTCCTTGGCCAATCAGTATCAGACATTATCCTTGGTAATATACCAGATATTAAGGATTGCTCTCCAGAGGAGATACATAAATGGGTTTAATCTCACCCAGTGTTGGCTAACGCTGTGGTCACTAGGGGCCCAGCAATCCCGCTGAAAATCCAAGGCAGAGAGCCAGCTATTACCATTTAGTGAGAGAGCATCTCTTCAGAAATGTTCATAATTGTTTCCCCCCAGTCGTTCGCGAACCAAACAGCGGGAAGATGTTGCTTTGCAACCATTGTTTGCTCTAGCAGAGAGCAAGCAATGTGAGAAAAGACAAAAACTTCACGTTATTGGTTTTTGAATTTAAAAAACTCAGTACTGACTAGATGCTTTGACAACTATGTTTTAGTCAGGAGACAGGTAGTTATTCCAAAGAGTTTTAGACCTATTGTATTGAATACTGCCCATGACTCGCTTTTAGCTGGTCATATGGGGATTAAGCGTACTCGTGTCTGTTTCGTGTCACCTCAAATTTTTATTAGGCCTTGCGTTAACAAAGACGTAAAGCTATACTGCAGGTCATGTACAACTTGTCAAAAGGTAGCACGTAGGGGCAATGCACCACGCTGCACCCTTACAAGTCACTGATGTGCCATTTACGGCCTTTGTCACCAAGCTTGCAATTGACATAGTTGGGTCCTATGTTCAGTCATGTCAGATAGAGGAATATTCGATATATCCTAACGTGTATAGACTTATGTTACACGTTGGGGCCGGAGGCCATACCATTGAAGACTATCACCTCAGCAGCTGTCTCTGATGCTTTATTTGTTGTTTTTTGTCGCATAGGATTTCCTGATGAAAATCTTATCAGATCTTGTGGTACTCAATTTTATGTCTCAAATGATGAAAAGATAATTGAGGAAACAGGTAGCAATTAAAAGCATTCGTTCACAAGCCAATACCATCCGGAAGCAATGGTGTTTGCGAATGTTTCAATGGCTCGTTGAAGCAGTAATTAGGCACAAAAGTCACCGAGACATGTCCTCGTGAATGGGACCGAATGTTACCAGCGGTCTTGTTTGCTTACAGAGGAAGTGCCCCATGAGAGCACTGGCTTTTCGCCATTTTGAGTTGGTATATGGTGCCAACCCTAGAGGTCCTATGCCACATACTCAAGGATTTGTTTTGTGTGTTGGGATCAGTGGAGGATAATACTGTCCAACGCACCAGCTATGAACTGGTCATTGATCTCCAGGCAACGCCTTGTAGATGCATGAACTTATGCATCAAGTATGATACGTAATTGCTTCACACAGGTCGAGATTGATTTTTTTTTTTTCCACTGCAAACCAATCTCGAAAAATTACGTTCGTTCTTACCAGGAGAACAAGTATGGCCTACTTCTTCCGACCCAAGGAATAAAATAAACTGTGCTAATTTCTTGGGCAGGGCCCTTTTAAGGTGGTTGAGAAAGAAAAAAACTGATGTAGATTATGCCCAATTGACATAAGGGGCAAGTTAAAACATTTCACAATCAATATGTTAAAATTGTATGTGGAGCGCCCTGCAGAGTTAGAACCTATCTTTGCACAGTATTTCTGATGAATCCAGTTCGACAGACGTTTGTCAGCTGTTGTGGGAATCTGATGATTCTACACAGCGGAGCGATATTTCTTTTAATTTTTCCTCTGCTGCCGTTTAACATCATTCTTCCGAATCTTGGAGAGATGTAACTGTATCAGGTGATTTTAGAGATTTCTAGTTATTCGGAAGAAACAGGCTTCTTGCTGGTTTTAGCGGATGTGAATCTTTCTCTGATGTGCTGGACTGAACTTCCAGGTCGCACTGATGTTATCTCTCATGAGATTACATTGACTGAATATCACCCTATCAAACTCAGACCGTATACTTTTACACCTTACAACTACAGATCTCAGGTGGATAGTGAACTTACGTATATGCCTACGCAGGGCATAATTTCTTTTTTCCCTTCTGAATCATCCTATTCTTTTCCCTATGGTTTCTAGGTTAGAAAGAAAGGACCAAATCTCTTCGCACTGCATTGATTTTTACAGAGACTTCTTAAACAGTGCACTCTCACAGATGCCTGAGCCATGCCTGTTTTGGAGGACTCTTATCACAACTAATCCCAGGCTACATACTTTAGCAAATTAAGATCTTTCCAAGGGAAATATTGGCAGATCCTTAACTGATAAAGCCAAACCATTAACCGCATTTATACTCCATATGACTTAATTACAATGGCACTATATAATGTGATAACATAGGCTATAAGAGAGCGAGATTTACCAATTGCCATACCTCGCGACATTCATGATCTGCTGTAAGAAGCGGTGAGTACACATTTTGCGTGAAGATATGATACTTGATGTCATCACCATCCGCACCAACGGCTCCGAATACATAAATGTTAATATTTCCATACAGATCCATAATCCATCGGCACAAGCGCTAATGCACCTATCACAGGATTAAAAAGTCTTATTAATGCTACTTCAGAAAGCATCGGTTGCTACGAACATGCTCTGTCCTAGCTAAACACTACAAACTGTGACAAAGGTTGCCAGATCTTCGAAGTTGAGCGAGAGTAAATTACACAGCAGCAATCTCAACAGACATTCAATCTCATCTTAAACCCACTATGGTCACCGTACCAGAGTTGAGTAACCAACCCTTTGTAAAATAACAAGTACTAAAAACACTCACCTCAATAGGAGTATGAGCACACTGTCAACCACATATAAGCTAATTAGATAATCCCTCGTACAAGGGACAAGAAAAACAGTTTAGGAACCAAAATGTTTAGGACTCTTACACTCTATCACAAGTTCATTCCAACTATCATCTATTTCTTCAGTTCCTTCCTCCAGTCTTTGACGAAAAGCAGTGGACCGTCTCCGAATCAAAATTGTATTGAGGTCCATTAAATTACCTCTGAGCCAAAGTTGCAGCTTACTGAACAAAACCAAACAAAACAACACTGTGGTATAATATTTCTATTTAACCATCACCCAACACCCCCATTCATTGTTAAGAGTATGATACCTAATATCACCTATGCCAAATTCCTTAAGCTGATCTCGCCGATCAATAACAGAAATATCCCACTACTTTCTCAAGACACAGGCATAAACCACTTGGAGTGGTTGCCACGTATTGCCAATAATCAAAACTCGCTCAGCGCGTTCTCACACCCCACTAACCGCCCTACACGTGACCTCCAACCATATAACCCATTCTTAGAAAACCAAAAATTCATGAATTAATCCAATCCCCCAGCTAATAGAAATCTCTAAGAACGACCTCTTGTCCATCATTTTGTGGGTGTACACACTGAGTGGCCAAGTTATCACGCTATTTAAACTTGCGCACCCTTTCTAACCTCACCTAGACGCAACCACCCCGTCCACTAAACAATCGCCTCAAATAAAAAAACTACCACACTACACAATAACGAGTAAGAGTTTCACACAGATGTTAATCTTCGATATCTCTCTGCCTTAAACCAAGAATCAACCAACCCACCCCACATACACACTCACCACACAACAACCTACTATCACCACCCAACAATAGAATCCACCTGGACCACCTACAACCCTCTTCTCCTAAAGAAGGTAAGTCTTCCTACAGAATGCTACCCAGCACTCTATCTCACTTGAAAGCTGATACTCACCTCTGAAGATTTACTTGAATTGTTTCACAAATAATGGAATTACAGTTTTGAGCCGAAATGCCTATGAAACATTCATGAAGCTCCACACTGTTCGTCTAAGCTCTGCGCTTACGTGCAGATTGTGTAGCGTTCAGTCTTTCACAAAATATCCAGTACAGATGAGTGTACTTTGCACTGCTGCGAAGCCTCGAATGAAGTAGTGTTATAAAATAACAACAAACTTCGCGATTGAAACTCATGACATGTTGAAAACATGTCTATAACCATGCATACAAGAGAGGTTCTCGTGATGTACGACAACTCTATTCACTAAACATACCAATTAAGCCCCAGTAGAGGAGTATCCGCAATGTTCTTCATCTCTTACTCGAAGCGCGCTCTCCAAGATGGAAACTGGTGCCACACTGTAGGATTCGCTCCCGCAAGAGCTCCTGCACTCTAACTAAATTCGCGTTTATTACTGAGATATCAAAATGCCCTGGGGGTGATTGGTGGCGGCTAGGATGGGGTATGGCCCCCTTCCACCTACTATTCCCAGCACAGGAATATATCTAATTCATACCGATGCAGAAATGATTTTTTCATTTCTACTAAGATTAAGTAAGTTCCGTAATCTATGGTCATAACGCCCCCCCTGATCTTCAAGATAGTGGAGACCCGATGCCTAACCTTCTCGTGGTCAGGGGGGCAATGTTGGGAGTAGAAAAATCAATAAATTTTATACCACGTGCAAGTTGTCGGCACGTTAAAAATGCCATCTGCGTAATAAATCAAAAATAGCCATACTTCTAAAAGTCACTAGGATGAAGTACTTTACATGTGAAAGTATTGCTTAACAGTGACACGGTACTAACAAAAGAGCTTAGCGACAGTGGGCTAGTCAAGTAGACAACAAATGTCTGCCTACATGCAGGTGATGCTACTGCATGTAGGTCAAGATGGAACGTGGTGGATGACCTTTCAATAAATGCATAGCTTAAATGGTCCATCTGCGTTTTTTCCTACCCGAGGGCATGATGATACCAACGTAGTTTACAACGTCATCAGAAAGCTCTGAAAATATAGTATGGCTTGTTTAACATTTATTTTAAAGTGATCTACCCATATAACGCACAAGATTAACTCTTGACCCAGAGTGGTACGAAAGAAGATAAAGAATGCTGACAATCGCAAGGGATTTTTTTCATAAGAAATCCTTCTAGAAGTGAAAAACAATGCTTGCAAATGGCAGGCTCAATTGCGTCTAACTTTATATCGAGTCGCAGCCGCCATCTACATAAGAAGAATTAAGCAATATTTAATTTCAGAGCTCTCGTCAAGCGCCCCCACCCTGATTTACATACTTCAGATGGACTGTCTATATTATAAAGGTATATGCCTTCTGAGTTAGGAGTGTATTTAGTAAATGTGATTGCAGACAAACATGCAGTACATTTTAAAATGATTTAATTATTCGCCAGTCTTACGAATATGATAGTTATAGAACCCTAACACATTTAATAATCATGCCTATCCAAATATTAGCGATACGAAACAAACAGATCCGTTCAATACGCTTAAACATACCGCCAATAAACTATATGCACAAACCCAACAAAACTTTATTTCAAGACCTATTGGTACATCCATACTGTCACAATACCCCCACAGCAATTAGCATATAATCATCCATGAGTAAACTAACACCCAACTGGAACCAAACCACATCTTTGTAACATCCTATTCAACCATATATTCTTTTTCCTCGAAACTAACCAGATTACAGAAGATCTCATCGCCCCATACCCCACGTACTCTCCCACGACAATAACTTCCCACTATATCACGTGGACACCGAGTAGGTCGATGCAAATAAAGACCATACTAAAAATAAATATTTAAATTAATCAACACCTGAAATACGATATAACCACCTCCCAACCAATCCCTGAGTTGTTCCTTCTTTAGGGAAGTTTACGATCATTAAGGTTTAGCTTACATGCCTCAAGCAATAACTAAAGCCATTTAATACCACCTGTTTTGGTTTCTTGAAGTCTTATTGCAAGATGCAAGACTCTGGACTGTAAAATTTAAAAAAAAACACGCAAATTTAATGTTTAAGTAGATAGGAGAGGCACAATACAAAAACAAACCCCCATTAATACAAAATTGCCCCCCCACAAACATTTCAACTTTGGATAATTTCATCTTTTTTTTTTAGGAACCTACATGCGAAGTTGGTCAGAAACCCAAAACATTTATTTGAACATTTTTGTTTGACTGTTTTTTATTGAAACCCACACATAGCGTAGCTTATTTATTTTATTTTTTATATCATATGTTCTTTACACCTACTGAATCGTTTTTTAGTTTTTACTTTCCCGTTTCCTTTCTTTTATTTTTTTTTTTTTTCTTTTTTCTTTGATTGTTTTCGCAGATTTGTTGACGTTTTTTACCTTTCGCACCTAGTCATCACGACTCATTGTGATCCACAACCATTCAGAAAACTCACCAATACAATATATTACAAATACACAATCATACACTAATATTAACTTCCCCCCCCTTCACCCCTCCCAAACCACCCAATATATAAATACCCCCACTACACACTCCAAACTTTAGCTAAAACCCCACTCAATCCCAAAAAGTCCGTACCCGAACGTACCCCCCTTCTAACAAAAACAACAATCTCACCCAACTAAACAATCACCCATAAATCCCACACCCTCAAAATTACACACAAGTACAGACTCAAAACACTACATAAGATCTCACAACCCATAATCACAAACCAACCACAAACAGAGACTTTCAAAAAAAAAGACTACACAAACGCACACAGATACATATTTAACTAACATAACCTATTTAAAACTAACAAAACCACCACCCCCCCCCACAACCAAACATCTTATAGATATCCATAATAATCATACTATTAATAGGTATATACATTGAATCAAATACTTCTAACTTGAAGGATATTATCTTATATTCTTTTTATTCAGCGCATCACATCATAGAAAAGAATAAAAACTTGACAAACCAAGCAATTAGAAAAGAATAGAATAATAATATAGATATAAGTTAGAAATAATACAAAAAATAAAAAAAAAGTCTTTCTAAAAATCTTATAAATTAAAAATAAGTAAAATATTCAACAGCAAAAATTTTGGCTCAGCTATAAATGTTATAAAATATACAACTCAAAAAAAACTGTCTTAACGCAATTTAATAAATAAAATAAAGTACATTACAAGTCTCCAAATCAGAAAAACTTCTTTAATATACCAACTTGAATCGATTAAACCCCTATAATATTTAATAGTTCAATTTAGGAAAATGTTTATAACTTGTTAGCTGACTGAATTCACATGATTAAATTATCAAAAATCACTTAATTAATGAGAACTTACTTGCTGACCAGAGGATCTATACTTACCAACTCAATCTAATTTTCAATATTATTGCTCACTTGCGTCTTAAGAGCATTGAAAAATCAGCAAATTTATACATAAGCACACATCAAAAGTCAATACAATTGCATGGTTGAATTGCCACGTACTTAAAATACCTACTAGTCACATACATAAAGCACTCTACAGATATATACAAAAGCCACTGAAATTTAAAAACAACATATAAAAAATCATAATAATATTTTTTTATTGAAATAACCAACATTGTACTTCGTAAATTTCGATGAATAACTTTTTCTGGGACTTTTTTTGTTTCCAATGCATGTATTCCAAATCTTATAAGCAAAGATAACCTATTTTCATTTTTATTTACAACGAAATACTATTTTTTTGTTCAAACAATTTTTTTTGTCATTATTTGCATTTATCTTTTTGTTTTTAAGTTTTATTTCCTTATGTTGTAAATGTTTTCTTTTTTAAATTTACAAATTCGGTTTTTTTGGTCATTTTGCACTTATCTTGTTTCGATCACTTGAAATCTAATCTTTATTTTATTTCAAACGTCAGTTAGTTCACCAGTTTTTTTGATATATTTTATAGTTATTTCATTTTATTTCTTTTCTGTCCTCTTTTTTTTTAACTCAGCTTCTACATGCAGTTTTATTTGTTTTATAGTTATTTGTATTTTGTGTTATATTTAATGTTACGGAGTTCTCGTTGTAATTGGTTTTTTCCCAACAAATGGAACAAGTTTTCTTAATTATTCATAAGTACCAACCGCTCTCATCTAAAACATACCAAATTTTTTCGGTTTAACAAACCCTTTAAAATTTAAAAACATTTCTTTTATTTGATTAGTTTTCATCATTACCCTTTTGTGTTTCTCTATGTTTTTTCTCGTTCTTTTTTATATATCTATTTATACAAAGTTTTTTTTTTGTCCATGAACACTTCTTTGTTAAATACTAGATTTATTTCAATTGAATTTCTATATCTTTTTCCAAATGTTTAGTTGTCGTTTGTAATACTAAGGATCTATTTGTATGTACTTATTATAATTCCCATTTATTCAGACTGTACATGTCTAGACTTTTTAATTGCTTTTCAAGCTGTATTACCGTCTTGTTTCGATCATGTGCCTTTTATTTCCCTCTTTTGCAAGATGTTTTTTTTTTTTCCAAGAACAATTTTTTAATCTTCGCACATTTTCCCCTCATGTTGATATTATTTAGTTTTCTTACAAATGTTATGTTTTTTATACGCTAATATTCTAGGTCCAAACTGATCTTTTCAAACGTATAATCAATACATGAGCCACACAAAATGTTAACAAAAACACAACGAAGTTTCATATTCTTTATAGTTACCTTTTTAATCGTTGTTCAATATAATATCAGTTACAGTACATAATTATTTAAGCATTTACTGGTGAACTTTCTAGTTAAATATTATCCTGAATCAGAACATATAATTTGACACATTTTATTCATATTTATCATATGGTTTAATCTGATAGATCACTGAAGTTAATCCAACTTAATGTCCGGTGGCGTATCACATTTGCAATTATACCGAAGGTATTGAAATTTTACCTCTAGGATGAGCGTAAATACTCTTCATCAAGGACGTACCCTAACTCATTTAACATACAGCCACTAGCCACGGATAAGAGGGGAAATACGATAAGATGTTGCATACCGGCAATACCGAAGTTTATCTGCCCTATGGCTCTTCTAGGGAGCGCAAAGATCATACCTTTCAACAAAACACAACATCAAATGGGGGGGGGCATTGGGCAATAACCATATATAATAAAAATAAAATTCTACCAAAAACTTGTTCCTACACTCAACACAACCACCCATAATCAACAATACAAAGTTTAAAACACTATTATTACACGTTCGTGAAAAATCATTTTATAAACATATAAATCTTCATTCATATCTAAGCACTATCTTCACATATGGTCCAATAGATTACGTCCGAACTACCAACTTTTAAAATATTATATAAAAAATTTAACATTTATTATTAATACAAAATATTTTTACCAAAATTTCATAAACAATAATCTTTCTAAAATATAATAAACATTTTTTTAAAACTTCATTCCATTTACAAACTAAAAAAAAAACTCACAAAAATACAAAATATAACAATTATTAATTATTTAAAGGAAAAATTTACATTTTAATTTCATATCATATCATAAATATTAATTATAAAAAATAACAAAACAATACACAACAAAAACATTTTAACAAAACATAAAAAAATATCAATCACCACAAATCCTCTTCTACAAAAAACATACTAATAAACACATTCAACCATATTAAAATCTAAACTAATACATTAACACATATACTTATAACTACATTACAAAAAAAAAACGTTTTCTTTTTATTAACTACAAAAAACTTAAAATCTGAAATATGTATATTATAAATTTTATAATACATATTATTTCTGGCGGAGCTGTGTTTATTTAAGGATTTACCTGCCAAGGTTGAGAGTTCATATTCTTAAATTACTTGACCTCTCCAGGTGAACACCATGACAAGTATGACGAGACAACCAGTTTAAGACAAAGCGAGCAATTTGAACTTTTTAATTTACTCTTATTTACAATAATTGAACAGCAGGTATGATGCCACGTTCGGGTATCGGCGATTGAACATATTATCTGGAAATGGAGGCACTATATTGTATATATCCAACTATAACCCATCTGAGGGAATATTTTTCTTCATTAATTTTTAAAAAAGAAGAAGAAGCGTTATAAAGAGACTTTAGTGAGCATTCAGTTACAAACATAAAGCCGATTTTTAATTTTAATTTTTTTTTTTATTTAAAAAAAAAATGTCTTGGCAAAGAAATAAAAGGCAACTTCGTGTGGCTATTGTGGTTGACTTATCTGGCAAATTGAAATTGTCCTGAAACAAAATTACCAAGCAAAAAACTGAATTTAAATCATAACTGGATTAATGACCAAGGTGAATTGTAACTTTAGTTTTAATTTTAGGAAATTATTTGTGACACACATGAGGTACGTCAGCTCTTCTCAAGTTATTCTGGTGCACGCAGACGTGCCTGTTTTCCCAGAAGTTTAACTCCAAAGTTTTAGAATCAGGAACTCCACAACTGATGTATTTCCCTAGGGTCTACGAAGAGTCAGTGAGTCAGTGAAAGAAAAGGCCAATTGCACCCTCATGCAAATCCTATAAGGCAACTAATATGAGGGTGTGCAAGGGGCTGGCAACTTCATCATATACAACAAATTGCCAAGGAAACCACATCTGCAAGAGCACGTGAACGTATGGACAGTGCAAGGGGACCAGCTACAGTTGTTGCTCCATGCAAAGGACATTGATGATGGCATGTTACCAAGGTGATTTAAGCACGTGCACACTAACAACCAGACACTTTGTCTAAAATCTGTCAGAACGAAATAAGGCAGTGATGGTTCTCTGCCCTATTATTGTGGCGTTGATTAATGTCTGTATCGTTTATGTGTATCTCCTTCCGTGTCCCTAAGTTTATCTCTCTTCACCCTGTTGCGTTTTGAGGGATTTGTAGGTTTTGTTTTATTGTGTCTTTCCATCTTTTTAAATTACAATTTATATTATCTTAAATGTATCTACCGGATGTTTGTTTATTTTAGTTTTTATAATTTATTTTACTTTCCATACTGAAATTGCATAGGTGGTATTATTTTTAAAAATGATTTTGTTCTTAAATCAGAGGTACATCTTCAATCCAAACTGCAAGTCTGGAAGGAAGAGCTGGAGATGAAAGCAAAGAGGGTAGGTCCTCAGCAGCTTCCATAAAACACAAAATCCAATGGTGATTATTCACTGTAAGGAAAAGAATGCATCAGATTAAGAAGCTTAGAGAAAATGTCCAGGATCAGGTCAACCATTTAAATATACCCGGAGGCTGTTAGATAGACCGGAAGGGATTCATCAAAGAAGAGGGTAAACCTACCCGAATTGAAATGCATCCAGCTATGTGAGACTGTACTTTCGGCAATGTCCAAAAATCGAGAGAGATAATCTATCAATCATAAAGAGATTGGAATAACATAAACACAGAAGAACAGAGAAGATTGGTTGTATACCTGCTCCACCTTATAAATCCAGTCTTGGACATATGGATGCAAGTCATGGTAATGACTAACAACCACAAAAGGAGACAGCCCAAACCTCAAGAATGCAGGTATTTGGAGAGAAGGGTTGAAGAAACAAGAAGTAGACATGGTCAAATCCAGACTATCTACCTGGGCTCAGACCTCACTAAAAAACACAAACCACTCAAAGAAATGACCACTCAGACTCAACGAATAAGAAAAACAGTCCTCAACTCCGATGAGCGTGACTTACATGATCCAAACCTCTAGTCTTGCAGACTGAGATAAGGAGAAAGAAAACGGCTAACCCTGACCAAATCTAATTATCTATGCAAACAATAGATCAGGGATCCAAGACCTCCATGCAACATAGAACCTGCAGAGATCCCTGGGAGGGACAACATTATACAATCTTCCTAGAAATGATAAAAACAAAAAACTGAAAAATGCGAAAAAAAAAAAACAAAAAAATGCAAAAAAAAAAAATGACAAAAATAGTATAAAGACATAGCCTTCCATTTCCGCTAACAACAAAAAAAAACAAAAAAAAAAAAAAAAAAAGAAAACAACTAAAAAAGAATAAGAAAGAAAGTAAAAAAGTTTGTTTGTTTTCTTGAGTATTCTACAAACATCTATAAAACAAACTAACTACAATCTTTCAAAAATCAAAAAAAAAAAAAAAAAAAAATCCCTCTCTAAAAAAAAGTAAAAGATAATAGAAATAAAAAACGTGTAATATAGAACGTAAAAAAAAGAATCAAATGCGCTCACTCGCAAAAAAGATGAATAGGTTTAAAATTAAAAAAATTATCAAAAAAAATATAAAATACTCGAAAAAAATAAAAAACTCGTCAAATGAAAATAAAAAAAGAAATAAAAGGGAAATAAAAAAAAAACTAAATGTAAGATTGATTAATCCCAAAAAAAAAAAAAAAAAAAAGAAAACTGCAGCAAAAATAAAATAAAAATGAAAAAAAAAATCGCTACTCTTATGAAGTCGAAAAAATAGCTGAATATACACAAACAAGATGCTATAATAAAAAAACAACGACATAAAAAAAAGTTACAGAACACTAGAATTAAAAAAAATAAACTCAAAACATGAAAAAAAAAAAAAGAAACTAAAAATCACATGAAAAAAAAAACAAAACCAAGAGGGAACATTCTTAATCTACACCGATAAGGTGATGTTGGTAGCTTTGCGTTCCACAGTTTACCACACTGGAGATGAATAATAAGTTCCTAACGAAAAACTTACTCCAAAGCACTTAGTGAGGTTGGAGTTTCACAAACCAGACATGTTTCAACAAGGAAATGTCTAAAGAACCAAAAAATCACTTGTTCCAAATTGCAACTAAATTAAATCAAAAAAGCAAAAGAGTCAAAAATATAAAGCTCTATAAAAATATGCACATATGAAAAAAAAAAAATTAAAAAAAAACAATTCTTAAATACAAATAAAAGCAATAAATAAAAGAAAAAAAATATGAAACTTAATATTTTGGTTTGTGCATGAACTACTTTAGTCAATTAATTAAAAATAAAACAAGTATCATTCAGAAAATAAAAATCAATCAGTAAAAAAAAAGGATAAACAATAAATATGGAAAAAAAGAATAAACAAGCAAAATAATTATAAAAGAAAGTATACTATTTTTAAAAAAATCAAAATGCGACAGATCTAAGGTTGATAACAAGTAATGCCCATGCCTAAAAATAATAAAATAATTAAATTATCTAAAAAAAAATACGGAAATCAGACACTAAACAAAAAATCGCAAGATCTAAAAAAAAATAAAAAAAAAAAAAGTATTTGGAAATAAAATCCCAGCTATAATCCGCATTCTAACATAATACAAAAGAATGAGTCCATAGTCATAAACCTATCTATAAAACTAATATCAAATAGTCCTTAATGTCCTAAACATTAACACGGTCAAACAATTGATTAAAAAAATTAAAAAAATAAAAAAAAATAAAAAGTAATTACTATAAATAAGTTATTTAAAAAAAACAAGAAAAACAACCTAAAGTTTCAGTTTCCTTCATTGTTTATTTAATGTGTTCTCATCCCAAACCCTCCTGACATTAAACCCTCCTATGATATACTGTCAGAAAAACATTACTTTACATTTGCTTCTCTAGTCTCTCACACAACTCTCTCAAGCAATAAACATTACTACCATCTCAAATCTTAACTATTACGCTCGTTTGCTATTTGGTTTAAACTTACCAGATAAAGGGAAATTCTGAGAGCGTTTTTGAGCAGTGTGTGTGTGCTAAAATTGCTGTGTAGTCCTTTCGATACTACGCGTCAGTGGTTTGACCAAGCTCGATGAGCAGCCGAACATAGCCCAAAACATCCTTACGCGCTATCCCTAGCGCTTTCCGATTGCGCTGGTATGAGTCTATCCCCTATAATCCTTTAAATATTAATTATAGACGTCTTTCTAAACTTGTTGAATGAGTGTTTATCCTTCTATTAACTGTCAAACAGCTAGACATTATGAAAAATCTCTAACTTATACACTTGAACTTACACACAGTGTTCAATTCTCGTCCTTAATATTACGGTCAACACATAAAACTCAGTGTTAGATATTAAATCTCTAATTGTATAAGCCCGTAAATAATTCTATCCATGCTAGCGTAAAACACAAATTCGGACAGAAATCACGAAATTTATGCAATAGGAAAAGTCAAATGACAGTTATCAAGAAGAGCAATATAAATCACAAAACACTCAAAATAAAGACTGACAATCAAAAGTATTAAAATCAATAAAGGCGATGCAAGAACCACACTCTACACCCTATGACAAGAGGGAAAAACACAAGAATTAATAAAAACTTTCTTATTATGACAAATGTTATCTTGTCAAAATACCGACCTTTAGGTCAGACAACTAAAGAAAAAAAGGACACATTCACCTGCACGGTAACAGAGCGTATTTTTTTGTCGAGCGAGAGAGTATAATTTAATGGTCCCCGTTCATGAGCGTATTATAAGATGGCGAGGATGATCAAGCTACTTGAGCAAAAATTCAAGCGGTGTGAAAACATAGATTTCACGGTGATAGCTTAAGGAGAAAATCTGTCTCTCTGGGAAATGAGTAACTGTTGATCACGAGACCAGTCACTACTAATACACTATAAATTTAGTTAACAAGACAAATCTTTCCCTCCCCATACATATAAAATGAGTTTAACTACACACACACACAGCTATGTGACAACAAAACACACATACGTGAAAACTACACAGGTTATATTGGCGAGTCTGCAACCAACACACAAAAGTCTTAAGGAGCTCACTTTTGTGTACAATTATCTCAATTTAAAAAAACATGACGATCACTTACACCAAATTAATTCTAACAAAGAGAAAACAATACCAATAGAATCAATTTACATACCATAGCGAAAACAATACCAATAAATGTGCCCTTCTAGCCTCATCATACCCACACGCAATATGAGTCTTAAAAGTAAACCCATCAATTAAAACTAACCCCAAAGTCCAAGTTTAGCACTATGTTACAACTGAATCAATGACCAGCGATGCGAAAAGAAAGACCCGGTATTTCATACACTACAAAAAACACACGCTAAACCCATGTCACGTACAACACTAATCACTTAAAATACACAATACCTTTACTCAGCGCAAACTCCGAGGAATGATAACAATTCACTGTAAGAAAGAAACAAAATATTCTCCTGTCGATCTCTGTCATACTCTTCTCTGTTATAATTGACAGTGCGGAGCGAACCACGGTCTCATTCACGCACACCCTATAAATTCATTTCAATATGAGGTTCATAAGATCCCTAAGTTGGAATATAAACCGAAATCGAGTTTAATCCTGAAAATACAAAATGTCCAAGTGTGTATTACCCAAAATTGGCCCCAATCCACCTCTAACAAAATAAAGATATAAATATAGAGTGAACACAACCCTAACTATGGCTGTTATATATAAATAATCCTCGGATAACAAATCTATCAACCCCATCGGATATATATTGAGTGTAAAACCGAAATCTAGGGGTTATCTCCAGTAAATCAGAGGAAAATAACTTTCTCCATAATATGGGAATTCATAAAAAAAAACTTATTTACAATCCGATTAATGAGATGGGTAATACCTATCGGCTGGCTCTATGGTGAACATGTCCGAATATCTGGAACAACAAACAATACTGAGATACACTATGAAAAACGAAGCGTCAAGTTCGTCACGATAATGTATATCGTTTTTCTGCACAACCCCCAGTGTGATAACATTGAAAAAAAAATATTGCCATACGGCCCCTTTATAACATCTTCAAAAAATATACCCAGTTTAAAATGCTATCTTCTCTCTGCGATCACTCTTTGGCCAACTCCAGTTCCCAAACCAAAAAAAAAAAAAAAAAAACAAACAAAACAAAAAAAAAACAAAAAAGAAAAAAAAAAAAAAAAAAAAAATCATGGAATGAGGGGGATGAATCCGCTGCGAGTAAACGCTCGTGAGTAGTGATCAGTCTGCGCTAAAATAAACAAACCCATATATGGCAAAAATGCTCATTAATCTTATTAAACAACTATCTATTAATATAATATAAAAAAACTATAATATATAATCAATCATAAACAGTATGAAATATATGATTATAATTAAACTATAAATACTAATTCTATATAATAATAAACAACATATATAAAAAGATCTACAACTACACCCACACACGTACGGGTACAAGACGATCTCTATATCCACTATCTCGACAAATTTCCCCACCATGAATTACAAGAAATAAAAGGCACACGCTCGAGGTTTTGACTTTAGCCTACTACTATCCGCCCGTCGCGTGTTCCTTCTCCCAGACGAGCGCAGAGATTCTGGAGAGCCTTGCGATTAAAGTTATGAAAAATGACTAAACACTCTACCCACTGCGCCAAACCACCTGCTCACCTGCGTCCAACGTACTCCCAAGCGTTACAAGCATGATTAATCATATACAATCTATATCCCATTATACAATGCTCGCAACAATACCATAAAAAATCACGCCTGACTACGTTAACCTAACATACAGCATATAAGCATCTGCGTCACGAGCACATCTTTTGTCACAAATCCAACATAGGTTATTAAAATCAATAAAAGACAATAGCCCATACCACATATAAATAACACAATCAATGAAATATCATCCAGTGAATTACTATTCATGATCACTTATACAAGAATCAGCGCACTTAGCATATACCACAGTACAACAAAAACTTCTCTATCCATTTCGTGTATAAGCGGTGGAAAAACAGTGAACTTCTGAGGTACATACAAAAGCTACGTATATTATGATAATCTCAACCTGCGTCACAATAAACAGCAAGAACCTCCAAAAAGAGCAATAAAACCCAAATGATATAATATCTTTTAACAACTCTTAAGCACAGCAAATATTTATTACCAGACAATCCTCATGAAAAGATCCGCACGAATGCCAAACTTCAACACAATTTTTCTTTTTTAAAGGAGAACGTTTTATATCATTTTTTCTTTTTTTTCTTTTTCTTTTCATTATTTTATTATCATTTCTTCTATTAAAGTAGATTTCTACTAATGTCTTTTTTTTTGTTTATTTTTTGTTTGTTATTTACAAATATGGTAGCGGGAAGAGATTTTAGCTGAAATGGTTCTAGCTACTTCCCTGACTTAAGACTATTCCAAAAATTCTGTGAGACGACTGCGCATAGCCTTGATTAGGACAGACACAAGATAATCTATAACATCCATGGAATGCTCTTGAGACTATAGCGACATGAATAACTAGTCTATTTCCCACATATATTTAATTAGCATAAGAAACAGAACAGAGACCCCCCGAAAAAAGTTTTAAACGGTAAGCTCTGTCTCATGCGTTAGACCGCCACTCAAAGCGCTTAAAACCGTTGTAAACGGGGTATTTCTCGTAGATTTGCGCCCCGCTGCTGCGGAGCTCAAACTCCCCTCAGTGTACGAAACTACACAGGTACATCTCGGGGAAGATATTTTATGCCCGTTCTAGTCTCACTTCACACGGATCCCGAGTTTACTACACGTGCGAGTTTCTCAGGTGTCCGATTATTACAGATTCACGCTCGCGTGAGAAACACAGTAAAACAAAACATATATACTCTCCGCTGATTAATCGACTGCATGACACCTGAAAAGTTAAGTGATGATTAAGACACATGCAACAATCAATTCGTGGGAGTTTATATTGTTAGGATGGCACACAATACTACAAAGAACTAACTAACGAGGACTAAGCGTAAGAAGAAGCTCGCATGTCAAGACATCTCACAAGTAATGACTATATCTTTCCCAAAATCCTCACCGATCACACCTATCAAGCGTATCTAAAATTCATCACATACCGCGCAAATATCAAAAGACAAATATTCCCATCAACAAGAAACACATCACCAGGAGTCAAAATGAGAGGAGAACTCACCATCGAGATCAACAGCGAGCTCAACAGACACGACGATTCAAGTCTAGTGCCGCCTGCAACAACATCAATAAGTAAGAAATATGGTTGACAAAATGACAAAGAAAGTGCACTTACACTGCGAACAACAATAACCGCTACCGCAAATGCTAACCAGGCGTTACACAAATAAGTAATACACCCATGTATAAGGATAGAATGTCAATCAATCTAGCGAAGATCTCTCTGCTGAGTGAGTGTTCTTCAAACATTCGAAACATAAACTGTAAAATTTAGCGAGACCAATCGCAAAAACTGAGTCCAATCAGGAGCTCTGGTAAGTAGTTTAGACTCTTATATTATCTGTACACAAACGGCTCTCCATTCACATACTACAACACGCGCGAGCGGGTGTTCAGTTCCTCTTCCCTTGTTGTGCCAGTGTATTTTCCTTCCAAACCTAAAATACTTCATAAAAGCAGAGCCAGATAGACCATTTATTCCTAATAATCCTTCAAGAACAAAAACAAATCACTTTAGAGTCTCCAGAGTATAGTACTCTACCAAGTATAGAATCATGTAATTACAGATATAGCTTTTGCCACCTAAGGCAAGCGACTAGTAAACCCCACTACCACGCCAACAACGAGTAGGATCCTACGTTTCAACTCATGAGAATGATTGGCTACCTCCCTAACAACAGCTTTACCACACTGGCCGTATGAGACTCGTCTTCATCATAACATATACCTCTAAACAGCGAGTAGGTAATAAACTGAATCTCGCACATAATTGTTCGGCAGTTATCAGGTAATGTAGAGAGCCTAAATTTAGTCATTTAAGACTACAAAATTGTATCATTACCAAAACAAGATGATAACATATAACAACTAGAGAACAAGATAGATTCAACAATAGGCAGAAACAAAAAACAGAAATATATAAGCCAAAAAAGTCATAACAAAATAAAATATGAAAGCAACCAAATAAAAACAAAAAACTTACAAAACACTTCCATTAATGTACATTTAAAAAGAATGTCAATGCAATTTTTAAAAAAAAAATGAAAAGATACAAAAACATAACTTCCAACCTAATCCAAAAACGATAAAAGGGTAAAGAGAGATACATCTAAAGGAACAAGACTAGAGGATACACATAATACACTACAGACATTAATACATTAACGCAACCAAACAGGCAGAAAAAATACAGCATGAAAATAACCAACACAATATGTGACCACTCAACGGAAACACAATACAAAACTAACCACTGTAATATAGCTAAATAGAGTCCAGCGAACACTATATAGCCCTAAAATAAATGTTTTGCATATGGGTATCCTATGATCTAATCACTAATATAATTTTATCTAAGTTTCATTCCTATCTATTTCGGATCGGAAAACTATCCATTCGGGCTAATTATGCGTAGTGGAATATTAGGTGTTTCTACCCCCATTATATATTACTGTATATTTACTGTTATGCGCGAGTTTGATCCACCTCCAAACTCTATTTAACCAAACGAGGTACATAGGAGTAGTCTCTCCGATTTAACCACAATTCAATTCCATAAGAAACTACCCCGCGATCATTGTCCCCCAAGTTTACTAACTTAACGCGCGTCTGCCTCAACGATCTATCTCCTCCCCACCCCCCCTCCCCCCCTCCCCCCCCCACCCCCCCCCCCCCCCCCCCCCCCCTCCCCCACCCCACCCCCCCTCACTCTATCTATATACTCCTAACAAAATTCTCAATACATAGCAAACAATAAACTACCAGTAACTCCCAGCCTTCCCCCCCATTTACATGATCTATAATGTAGTTGCGCCAAAACAAACCCTATAACGAGACATCCTATCCACATCTCAAAATAATAATCCCCCATACTAACATGCTATCATCTCTTAAACAAATAATCTAAACACCCCTAACATACTTAACGATCCCACTAAGCGAATCCCATCACTACAAACTAACTGTTAACACCCCCATAACCCCCAATACCCCCAAAAACCCCCGATATCATGCTTATCATAATATACATATCTCCCCCCTCCCCCCACACTTCCCCCCCCAAAAATCCCCCCCTAAATATAAAACAACCCCATACCCCCTATATACCCTAATCTAACCCCACTTCCTACAAAATACTCCACCCTACTAAAAAATTCAATATCCCCTCACCCACAGTTCAAATATAATTCAAATACACACCCCAATAACCAAAGATACCAATCTACCCCCCCTCCCATACATAATACAATATACACTCAAAAATCCTCCACCCATTCCTCCAAACCAGTGCTCACCCAAACACCATGAACTACCATCCCCCCCCTCCCCCTCCCCACCACCTCCACTAAATCCCCCCCATAACTCCTCCCCCCTCTAACCCTCTTTTAACCACCACCCAACCTCTAACTTCACCCCCCTCCATCACTCGTATATATAATCTTCTCACCAGCATATACACCTATACAGACAAACTACTAACTCACAATCAATAAAAAACACAAAAAAAATCTCTCTAATCTCCCATCATAATAATCTACTAAAATCACAATCCTCAAACTAAATCATCATCATAATTTAATCTATCCATATACCACGCGGCATTATTAACCACTTATTTACGCTACAAATCTCTATTTCTAAGCGCACACTATTTCACTCTCTATTCTCTCTCCTTTTATAAAAACTTTAACTATATTTTTTTACGTATTAATTTTTGATTTTAGCTTAACTCTCTCTGTCACTACATCTTATAACAGACATTTCCAGATACTCTTTATTTTTTATGTTTATAAAATATTTTCACTCTTAAATTATTTTCTAGATTTGTCTATCTTCTATTCAACCCCAAGTGAGTTAGATATAGCATATTTTTTAATATATCTGCTCCCAGTGTCAAATATCCCTAGTTGCTTAATTTTCTTAACCACTATGGAAATTTACAGTCTATTTTAGTTTTCATCTAATCAAAGATACTCGGATCAAGACCAATCAGTAGATCCTGTATCTCTTTGTTTTTAATGTGGTTACTAAGTCACGACAATCCGTTTACCTGTGGTGACATGAGAAGATATACTGTTCGGCACACCTATGATTAGTCTTGATCTACATGTTTTCTATCGTGACCAGGAAAGGAGCTTGGCTATAAGCGATTGTTTTTGTTGCGTCTAGATAAATAATGATTACTAATAGCTCCTTCCTGCGGATCATTTTTAGTCTTCTACGTATCCATTACATCACTAGTACAGGATCAAAGATTATGTCATTTGTGATGGACTGTACGAAAGGATTACATTAATTCCTCTATATTTATTATTGTATCCTCTCAAGAATCTCACTAGTAGCGTTTTCGGATAAACATGGATAAAATATATAAAATAATAAAGTATCATATCAATACTGGACCTAGAATGCGGTTGTGGCATAAATGGTATAATACAGATAATTACTTGCGCCACAGTAATGAATCTCGCCTCATGTAATTGACTGTCAATATTGTTGTGTGAGAATTTTAATATTTGTAACCCAGCTAAAATTTAAGATTTTCACATTTATCGCAAGTTTGGTTAATGGATCATTTTTTGTGTGGCCTGGATGCTCTGCTTCCCACTTGTGCCTGTATCTGCGCTTGATAAAACTCTTGGCCTCCTCATAAGTTATATTTGTGTCAAGATGAGGAAGCTTTCCCCCTTCCTTTGCCAATCTCTCTGCCTCTTCATTTCCAGGGATGTTGCAGTGGGAAGCGATCCACTGTATCACGACTCTTTTGTATTGCTGACATAATCTGTGAAGTGTTACTCTTAGGTCATCCAGTTCAGCATTACTTTAGACTTTTCAGCGTTGTAATTACTGACAGCATCTGAGAAGATAGCTACTGGCGTCTCTGAGCTTTCTTCTGCCATTAGGATTTCTGATGCAGTTTTTAAGGCCTCTGCCTCTACTCTGAAGTTACTTGAAAATTTCCCTGTTGCGACTGCTATCTTTTTTTTGTGTGCCATTGCTTAAGCTCAGGAAGACTTCTCCACCCCCATCTTCTGTTGCATTAGTTGCTGATCCATCTGTGTATGCATGGATCCAGGTGTTGCTTGGGTAATGTTTCTGCATCCCATTTGTTCCTGTATCTTCTTCTGATAAAGCTCTTTGCCTCCTTGAAAGTCATACTTGTATCCGGTTGATATATCCATCTTCCTTTGCCAATCTATCAGCCTCTTCATTGCCGGGAATGTGGCATTGAGATGGGATCCATTGTATCACAACTCTTTTGAATCGTTGACATATCAAGGACTGTATTATTCTGGCTCTTCGGTGTTGTAGTTACTGACAGTGCGTCTGTGAAATAATCATTCTGTTTCTCGGTCACGATATAAAAAGTCCCCGTTTAAAATCTCCTATATTGTTTAACTGGGTCTTGCAGAACATTTCTCATTTTAAAATATCGTCTTGTTTATTGTCTATCTCCTTCATTTGCTGTCCAAGATATGATTGTAGTTACTGAATACCATTCTTCATCATTTCTTTTCTCGCTTCCTGTGGAACATTGAGCCACCACTTCAGCTGGTACCCCTGCTCTTGTATCAGTTGTTTCTGTAGCAGTTTGTTTACTATAATGTTTCAGGCCCCGTGCACTACATGATATTAGTCGTCTGTTTACGACATGCATGAGGGAACAGCACACCCATTCATTATTTGTCTTCTCAGAGACTACCCCCGTCATCTCCAGGGGGAACTACCAGAAAATGTGTTCTTGACTTTCTTTCGCATTATGCCCCTTTAATAACTAAATTAATCTGATGCTGAAGATGGCAGCAATGTTTATTACGATGGGAAAAGTAAACATCTGTTATAATATGAGGCGTGGTGGTTGAAGTATCATTGCAAACAGTCTGATTTCGCCCAAATGTCTATTAATTCGGAGGACAATAATACGGCTTTGCATAATACTTCAGAGACGCAATAATAAGGCGTGTGGGTTAAGGTTAGATTTAGGATTCCTAACCCTAACCCAAACGACATAGGCCACTTAATTGGCAGTCGGATCAATAGAAATTTAGGCGAAATCGGACATACAGCCCACGGTTGTGTATCTCAACCAATGTGGTAAAGCTTAAGAATGATCTGACAAAGATATTATTTTTGTTCACAGCCAGAGTCTGACGCCTCGGCCGGCATGAATGACTGGTGTATAATCGTGCTGCTTCTCATTGTATTTTCTATCCTGCTCACGCTGCTGGTGATAGGAACGTATGCTGCTATCATCTATTTCAAACGGTATGTCTACATGATGGAAATTTATTGCTAGAACGAGGCAGACTTAGGGGTCGTCCACATATGACGTTACGCAAATTGTGCCATTATTTAACCCCCCCCATTATGTCGTCACGCATTATCACAAAAGTGTGACCCCCTTCCCCCAGCACCACGTGACGTCGTATGTGGACGACCCCGCAATGAAGGAATCAATCGTGGTGGGGACCTACGAGATGAAGGTGAAGGTTAAATAAGGTGACCAGACGTCCCGGTTTTTCCGGGACAGTCCCGGTTTTCGACCATTTTTGATAATTTGTCCCGAATTTTTTTCGATGTAATCCGGGACGCCAATTTGTCCCGGTTTTGGGCGAATTTGCCAATTTGGGATAAATCTCACAGATTAAAAAAAAATTATAATTCCGTGGCTGACTTGAGGGAATTTTTAATTATTAGTGAACTGGCGCCGAAACAGCACAACAGGTTGTCAGGACTGCGAATTAGTTTTGTTGTCCCAATGTGGGACCTCAAGACGCAGCAATAGAGACCGCAGTCAGCGACTCATAGCTTGACTGCCTGCGTCAGGACCAGCGAACCAGAGCTGGTCAAGACCGCACTCCACCTCCAGGTGGTGGTCCTGGAAACAGTCTGCAGCTGTGCAGGCTGGCTGAGCGAGTGTGGATCGAAATGGGAAGGCAAACCCGGTCCTAAAGAATGCCGTGCGGAAGTCGGATGTGTCGACCGAAAGGTGCAGATATCACAGCTACGTTGTAAACAGACACAACGCAACCACTGTCCTTTTCAGGGCGAACGAAGAAGAAGAAGAAGAAGTCCCAATGTGATATTCGCAGTTATTTGAAATTTTAGGTAGTGGTAAAGTACCAAGATGTTGCGTAGGGTATACGTTTATTTAATTTAAACGTTGAACTATTTGTGCATATTTTGTTATTGTTGTAAGAAAATGGTACCAAAGCGTAAATGCAGTTTCAATGAAGATTTACAAAAGGAATATCCGTTTACTAAAAAGAGTACATCAAACTACAATGTACGATGCAATATATGTGCCTCCGGGTTTTCGATAAGCCATAGTTGACGTGGTGATATTAAGAACCACATAAGCAGTGAGAAACATAAGAGAGCCGTCGTTACAGCTGCATCAAGCTCGTCGTTAACCACTTTCTTCAGAGCTGATAAAATTGGTGACCAAGAAGAGCAATTAGCTGCTATAGAAGGCGCCTTTGCATACCATACAGTGCTACACAATCATACTTTCAGGTCTATGGATTGCACATCAAAATTACTTCAGGTTACTTTAGAGCCAAAATTTGCTATGCACGTACGAAAACAGAAGCCATTATTCGAAATGTCTTGGCACCTCATATTCTAAATGAATTAAGGTGTGACCTAGAAAAGTATACATTTATTTCTGTACTGACAGATGCATCCAACCACAAAGAATTCAAAATTTTCCCTTTGGCTTGTCAGATACTTTGATCACAGTAATGGAGTGAAAATTAAAATAGTAGAGTTAAAGTCATTGCCAGGTGAAACATCTGATATTGTAAGTAGTTTTCTTAATGACTGCATAACTGAAAATGGTTTAGACAGGAAAGTAGTTGGATTATGCGCAGACAACACAAATTCCAATTTTGGAGGTGCTGAAAGGAAAGGACAGAACAATGTTTTCAAAAAACTGCAAGAAAACCTTGGACATGGTCTTATAGGAGTTGGGTGTGCAGGTCATATTCTCAACAACACTGTTCGAACAGCTGCAGATGTACTGCCTGTTGATGCCGAGCTGATTATTGCTAAAATTTATCTACTCTTCAAATCATACACAGTACGAGTTGAAAGACTCAAGGAGTTTTGCCAGTTTGTGGACACAGACTTCCAGATGATCTTAGGTTATGCTCAGACTAGGTGGCTTGCTCTGCTGCCTGCTGTTGAAAGGGTTCTTCAGATGTTCCTGCCTCTAAAATCATATTTTTATTCTCAAGACAGATGCCCAGTTTTTATACAGACATTCTTTGAAAATCCTCTATCTGAGGTATGGCTTGTTTTTGTTCACAGTCAGGCTTCTCCATTCCACGAAGCAGTGCAAAAAATAGAGGGACAGACGGTCACTGTGTTTGAAGTCATTGACAGCATCAACAGGTTGAAAACAATTTTGAAGTCCAAACTGGAAGACTGTTTCTTGTCATCAAGAGTTAAGCTAATCCTTGAAAAGCTGGAAATGGAAGGACTTCGAAAGGAAAATGTGAAAAGGTTTCATGCTAGCGTTTCTTCGTTCTATGAAACAGCTTTCAATTATTTGAATAAATGGGCGGCAAAAAATTTTCAATACCTAGAATCCTACAGCTGGGTAACGCTGAACAGAATATCAATTTGGGCAGATATTGATATATCATCATGACTAGTGATTCAAACATTACCTTCAGCCCACTTTACAGAAACTGAAATTTATGACGAATATGTCTATATGAAGCAGTTTGTTACTTCTCAGAAAATTAGTGAATGGAGTGCCAAAAAAAACATTGCCACCACAACGTTGGATTGAAATGGTTTCCCACTTCAAAAACAATAATGTGACATTTTCAAATATTTTGAAGTTGGCAGTTTTTTTTCTGTCTACCTGGAACAAATGCTGCCACAGAAAGAGTGTTTTCTTTGATGAACAGCTTATGGGCAAGTGATAAAACACAGCTAGGTGTTGAAACTTTGAAAGCTATGTTGACAACCAAAGTGAACTGTGAGGAAACATGTGTCGAGTTTTTTAAGATGCTGCTCGCAAAGAAGGACCTATTGATAAAAATCCACTCATCTGAAAAGTACAGTAACTCAGCTTCACCTTAAGTAAGGATTATTGATGTTTTTCTCTCTTATTAGTTTAAGTAGTTAAACTTATACAGCAAAATGTATGTTATTCAAATGTATATATAAAATCTATATTATTTTAAATTGACATCAACTTGATTTTTCCGGGACATGTCCCGACTTTTGACCTTTTCTTTACCCTTTTGTCCCGATTTTTTGCATTGAAATAGGTCAAATCTACTATTTTGTCCCGGATTAGGGTTTTGAAAATGTGGTCACCTTAAGGTTAAAGAATGAGCCGACGGATGACTATTCACATATTGTATTAGTTTTATATACCGTAAATATGTTGACAGCATTACAAGGCATACAAGATTTTTTTTAAAGCATAAAAAGGAAATCAAACAAGCAACAGAAAGGACTGTAAAGAGGAAATAGCTGACTGTTGAAATGTTATTGACTCAATGTTAGTATACATTATGTAATTTTATATAGCATTGTATATATTCTGCATTGTAATTTATATCTGCCTCATTTATTTATCTTGTTTTAAGTAAGGCCAAATTTTGCTTGATAATACTATAATAGCGATCTTTAAATATTACACTAGAGTGTAAGTCCGTTTTTTTTTTCTATTAAAAATTGTGATTAAGTGCCTTTGAGTCTTTGTCACGATATAAAATAAATAAGAATATTATGTCCACCTTTCATATATTTCATAATTTATCTCCTTCAGAGCTGGCGAGGAATACAGCGGTAGTGACTATTATCACCAACAAATGCAACATCGCCCCTCTAGTGTGTCGATGGAGTCTCCGAATTATGTGCCAGGACCCTCTAGTTCAGGAATGAATATTAAACAACATCCTCATTCTCCCAAGACACGATCTGCTCCACTTCCACCATATTCGCATAATTATGACGCTGGCTATCCTTACCCATCGCCCTTCTCGTCTCCAGACATAATGAACCATCCTTACAGAGCAATGACCGTTGAGCAACAGATTGCAATAGCTCAGTACTGGCAAATGATCTACAGCCAGTACATGCAACATCTTATGGAAATGGACAGAGGTATGCAAGATGGGCATAGAGTCAATCGTTCTTCTTCCTTTTGTCAGTCATAGTTTGAAGAACATTACTGTTCTTCTCGTTATTTGGAAAAGTACAGCCATTTTTGACTGCTAGTCCAGGTATCCATGTGGCATGTCTCTGGCCGCAGTTTAACATAAATGTCTTGTGACAAAAGGGAAAATGTAAGAATTGTGCCATGCATTCCTCATTTTGTTCAGAGCACAAATATATAATTATTACTCATTGCATAACGGCTAGGAAAAGACTGAAAAGTTGTATGTTGCGGAAAAAAAGTTATTTATAGTGCGGCATTTGCAGAAACACGTGATTAAATATTAAACTCCTGATTTCCCAGCATAAAAGTATGGTAAGCATAAAATAAAACACAAATGTGTATATTAGCTTGGCGGCTGTCAACCTCATCATATAAAACTGCTTACCACAGAAACAACCACTTCAATGGCATGTAACTGCTTGGTGTGGGCCTCCTTGGTGTGGGCCCCCTTGGTGTGGGACCAGCTGCAGTGGTATTTCCATACCGGTACTACGTAAGAAGCGCATAGTAAAATGATGATCATGATATAAGTTTGATGGTACCGTAATAACAAACAGCCGACTGTGTCGACATTGGGTCTTCATGACTGTGTCGACATTGTGTCTTCCTGACTGTGTCGACATTGGGTCTTCCTGACTGTGTCGACATTGGGTCGTCATGACTGTCGACATTTGGTCTTCCTGACTGCCCCGATGACTATGTTGACATTGTGTTTTTCTGATTGTGTCGACATTGTGTCTTCCTTACTGTATCGACATTGGGTCGTCATGACTGTGTCGACATTGGATCTTCCTCACTGTGTCGACATTAGGTCTTCCTGACTGCCCCGATGACTATGTTGACATTGTGTTTTTCTGATTGTGTCGACATTGTGTCTTCCTGACTGTGTCAACATTGTGTCTTCCTGACTGTGTCGACATTGTGTCTTCCTGACTGTCGACTTTGTGTCTTCCTGACTGTGTCGACTTTGCATCTTCCTGACTGTCGACTTTGTGTCTTCCTGACTGTGTCGACTTTGCATCTTCCTGACAGTGTCAACATTGTGTCTTCCTGACTGTGTCGACATTGTGTCTTTCTGACTGTGTCGACATTGTGTCTTTCTGACTGTGTCAACATTGTGTCTTCCTGACTGTGTCGACTTTGCATCTTCCTGACTGTCGACTTTGTGTCTTCCTGACTGTGTCGACTTTGCATCTTCCTGACAGTGTCAACATTGTGTCTTCCTGACTGTGTCGACATTGTGTCTTTCTGACTGTGTCGACATTGTGTCTTTCTGACTGTGTGTGGCGATAGGGTTGGGCGATCTCACGTCCACTCCGTCAGTATCCCTTTTCCCGACATTTTTCTCTTCCTCTCACTCGTCGCTTTTATTTGGCATAATTTTTGCCCTTTCATTTATTATTATATGGTATATTTTATGCACCATTTTTTTCTCTCTATGCTGAATCTACTAGGGGAAAGTCTCTAACACTCCACTCCCCTACGGAAGTATTTGCTATGGGACTGTCTTTATCTTGTTTACCACTCCTCAGACGTATTTACGTTCTGCCAGGTGAACTGTGGTATTATCGTAACAATACCCAGTCATCAGACCGGTCACCCGCTTATCTCTTTGAATCCGTCTGACCACCTTTGGAAACGTGTCGGTCCAACATTTGACCCCAGTGAAAAGCTGCTAATCGTGTTCTTCTTCTTCTTCTTCTTTCGTTCGCTTGAACTATATTGTCTATATCTGCAACGTTGTTTCTTGTATAAACTTCACTGTCTTTTGTAGTTCATACAGAGGTCCATATAGTTTTGCTTCCAGTGTTGTTTCTCTGGGCCAGTGGGTTTGCCTCAATATATCATATTCGGGGCAATCTTGAAGTATGTGCTCCGCAGTCTGGGGTGCCTGTCCACATGTACACATGGCTGAATTGCCAATCTTGAATTTTGTATACATGTGGCTGCGGAGGCGGTTGTGTCCTGTTCTGAAGCGCAGAATGACTATTTGTTCTGATCTGTTCATAGCTTGGTAGTCATCCTGCGTTGGTGTTGGTGGCTTTCTGATAGATTTGATCATCTTTTTCTTCTGATGGTATGTAACTGGTACATCCGGTTGCTCGTCTGCAGCACCTTCTTTAGCCAGTCCATCAGCTCTCTCGTTTCCTGGTATTCCACAATGAGACGGTATCCACTGCATGGTGACCCTGCGCTGGTTGCACAGTTCAGAAAGTAGGGCTTGTATGCCTGGCAATTTTCTGGACTGAAGTGCTTGGAGTGCTGATCTTGCATCTGTCAGGAATACTACAGGCTGTGGACCGAGATTGGTGTTCAATAGTTTCTCAGTTGCCACCTTGATTGCCTGGACTTCTGCATCATAGTTGTTACAGAATTTCCCCGTTGGTACTCTGACAGTATCCCTAGTGTTGTTTGGGTATTCTATGTACACTCCTGCTCCTCCATTCTTTACTGCATTCTGTGCTGACCCATCCGTGTATACTCGGACCCAGAGGTCCTGTGGGTATTCATCATCCAGGAAACTGAGAGTGACTGTCCTACGTTGCATGCTGTTCTGTTCATCCGTGTCGAATATTCCTTTCACTTTTGTGTATATGTGTACTGGTAGCCCATGCTCCTCTCTCCAAGGGGTTTGTTCTGGCACAGACTTTAGGGGGCTGTTAACTTCAGGCAGGTCTGAGGTTTGTCTACGTAATCGTTTGGCCTGGTGGATAAAGCTGCTTCTTTTCAGTCGCCCCATTGCTAGGTTTTGGAATCTGTCCTTCATTGGATGACTCGGCATACAGAGGAACTTTTCTGCCTGTGTTAGCACTTTTGTGTCTCTGCGTTCTCTCAGTGCTTGTATTCTCCCCATTTTCTCCATCTTCACTATAGGCGTTGATTTCATTGCCCCCGTGATGACCCTAAGCGCCTGGTTTTGCACCTTATCTAGCTCTTGTAATGTGGTGTTTGATGCTGGGCACCACGCAGCTGACCCATATTCCAGGTGTGGTCGTATGCCCTGCTGGTAAACTTTACTAAGTATTTTCCCGCTGGCTTCCCATGTGGTTCCACTTAGTTTTCTCAGGATGGCTAACTTCCTCCTGGCCTTTGTTGCTGCTTTGTTGATGTGCTGCTTCCATGTCAGCCTATCATCGAATGTAACTCCGAGATAGGTGGGTTGTTTATCTTCTCTCAGGAGCTCTTCGTTTATCTTGATGACACCAGCTTTTTGTTTGGGAGAGAGGGTGAAGAGCGTAGTGCTGCACTTGTCTGTATTGATGCTGACACACCATCTATTTGCCCATGAGGTTAAGGCATCTATAGCTCTTTGTAGCAGTTTGGTGGCCACTGTTGCATGCTCATCTGTGCACCATATTACCAGGTCATCAGCGTACATTGCCACTTTCATTCCATGTGGTAGTTCAGCAACCAGGTCGTTGATGTAGACTAGGAAAAGTGTGGGGGACAGAACCCCTCCCTGAGGGACGCCATGACGCAGTAGAATTTTCTTACTCTTGAGGCCATCTAGTTGTACTCGGGCTCTTCTGTTATGCAGGTATGCTTTCACCCATTTGTACATCTTACCATTCACTCTACAATTTCTCAGTTTCTTCAGAAGCCCTTCTTTCCAAACCTTGTCAAATGCTTTCCTTAGATCTATCCATGCTGCTAGTACCAGTTTCTTATCTTGGAACGCATCCTCAATCTCTTGGGAAAGGTAAGTTGCCTGATCTTCGGTGGAATAACACTGCTTAAAGCCCGCCTGCTGTGGTACAAGAAGGTTTTCACTTTCAAGGTACCACTGTAGCCTGAGGTTGATGATACGTTCCATTGTTTTGCAGAGGCAGCTTGTAAGGCTGATTGGTCTGTAGCTGGAGGCAGTGGAACTGTCTTTTCCTGGTTTTAGGAGTGGTATCATGATTGCTTCCCTCCAGGTCTGTGGAACTCTGCCTGAGTTCCAACAGATATTGAAGATCTGCAGCAGCTTTGTTTTTACTGCGGTTCCCAAGTTTTTAATCATTTCATTGGACACTCCATCAACTCCTGGCGACTTTCTCATTTTCAATTTGGATATTGCAAGCTCCAGTTCTCTGAATGTGATTGGTGCCTCCATAACTTCAGGTATGGTTCCATCTCGTTCTGCGTATTGTTGTTTCTCACGAGTCTCCTGTTGCTTCTCTGGGCTAACTTTGATGTTGTTGTCTTTAGCAAAGGAGTCTGCAAAGTGATCAGCTGCCTGTTTTCCCATGAGGATGTTTCCATCTTTGTACAGAGCAATCCTTGAGTTTCTCTCTGTACCTTCATCGTTAAGTTGTTTTACCAGCTTCCACAGTTTCCTCGTATCTCTTTCAAAGTTCAAGGACTCTGTTTTCTCCTTCCAGCTTCTTCGCCTGGCCTGCAACTTGGCCCTTTGAAATTTGGCCTTAGCTTGCTGGTAGTTATTGTGGTGTTCCTGGCATGGACTGGTCTCTGCCTGCTTTTGAGATGTTTCCACGTCGTTGTGCAGCTGCTCTAGTTCACTATTCCAATATGGTTTGTAGTGCTTACGAGCCCCTCTAGGTATTGTTTCACGAGCAGCCTGTAATATGCATCTGCTGAATTCATCGACTAGCTTATTGATGTCTTTGTCTACAGTCAGATCTCTAGCCAGTATACTGGTACGATGCTGGTACATTGTCCAGTCTGCCTTCTTGTAGTTCCACCTAGAGAGAGTGCTGCTCTCCTTGACAAGTTCATTTTCCACAATTAGGAAGACTGGCCGGTGGTCGCTGCCTCCAAGTTGTTTTCCTTCAATGCGTGTGGTGTTCCACTCCAGGCTGGGTGAGTGGAATGCCAGGTCTGGTGTAGAGGTGGTGTGCCATGATCTCGAGTAGAAGGTTGGTGGGTCGATTGGCTGGTTAATCAGGATAAGCCCATTGTCATCCTGCCAGTTTTCAAGCTCCTCACCTCTCCTGTCCATGTGATCATAGCCCCAGCTCTGTGAGTGGCTGTTGAAGTCTCCGCATACAGTCTTTCTTTTGCTGGGATTGTATCTAGTGCCAGTGGGCGGTCGCTCGGACAGTAGTAGTTGAGCAGGTGGAATTCTGAACTTTCTGTCCTGAGATGAAGCATCTGGTATTCCGCCCCGTCCATATATGTTTCAAGCTGACATGCACTGATGTTATTCCTCACGAGTGTCAGTATTCCACCCTTTCGCCTGTCTATTCGGTCAGATCGGTAGCACTGGTAGCCTCTGATTTTGAAGGCTATGTCCTTGTTGAGGTGGGTTTCTTGCAAGCAACATACATTTACTTGCTCTTCATTCAAGATATTTTCGAGCTCTAATTTTTTGCTGTAGCCGTCTTTTTTACTATTGACGCCTTCAGCATTCCAGTGCATTATTTAAAATGGTCTTTTCTTTGCTTGGCCAGTAGCTCTATTCTCATGCCTCCTGGCTCCACGGGGCAATTCAGAAGGACCCCCAGTAGTAGGGGTTGGGCCCTTCCGAGGCAGAGGGCCCGGCACTGCGCCTGCCTGGGTGTCCGTCACAGGGCGAGTGCCATAACGTTTTGCAGATATAGGCATACTTCTATAGCGCATGTGCGTGGCATCCTGATTGCTGTGGTGCGCCTCTTGGCTGGTTGCCTCCGTCTTCAGCACCTTGACTTGCTAGGGCAGACTGTGGTCTTGCTCGAGTGTTGGAGGGCCTGGCCAGTCTTGGTTTTTCAGCCGCTGATGGCTGTACTTGAGCCCCATCTCCACGTCAAGGAGCTGGCCTCGATGGGGGCTAAACGTGTTGACACAAGCTTGAATTGTGCGTAGGGTGAAAGAAGACAACATTGGTTGATTAGACATCTGTCTGGCGGAGGCACGCAGATAAAGGCGACAATTAAAACAATATTACGTCGTATTATAAAGAAGTCACGCGTGGATATTAAATTTAATATGATAAAGGCGATAATTGGATAACCTGTTAGGGTAGACATCTTGATGGAAGACATTACGCCAGGAAAACATGGTCACAATATTGTGAGAGGCAGTTAGGTGCAACAGAAATAATATTACGTCGTATTATAAAGAGGTCACGCGTGGATATTAAATTTAATATTTTGAAACACCGGTGAGTATCATTTTTCGAATTTGAAAAGTCCCTACCCACGTAGTGCTGAACGAGATTTGGTTTGACTGGTTTGAAATTAGAGCCGGAATATACAATGAATTATATTGGAACATTCGGCGGAACACCATATGTGAATTGAACTGAGAATGAGAGATATAATCTAGTGAACTCAGAAATACAGCACAGACAGCTTCGCAACTTCAATCGAGCAACTCCCAACAGCCAGAAAGAGAAGGATCGGACCTAGAATTCCTACACCAAAAGTGACAGATCGACAGTATGTGGGCAACTCTGAAACCCTAAGAGTAAAGCTGCATATTTAAATACACAGACAGTAAAACTTCAGGACCAGGACTTTATAAATACAAGACTGGAAACCTAGGAATTGGGTCATCAGTCATAAGAGAAATAATATTCCAGATCAATTGTTTCACCCGTCATAAGAGGAATTATAGATTTCGAGACCAAGTGTTTTACCCGTCATAAGAGGAATTATAGATTTCCAGACCAAGTGTTTCACCCATCATAAGAGGAATTTCTCAGATGAAATTTATTCGAGAGCATATGCGCCGAAATTGCTCGAGTCCATCTGAAAATCTGATATATACAATACAGGATATATACCACACGACATGAAAACATCAGTTTTCATAACATTGCCCAAAAAACCAAATGCAACAGAATGTTCAGACTTCAGAACAATCAGCCTGATGAGTCATGCAATTAAGATACTGCTCAAAATCATACAGGAAAGAATAAAAAGTAAAGTAGACAGCGAAATCCAAGAAGAACAGTTTGGTTTTAGACGGAACAGTGGAACAAGAGAGGCAATATTTTGCCTAAGAATATTAGCAGAAAAAATATACAGAGGTCCAAAAAAGTATGTATATGTGCTTCATTGACTATAAGAAGGCTTTTGACAGAGTCCATCATGAGAAAATAATTGAATGCCTCAAAGACATAGGTATTGATGGAAAAGATATAAGAATACTCAGTAACCTTTATTGGGAGCAAACTGCCACAGTAAGATCGGGAAGGAATTATTCACCATACATAGACAAAAAAAGAGGTGTCAGACAAGGTTGTGTGCTGTCCCCCTGCCTATTTAATTTATACACCGAAAAAATTTTCAAACAGATACAGGAAATACCAGGACTGAACATCAGTGGAAGGTCAATAAACAACCTTAGATATGCAGATGATACCGTGTTGTTAGCTGAAAGCGAACAGGAGTTACAAGAACTAGTGAAGCAAGTGAACAGTATAAGTCATGAATATGGACTCGACATTAATATTGAGAAAACAAAAACTATGATAATTAGCAAAACAGATGATGAACCCACATTAAAGATAAGCGTAAATGGGAAAATCCTGGAACAAGTCAAGAGCTACGTATATCTTGGTCATATAATAACAGAAGATGGCAGATGTGAAACAGAAATCAAGAAGAGAATAGGAATGGCCAAAGCTACATTCAACAACATAAAACATATACTGACATCCAAACAGTTATCTCACAAATTAAAACTGAGAATCATAAAGTGTTATATATATTCTGCATTTCTGTATGGTGCAGAAACATGGACGATGAATAAGCATTTGGAAGAAAGAATTGAGGCTCTTGAAATGTGGATATATAGAAGAATGGGGCGTATCTCATGGAAAGAGATGAAAACAAATCAGGAGGTCCTAGAAAATCTAGGTATGAAAAGAGAACTAATGAGGGAGGTCAAAGTTCGGCAGCTAAAATACTTTGGCCACATAAAAAGGCATAACACCTTGCAGAAGACCATAACAGAAGGGAGAGTTGAAGGCAAACGTGCAAGTGCTCAAGAAGATTGTGTATTCCCAAAAATTTGGGGTAAGTTGTGAACATTTCTACTTCAAACGTGAATTTAACCTGACTATGTCGGTGGCTATGTCGACATTGTGTCTTCCTGACTGTGTCGACATTGGGTCTTCCTGACTGTGTCGACATTGGGTCGTCATGACTGTGTCGACATTGGATCTTCCTCACTGTGTCAACATGGGGTCTTTCTGACTGTGTCTACATTGTGTCTTCCTGACTGTGTTCGTGACTGTGTCGACATTGTGTCTTCCTGACTGTGTCGACATTGTGTCTACTTGACTGGGTCGACATTGTGTCTTCCTGACTGTGTTGACATTGTGTCGTCCTGACTGTGTTGACATTGTATCTTCCTGACTGTGTCGACTTTGTGTCTTCCTGACTGTGTCGACATTGGGTCTTCCTGACTGTGTCGACTTTGTGTCTTCTTGACTGTGTCGATATTGTGTCTTCCTGACTGTGTTGACTTTGTGTCGTCCTAACTGTGTTGACATTGTGTCTTCTTGACTGTGTCGACTTTGTTTCTTCCTGTCTGTGTCGACATTGGGTCTTCCTTGCTGTGTCGACTTTGTGTCTTTCTGACTGTGTCAACATAGTGTCTTCCTAACTGTGTTGACATTGTGTCTTCCTAACTGTTTTGACATTGTGTCTTCCTCAGCGAGGAAAATGAAGAAAGTAAAGTCAGACGATGAAACCCAAAGTTAGAACATCACACATCCATCAAAATGTCGCTCTGGGCTGGCTGTTGGATTAAGGGAGACGAGATGAAATAACATTCAACCTAAATGATCCATTAATTGTGTTTGCGAATTTTAAGAACTTTTGGATGAGTTATCTATTCCTCATTGCATGTTTTGTTATCCAAATATTTTTCGCATGTACACTGCTGTTGCGTAGACACATGTTGTCGAAAAGTCGGTTGCCTATTGTTTGTGCTCAATAAAACTGACAACTTTGTGTTATAGATTTTATATTAAATAGTAAACTTTACTGTAGCACTTTATCTCTTTAGGTCGTATGCTTGGTTTTTGTTTGTTTGTTTGTAAAATAAAAATTCAAAGTAGATTTGGTAGGAGAATATAGACCTAATCTTTAATTTCTCCTTGAGATTTATGAGGTAATTTTGAACTAGATCTGCCCTCCAGATTGTCCGATAATTAATAAATACATATACTGTATAATAGGGGAACAACAGAAGTGATTGCGTCATTAATAGGCTGAACTGCCCATGGTAAACTTCCGGTGTTATGTTTTGCGGTTCGCATTAATGACCTGTCATCGAAGCATCATTTTTTGGTGATGCGTAGATGGCAGAGAGGATAGTGTGATTCGCTTGCATAGCTAGGCGGGGTTGTCGCACGGAAGGTCCAGGGTTCGAATCCTGGGTAAGCCACTCATGTCTGTTGTTTTTCTGTTGTCTAGTGTTCTACTTTATTTCTTACGAGTGCCTGAAAACATACCTTTATGTTTGTCTCATATTAATAAATACATAACCTCGGTCACAAATGAAAGTATAATATGATATTGTTTTCTAGTGCCTGTTACAGAGTTAAATATCATTATAAAGCAATAGATAGTACTCGGCACGATGTTATTTTCATACCAAGTTTTTTTTTTTTTTCAGCACTTTGAGTAACGCGCGAACGATGGTTTAAATTTCACAATTTTTTAGAACAAACATCAGAAGTGTAAAAAAAAAAAGGGGGGGGGGGCTGGGGGAAGGAATCTCTGAAGAGACAACGGTATAAAACTACTGCGCCTTCAGGCGTGTCGTACGAGGCTATGCAGGGGGCTGGCAACTTCATCATGCAAAATAAAAACAGTAAATAAATAAAAGTAATTAACAGGTACTCGTTGGACATAAAGGATGGCACTAGACAACAGACAAGAAAATATAAGTGATAGGCTTACCGGGAATCGAACCTAGGACCAACCAAACGGCGCCATCGCCTTGCTGTGACAGTACATCGTGAAAGGACGCCCAGCCCATTTTGCACCCCAAATAAGTGAATTATTGGCTGAGGTCATTCTCGTGACACTCTCACAACCATGGTATATAGGATCCGTGGACGGCCCAGACAGTTTAAAGATGCAATCACTAATTTAACTTTCCTATCAGCAACTCTTCTTCTTCTTCTTCGATCCTTAACCACCGACCGTCAAAGCAGTCAGTGGCCATCACGCCTAGTGGCGTCTTGTAGGGCAACAACAAATTGATTCCACTTTGCACGGTCGGTGGCCATCCTTCGTACAGTGCCCCAACTCTGGTTCATTCTTTGCATCTCAGCCTCCACAGTCCTCCGCCAAGTTGTTTTTGGGTCGGCCTCTCTTTCGCTTTCCTTCAGGGGTCCAAAGCATAGCTGTTCTTGTGATGGCATCGGGGTCTCTTCTGAGGACATGACCAACCCAGCTCCAGCGTCTGCCAGCTATGATGGTGTGCATGTCCTCTTGCTTGCTACGAGTAAGCAGATCTTGGTTGGTGATGGTATTCGGCCAAAAGATTCGGTGAATTTTTCTTAGGCATGTTGTGTGAAAAGAGGACAATTTTGACATTTCCTTCTTTGTGACTCTCCAGCATTCCGCCCCATAGAGAAGCACAGAAAGCACGCAACTCTGGTATAATCTTAATTTTGTGCTTGTGCTGTATTGGGAGGACTTCCAGATGTTATTTAGGCTAAAGAAGGCTGTTCTTGCCTTATTCATTCTGATGTTGATGTCTTTGCCTGCCCCACCGTCTGGTGTTACTATGCTTCCTAGGTATGTGAAGGTATCTGTCTGTACCAGTTGCTGATTCCTTACTGATATGGGCTCAGGGTTGCTCACATTAAGCGTCATGACCTCAGACTTCTTTAAATTGATGTTCAAGCCCACCTGCTGGCTAAATTTATTAAGTCTATCCGTTTTTTCCTGGATGTGTTGATGTGAATGTGCCAGCAGTGCAATGTCATCTGCATATTCCAGATCTTCCAATGTAGAAAATGTAGTCCATCTTATTCCTCTTGGACTGCCCTCTGTTGTCTGGCGCATCACCCAGTCTATGACTGTTAAAAATAGAGTGGTTGATAAGGGGCATCCCTGTCGTACTCCTGTCTTCACCTCAAAGGTTAGGTTGCTCTGCCCAACACTACACGTAAAGTTGGCATAGAGGCTTTTTATGATTGACACTATGCAGCTTGGAATTCCATAAGCCCTCAGTATTTTCCATAAACTGTCCCTATGTATGCTGTCAAAAGCCTTTTCAAAATCAACAAAATTTATGTAAAGCTGTCTTTGCCATTCTGAGCACTGCTCTATAATGTTCCTGAGAGTGAATATATGGTCTACACATCTTCTGTTCTTTCTAAATCCTGCTTGTTCTTTCCTCAGTTTGTAGTATACTGCCTTTGAAATTCTCTGTATAATTATCCTGCCTAGTATTTTGCTGGGAACTGAGAGAAGAGTGATTCCTCTCCAATTATTGCAGTCTGAAAGATCTCCCTTCTTGGGCAATTTGACAATTATTCCTTTGTTCCACTCTGATGGTGTTGTCCCCGTTTTCCACACTTGTGCAAATAGTGGTTCTAATAGTTCTGCTGCTAGCTCAGGGTCTGTCTTAAATAGCTCTGCATTTAAGTTATCATGGCCCGGAGCATTACCGTTCTTTAACCCTTTGATTGCTGTGATGATTTCTTCTTTTCGTGGAATGTCTGTATTTACGTCTAGATCATTTTCAGCCTCAGGAACATTCAATTGTGTCTCTGGTATTTCCTTGTTCAGAGTTTCTCTGAAGTGCTCTGCCCATCTTGTTTCTTGTCCCTCTGCTGTCTTGATGAGATTTCCTTGCTTATCTCTTACTAATGTAATATTGTTTGCACCTTGTTTTCCGCTGATGAATTTAGTTATTTTGTATACTGTGCTTTGTTCATTTCTCAGTGCTGCCTCTTCTGCCTGTTTTGCAAGATCGTCTAGGAAATTCCTTTTGTTGGCTCGGGTTTGGCGTTTAACTTCCCTGTCCAGTTGACTGTACTGTTCGCTATATAGTTGCTTTAACCTGGGGGACTTCGCTTCTGTTTTCTTTCTTTTCATTTCCTTTCTCATCTTTATGGTGTTTAGTGTTTCTGGTGTTATCCAGTCTTGCTTCTTCCTTTCCTGGAATCCTAAGCATGATTTGCTACTTTCCTTATATATTGTTGAAATGGTGTTGAAATTCTGGTCTATATCATCAGTCAATGTCTTTTCCTGGCTTTTGGCAAATTGATATCGTTTCTTAATGTCGGCCGCAAAAGCTTTTCTGGTAAGGGGGTCCTTCAATTTGCTGATGTCAAACCTTTTCTGTGCAGTTACAGTTGGTCCAGCCCTTCTTAGTTTCACTTTCAGTTTTGCTACTACTAAATGGTGATCGCTTCCCACATCTGCACCTCTTCTTACCTTCACATCTTGTAATGCATGTCTCCATCTACCGTTAACCATGATGTGGTCTATCTGGTTTCTGTCCCGACCATTTGGTGATTCCCATGTTAACTTGTGAATTTCCTTATGTGGGAAAAGTGTTCCTCCAATGACCAGGTTGTTAATGCTACAGAAACTTATTAGCTTATCCCCATTTTCGTTTGCTATTCCGCTGCCGCATTTCCCCATTGTTCTTTCATTATATGTATTGTGTGTACCAACTTTCGCATTGAGGTCTCCCATTACTATAACAAGATCATATCTAGGTGTGTCCTCCATTTCTTTCTGCAGTTGTTGATAGAATTCATCCTTGACCTCCTCATCGCTATCATTCGTTGGTGCGTAGCATTGTATTATTGTAGTGTTGGTGAATCTCCCTCTCAATCTCAATCGTATCAGTCTGTTGTTGATGGGTTTCCATTCCAGTAATGTCCTTTCTATCCCTTTCTGTAGAATAATGGCTACGCCTTCACTGTGCTGTCCATCCTCTCTTCCAGAGTAAAGTACTGTTTCTCCTGTTGCTGTTTTAACTTTTCCTGCCCCTGTCCATCTGCTCTCACTTATCCCCAGGATGTGTAACCTATAGTTTCTCATTCCTATCAGCAAGTATAGACCAAATAAAGACCGAAATACGTGTGTCCAGTAATGTGTAGTGGCAGACGAATAACACAGAATATACGCGTAGGTTAAAGTCACGGATGGGTGAACTCTTACATAAATAATGGAGAAACTGTGAGGCCTGTGAATAGTAAATAAATTAGTAAATAAAGGTAAATTAAGAGGTACTTGTTCATTACCTTTATTTATTTATTTACTAATTTATTTACTGTTTACAGGACTCAAGGTTTCCTCAATTAATTTTTTTTTTAAACCACTGCTACGAGAGCACGTGAATGATTGGTGCTGGCGTCATACAAGGGGAACAACTGTAGTGATGGCTCTGTGCATCCGTAAGCAGCGCAAAGAAAATAAAAGAATGAACCCTGCTGTATAACATGTCTTGAATTTAAAATAAAAAAAACTAAGGGCAAAACTGCGCGTGGCCGTCGTGAAAAAAAGTTAGCTGTTACCACATGGGTATTGCATTTTTGACGATAAAATAAGTTTTATACGCGTACGGTAAAATTTCCGTATGTTGAAATACGTTGCATCACTGCACCAGATGACCATTTTTCTGTAAATCTGAACGTTTTAACACATGTTCGTCGAGCAGTTGAAGTTGTAGTTTAAATAAAACATATATGTATGATATTTACCTTTAAAGAGTCAGCAAAACTCTTGTTACATAAAAACCTACAACTTGTTTTTTATACAATATGCGCCACTGACGTAATTTCACACTTTACCTATGGAAATCGCCCCATGTCAAACGTACGCATACTAATTTAACGTATAATAACGTATTATGCGCGTATTTTATTTTTTGCTATAAAATACGTATAAACCGCGTATTTTATTCTCAGACGTAACGTACGGTCGAACATTGGTGCTGATGAGAACATTCTCAAAAAGCTGTACACATGCAGGAGTCAGGCCTGTTAATATGGCATCATAGCCTGGTCCATCTCAGCAAAGTCAAATTTTGACGGAGTAAATAGACTCCAAAACCAAGCAGCGCGTATCATAACAGGGGCACTAAAATTCACGAAAATCAACCATATGGAAAACATTACAGGGCTACAGTCAATGGAGGACAGACGTGACAGCAGAGTCTTACAAAAAGCTGAAAAATTTAAGAAACTCGCAGGACACCCCATGTGCCATAGAATGAATAGGCTAGGAAGAGGCAGGCTCAAGCGAACTAACTTTGTGGCCCAAGCAAAAGAAAAAAATTAGCAAAAATACCATTCTTGCAAGCTCAGTCACAAAGAAAATACCAATAAGCACAACTATCCCACTGTTGAAAATAAGATGCTTTCTTGAGCTAAAATCTGATATTCCAGGCATTGAAAGTAGAGGAACACAGACAGAAACACAAAGAAAGTGTATAGCAACCAAGTATATTGACCAAATATTTCCAGTAAAGCTCTGGACTCATGCATATCCTGATGGGTCAGCAAAAAACGCTGTTGAAAATGGGGGTGATAGCATCCTCATTAAATTAAAGAATAGAATCCACTCTATGACAATCGCCACTGGCAAATACTGCAAAAACATCAGTGCTAAAGCAGAAGCCCTGAAACAGGCAACGGAAACTCTTATTAAACTAGAGTGAAAACCCGTCATAAGACGGGAATTAAATCCAAAAGCACGAATACCTAACGGCAATTTTACTTATTCAAAAGTATTGACAAAAACCACTGTGCATCACCACAGTTTTATAAATATTTTTGTGCACACCGTCATTTGCGCACTTTTCTTTGTCGAGTGTTACTATTTTCGGGTGAGTACATATAAGGGAAACAATACAATTAATGTCTAACTTTCAACCAGAGTTGCATCCCTTAGCATTAGTAACAGAAAAAGCTGGGATTTTACATATATTGATGCAAAGCATATGCAGAAAAACAAACAGTAAACTTTACAGATGCCCTCTCAGTAATAAAAGCTCCGAAGAGCCACCTTGCTAAGGGATTAAAAGATCAGATAAACTCTCTTGAAAGACTGGCGAAATGCTTCAACAAGTGCACACTCCAGTTGGTACCAGCGAATTGCAACATCCCAGGCAGTAGTGAGCAGGCAGACAAACTTGCTAAAGAAGGAGGAGCGCTACAACAGTATGATATAGGTGTCACGGATTGCCTCCTCTTGCTCTGCAGTAGTGGTCCAACATTGGCCAAAACCTAAAGTATCTAATGCGAGTCTTCAAAGGTGTCTACCTTCGCACAAGATTACTCTTGGCAGAGATGCAGATAGAAGGGTGATGATGCTTCTACCTTGAGGGAGTTTCACAAGATATTTCAGAAGTCAAGAACAATGCTGAATGGGTCTTAGGGAATGTTAACTTTTATCTGCCCGCCGCCTTTTGTGAAGAGGTATTATATATTTTAATTTAGCTAGTACAAGCCCCAACTGAATTAACAGTAAAATTATTCTTATTGGCTCTCTCTCTCTCTCTCTCTCTCTCTCTCTCTCTATATATATATATATATATATATATATATATATATATATATATATATATATATATATATATATATATATATATATATATATATATATATATATATATATATATATATAAAGATACTGAATCACGCGTATGCGCTTCTCTCTGTGCTAACTAAATGAACCATGAATTTGTAAAACAATAATGTAACAAATTTAATGATCAATTACTTTTGAACAAATGTAAATAAATAAAAGCTGGTGATTAATAAAATGTAAGTGTCTTCGAAGAAAAGATGTCGGCTTTAGAAAGCTTAATGTTGAAAAGAAAAACAAAGTTATTCTATATTTGGCCTCCTAGAAATGTCACTTAGCTGCTAAAACGCTGAAGTGTTGATGCTACTGTTCCAATCAATTTGTCTCTGTGGCAACGGCATGTCTCCAGATCAGTTTAAGAGGTAACCTCTTCTGGTCAAGGCAGGTATCTTCACAACCCGTGGAACGTAGGCTTCCAGTGTCGATCACAAGCTTTGAACCACAGAATAGTAGTACAACTGGTATCGTAGAGTAGTACCTTAAATGGTCTCCTCGATGCGTACCACAAATTTAGGGGACATAAAAGAACAAAACATCTGCTAAGTCTTTGCTTTCCTTATATTAATCAGGCGCCTTTCCCGCTGTCTGTCAACCGATTCCTTTCTCTGAACTTTGTAATCTCCCTGAGCGTACGTCAAGTAACTCAGAGGATATGATGAAAAATCACCATTCTTTTAGTTCATTTAATTGAAAAATTGCGATTGGACAGCGGCGAGTGCAATGGCTTGCGCCTGGGTGAACATGTTTAAGTATACATACACCTTATTACAAATGATAGTAAATATATACATATGATGTCATCATCATCCACTCCCTGCTCCACTCGGAGTATGGGGTTACCTCTGCTTTTGGTTCCCTGTGAGAACTAGCATGAAGCAATCACCAGCGCTTGGCTGTGGTGGTTCATGAATATATCATTTTCACATGCTGAGGTTGCCAGCCTCGTATGGACCTGTATAACCATCAGCAAGTTCAAACATGTCAAATTCAAAGTATATAAGATATGTTACAACTCATCCTAATAGGGAAGATAGACTTCTTGCTCTGTTGAATAGTCTTGAAAACTTTATAAAGATGCCTCGAACACGCATCAGGGGTATTACTTCTAGTTAGAATCCCTTTGTGAGTAGGTTCTGTAGGAGTCCGGTTTCCGTATTAACAGATAGATTTTCCTTGCTGTAATGTTCAGAAGGAGTTCCGAGACGTGTTTTATCCGGTCCTTTAACGTCAGAATCCTAACTCAGGGACCCAAAGATGCAGCAATAGAGAATGCAGTCAGCGACCCATAGCTTGACTGCTTGCGTCAGGGTCAGCGAACCAGAGCTGACCAAGACCCTACTCCACCTCCACGTGGTGGTCCTGGAAACAGGCTGCATCACTGCAGTCTTTCTGAGAGAGTAGGGATCGAAGAGGGAAGGCAAACCCGGTCCCCAAAAATGCCGTGCTGAAGTCGGATGTGCCGGCCGAAAGGCGCAGATATTGCAGCTCCGGTGTAAACAGACACAACGCAACCAACGTCCTTTTCAGGACGAACGAGGAAGAAGAAGAATCCTAACTCTATTCTTTCCCGGCTTCAGTCTGAGCTATCTACTTTGACGATTCTTGAATGCAGTATGTTTTAGCCTCCGAATTTGCTAAGTTATATGGCAGTTTTCCTGCTTACGCTTCCACATGGCTTTTCCGACAAAACTTCCAATCAGAATAAATGTTTATTTCTGACTGCCATGTGATCCAATCCATGAGCTAGAATGTAATGGGTCGGGGTGTCAGTTATTTACTTTCCCCAGCGTGTTTTAAAATATCATTTTAAAATGTAAACACATGACCTCATCTCCAATATAGCCCGACTTCTTAAAGCTTGTAACTAAAGGTCCCAGTTCCCCCGACGTCTAAAGCGTAAGGCGAGATATATCAAAATACAAGGAAAAAAACCAGAGTTTACAGCCCACAAGAATCAATAAAAGAACAAAACATATTGTTCTGCATACAGAACACTATATACCCAAATTATAACCCACATGGGGTTGAGCTATGTATTCAATGCCTTATAGCTCTTGTGTATGGGCTAAAAACAACTTCCCTTCGAGATTGAACTATTCTACTGACTGGTACTGTAAATATTGCTACTGTGCAGGTCATGTTTGTTGATGTACAATACGCTAGGGCAGTCCGTGCTTTGGGAAAAATTAGACGCTTGGGTATTTGGGGGAAGGGTTGTCCATTTTTTTTAAAGTTATAATAACAATAAAAGTTATGCCAGTTTGTAGTAAAGAAGTGCTCGATCGTTGGAACGATTTTTAATGCGGTGTGGGCAGAAAGTAAATAAGGAAAAATGTGGCAAGAGACAATAATAATATCAGTCTGGGAAAAACAAGATAACTAAAGAAATAGTGGAATACACACAAGCATCGCACTCTGTGGGCCAGGCATCTTTGAACACATCTTTGAATCTCAGCTGCGGTCGCCCAACTGTTCTTTTTGCCATCCGCCAGTTGTCTGTAGAAGATATCTTTCGAGATGCGACCATCTTCCATGCGGTGGACATGGCCAAGTCAGCGTAGTCTGCGATGCCTAAGCAGTGTATACGTGCTTCGAAGGCCAGCACGTGACAACACCTCGAAATTGTCACTTTGTCTTTCCACGAAATACCGAGGATGTGGTGCAGACACCGTATATGGAAGGTATTGAGCCTTCTTTCTTGCTTAGCATAGGTTGTCTATGTCTCACTGCCAAATAGAAGTGTGCTGGTGACGCAGGCGTTATATACCGCAGTGTAAGTGTGTGATGAGTGTAACTGTGTCACGGATAAAATGACCACTGAACATCTACTTCAAAGATGCCCAACATCTAAGGAACAGAGAAAGTTCATATCTGTGACGATACGTTTGTGCGTGCATTTTTCCGACCTTCTTCTCACACTCATCGTCCTATTATTTATCATATTTTATACGCCTACATTTTCATCGACGTGTATACACGTTCTCTGTCACTTCAAGGCTATTAGACAAGCCGGCGGATTGTAATTTTATCGCCCAGCGTCAGTAATGATACGACAAACGCGGTAGGATTTGTCAACCGTCTATGTAATTCATCCGGTCAGACACGTATGTCCATATGGGAGGTGGTGTTTATCGCTCACAGCCCAGATACACCGGCGGAGAAAACAAAAGAAACCACGTTGGATGTGGCTGAAACACCGATTATAATAAGATCACCCCACCTGGAAACAGGGGGAAGCGAGGCATAATCGCTTCCGCTCCTGAGTGTTTGTACTAATTACTACCAATAACCTGTTTGGGGAGATAATATTGGCAGAAGTACTCAGTGTGGAATGAGTTCACAGATGTGTTCGCAAGTTTGCACAATTGCAATCGGAAGTAATCATGCCATATTTGCAAGATAGGACATGAGTTTAAATTTTGAAGCAATAATTTTAAACACGCGGGGAAAGAATTACATTACCAACCCGACCCCACCCAGATCTAAGCTTAGGATTGGCCTAAATCGAGAGCAGAAAATAAACTTTAGTTCTCATTGGAAAGTTTGTCGGAAATACCATGTGGGACGTGGAGTGAGAAATGAGAATATAATCTAGCAAATTCGGAGGCGAAATCAGACTGCATTTGTAAGACGTCAAAGTAACAACTCCCAGGAGCCAGAGAAGAATAAGACAGGATTCCAAATTAAGTGAGAGATCAGAGTATTTGGGCATCTTTGAAACTTAAAAAGAAAATCCGCACTTTCTAAATACAAAGACTGGAGACTTCAGGAATCAGAGCACCAGTCATAAGAGGGATTCTAAAATTACCCCAAATCAAGTGTTCGAAGCATCTAACTTAAGTTGCTGTGTTCATTCATCTGTGCAGGGAGACCGAAGATCCCACTTGGGGTAAGTGTGAACATATATTTTACAACGTGAATGTGACATGTTTTACTTGCTGAGTGAGTCATACGTGTCTGGCAACCTCAACATATGAAAATAGTATATTCATAAACCACTACAGCAAGTGCTGGTGATTGCTACTTGCTAGTCGTACAGAAAACCGACAGCAGAAGTAACCCCAGACTTCGAATGGAGCAGTGAGTAAGTCAGTGATGATTACATAACATATGCATAGTGTGAATAGTATCATTTTGTGAGAAATATGTAACTTGATAATGTTAATTCAGGCACAAGCCATTGCACTCGCGCTGTCCAGACACATTTTATCCCATTATAGTAACCAGAAGAATAACGGTGATTTCTAATCATATTCCCTGAGTATAATGAGCATACTCAGGGAGAATAATTATTCAGAGAGGCTAAAACTGGTGGGTGGGCAGCGAGAATAGACGCCTGTTTAACCTTCCGACCACAATTTACTTAGCAGAGGCATTTGTTCTTTTATTGTTTCTAAAGTTCGTGGTCCGAGGCTACATTACTGTTTGTGGTACGAGGCTACATTACTGTTCATTGTATCAGACCAGTTTGAAGTAAGAGTCTTCACCACTATCTTGTGATTCAAGAGCAGATATCACTGACAAACAACATTTTTCTTTCTTATATAAGAATAAGTGTTCTTAGGTCAGTTTCTTGCGCTGATTTCAAATTTGAAATCCGTTTATCTCTATCACATCGGGTTCTTAAGATATTTGTGAATAAATATATTTTTTGGAAACCGTTATTTGCTCCGTTTCATTTTTACTATATAACTTATTAAAAATTAATAAAATGCAAAATAATTCTACTTTTTATACTGCTAAAAGATGCATGACATATGTTACGCTATTTTTCAAATAGTTACTGTATTTTGAAATAATTCTGAGCGAAATATGGCTTCTAGAAGTTGTAGAAATTCGGCTAATCTGTTCTGTTACGTGTGCGGATATTTTACCGATCGTGTTCACAAAAATAACTTTACACCATTACTAAAGAAAGCATATAAACTTTATTTCGATTCGAAAGTTGATGATGCAAATAAATCTTGGAAGCCAAATGCAGTTTGTTCGACTTGTGCAAATACATTGGCAGGTTGGTTACGAAAATCGCCGAAGCATAAGTGTTACGCACAGATCATTTTTTTTAAAGTTATTGTATGATCATTTTTTCTAAAGTCATTGTATGATCATTTTTTGCTAAAGACATTGTATAATTAGATTGACTGAAATGTACACTTTAATTTTTTCGGTCAAAGCTACATAACTCTAGATAATTGAGATTATCATTTAATATGAGGTTACCTCCTCTTGTGACGAGACACGTTCGGTCCATATTTTTTGAACGAAGTGTGATCATTCTCCTTATTTGGTAGTATCGGTCAACTGTTGTTGGAATGTCTGAAACCAGTGTTGAGGATTCGTTTGCTGTCTTACAAAATCTTTCTAGAAGGTCTTCAACCATCGTCTCGTTGAATTTTACTCAGGTGTATACTTTTCTGCGCATGTCTGAACTTGGAGAGGTTAGAATCGTCTTCCGCCCAGCGGGAAAGGGGAGATATTGTTCTGAGCGAGGCAGGACGCATTTTTAGCGTCGCTGTCTTTCTTTTTTGGATATTTGTGCTTTTCCTGGACATTTGTGTTTTTTTGTGGTTAGCTTAGGCTTTAGCTTAGGCTAACTTTGTATTTCTTGTTTCCAATTTGGTTTTTATAACCAAGAAGAGAAAATATAAAAATGCCCGCACCAATTGTGCCAGTTATTGTACTCAACATGGAGAAGGACCTGGAGGGAGGTGAGCTACATAAACCAGGAACATTAGTGATCTCTGTAAATGGGCCACAGGCTAATAGAGCCTCATATTCTTTGATTGCCAGCATTCTGGCAGGACCAGCTGGTGTTGGTACGAGTGGCGTCGCCACATTATACAGGTTTGCGGGCCCATTCAAGTGGTTTGCAACGCTAACAGCAGCTGCCCAGATGAAGCATTACGCTGGCCTGCATGGCAGGAAATTTGAATGGTCAAACCCGCAGATGTCTATATACATTGAGCATCTGGATAAGGAAAAATCCAAGGGGACACTCAACTGGATGCCCCCGACTATGAAAGCAGAGGCGGTCCAGCGAATTGCAGCAGCGGTGACAGGAGACAAAGAGGCGGAAGTGTCTCGAGTCAACACCGCCCATGATAAGTGGAACTTTTTGTTCAAGCCGTCGGCACACCAGGTGCCTCATTTTGTCAACCTCAAAATGGAGGGCCCAACAGAAAAATTCCAGAGAGTATGGGTGTCCCTGCCCGGGAGGAAAACCCAATGTGCCATTTGTGGGGGTGACGACCACTGGGTAAGCCAGTGCCCAAAGAAGCGGACACCCGCCTCCCAGGCCAAACAAGCGAGGAAAGAGGAAGTGGTGGTGGAAAGAACACCTGCAGAGTTAAGCAGGGAGACTTTAGCAGAACAGGACGGGGCAAGTGAGCTCCCCGCCCAAGATAGCCCAGGTGCCAGTGAGGGCGAGGGTTATACCAAAGTGATGAAGAAGAAAGAAAAGAAAGAAGTAAATAGGAAGAGATTCCTGCTTCAGGCAACAGAGCCTGTGAGGCCCAAGGAGGTTAAGCGTAGTAACAGTAGGTCGCCGAGCAAGCGTTCCCCAAGCAAAAGCGACCTGCCTCCTTCACCATCATCAAGGGTGCCTACACCAGAGCCATCCCCGGGATGGGTATCATCGACACCTGTCGTCGATGAACACAGTACATCTCGACCAAACAGCCCGGTAGGAGGGTCGCCGGTAGAATCCAGCTTTCCAGAAGTACCAACAAACACACAAGTTGGTATAAGTTGGGCGGCAGAAACTGAGGAAGATGAGGACATGGAGGCGATAATGTCGCAAGCCAGCATCTTCATAGACGGCCAGCCTTATGATGACGTAAGCGACGCATGAGTCTGCCTTTACAAGCCTTTTTCCCTGCACTGGGGCCCAGTGCAAGATGTTAGTTCCAAGCTTCAGGCAGATGAGACAGGTACTGATGACGAACGGTGCAGGTGTGGGCACGCCCGAACTGCACCCCGATGTTATCCTCCCCTGTGCGCCTGTCGGAAGTTTGGACTGTAAACAACCAGTGTGTGGAAAGATGTGCCCCCCCCCCCACCTTCAGTGGACCCGAGTGTACCAGCCTGGCAAAATAAAAGAATTGTATTTATTTAAAGTAAATTATGAAAACACCTATAGTTTAGGACGTGTTACTTATGATTTAAGAGTTTGGTGTTTTTATTTTAATGTAAATAAGTTTAGTAGTATTTTAATGTATGTTTTGACACAGCACACGCACTTTTAACATGCGCACAGTTTCACTTAAGCAGTCAACTCCCCCCCCCCTCCTGGGGTGGGGGTGGGAGTGTTAGGCGACGCAGTTCCATCTGCGCTCAGCCTAAATTATCAGAGCAGAACGGATAGTCAGCCCTTAGTCACTATTCCGTCAAGCAGTAGTGTCACTATGTCAACAGGTCAGCCCTTATGCACCGCCTCAAGAAATGTAAACATGAACATGTCGAGTGGCCTAGTGATGATAGAAAGCGGTCAGCCCACAGTCACCGCTCTGTTGGGTAAGCCATGTGCAATGAGTGACCAGCCTATCGCTTTGCCTTTTAAAATTATTAAAACACATAATAAACCATCAACTAGCGCTTTGTTGTGTAATTCACCTGTGGCAGGTAGCCAGCCTCAGACCACTACCTTGCCTTGTAATTCAAGGAAAACGGACGGTTTGCACTTAGTCCCCGTTCTGTCAGATAGTTTAGATATGGCAAGTGACCTTTCTGCCACTTTGCCAGGTAGACAGTTTATAGCGAGTGGCCAACTTATGCTTACCACTCCGACATGCAGTCTAGTGATAATATCTCTCAATATCAATGGTTTGAGAAATAAGTTAGACCATGTAATTAAACTGATTAAAAAAGAGAAACCCGATTTTTTGCTTTTACAGCAAACCGGTGTCACTACAAACTATCACGCGGGTCAAATAACAACTAGATTAGGACTGAAGCATGGTTGGTTCGCCCGGGGCACCTGCCATACTGGTGTTGCCATCCTTCAAATTAATGAAGATTGGGATGCAGTGCATCACAGAACGGACAATGATGGCAGAATTGTCATTATACAAATACAAAATAAACACAACAAACAAGATATACACACACTTATCAACATATATGCACCAGCGACGAAAATTGACAGACCTAAGTTTTATGAAGGTTTACACGACATCCTAACGGAAAATTATAAGGGGACTAAGAAAATTTTAGGGGGTGATTTTAATTGTATTCTATCCGACCTTGACCGGTCTGGAGGCTTCACGAGAGCGCAGACACGAGAAAAGTCTTTACTTGTACGACAAGTTCAGGCTATGTTAGACGAACATGACCTTTCAGACGCATACAGAAAAATAGAACCCAACAAACGAACCTTTACATATTATGACAAGACGAACCCATATTTTAGATTAGCTTCAAGATTAGTTAGAATTTACACCACTAGTGACTATAACATACACAAAATATACCACATAAAAACACTCTTAAATTTACAGATCATCACGCAGTTTATACATCTTTAAGTACGGGACACACGTATAAACAAGTAAAGAGATCCCCGCATTGGAAATTTAACAATAATCTACTTAAAAACACTTACTACACAGAACAAATAACACAATTGATACAAGGTTACGCACAAGACATTCCCAATAACAACATTGCACAATATTGGGACATGTTAAAAAATACATTAAGAGATAGGACACAGATTTTGTTAGAAAATTTGCAAGGGGCCCTTAGTACTTTTCAAAAAGATAAAGCACCCGGGCCGGATGGGCTAACAGCAGAATTTTACAGGTTTTTCTTCCCATGTTTAGGTCCCATCCTAATCAAAACATTTGAAGAAGCTTTTTTAAAAGGGGAACTTCCAGAAAGTTTGAATCAATCTTATATTACTTTAATCCCCAAGGACAGTAATGACAAAAAGTCAATTAAGAATTTTAGGCCCATCTCCCTTTTAAATACTGATTACAAAATCCTAGCCAAGGCACTTACTCTGAAGCTTAAATCACACATGCACAAAATAATACATTCAGATCAACAATGTAGTGTACATGGTAGAAACATTAGCAGACATACACATTTCATTAGAGACCTGATTACATACACACATGATAGGCAGTGCCAGAGTGTCATATTATCTTTAGACCAGGAAAGGGCATTTGATAGAGTATCACATGCCTTCCTACATAAAAATCTCAAAGCTAATAATATAGGGAAATACTTTAGATCATGGATAAAAATCCTATATAAAAAACCTGAAAGTAAAATATTGATTAATCATAGTTTAACTAAAGCATTCAAATTAACGAGAAGTGTTAGGCAAGGGTGCCCTCTGTCGCCCTTGTTATATGTAATAACACTAGAACCTGTGTTGGAAAGAATAAGACAAGACACAAATATCACGGGGACTTTCGTCCCCGGTGCAGGGGAAAGAAAATTGCTGGCCTACGCCGATGATACGATATTCTTTCCAACAACAAAGGATTCTATAAAAAAATATCTTAGAGGTTTTCACAGAGTTTGGATACGCTAGCGAATCCAAACTAAATATTCAAAAATCTAGCATAATGGGAATAGGTAAATGGAGCAATAGGTCAGATTTCCCTTTTGAATTAACGGTAGTGAATAAAATTAAAATTTATGGAATCAACTTCTCTTTTAATCCTCAAGACCCAAATAAAGAAACATGGACAAAATTGATAGAGAAAATCCAAAATATGCTAGAAATTTACAAATATAAAACGGCTACCATTTTCGGAAGAAGTATTATAGTTAATTGTTTTATTATGCCAAAAATAATTTATACAGCAAACATACAAATAGTACCTAAAAAGATTATAACAGAAATAAATAAATTAATTAGGGCCTTTATTTTTAGGAATACTTGGCGCAGTATTAAAGATGTTATTCTAATGCAACCTAAAAATAAATGGGGGATAGCCTTACAAGATATTGATACCAAAATTAAAGCGTTAAGAATTAAATACATAGGGGAAGTTATAAAGAGCCCGGGTCTATACCCACTGGCACACTATTATATTGGGCTAAGATTATCAAGTTTTTGTAAATTAAATAATAATCAACCCCATTCCTTTGGGACACCACCTCCCTTTTATGCAATATGTCTGAAAAAATTTAGAAGGGAACAAACATTTAATAAAACAAGACACCAAACTCATATACAAACTCCTAGTTGCAGCACAAGAAACACCTCTGAACACACGAAGAGGGTACAACCTTTTTATAACTGATTACACACAGAGTTTCACAAATATTCATGCAATAGACAGCAAACCACAAGCAAAAGAAGTCACTTACAGACTACTACACAGTTTAACACCAATTGCTAACAAAAACAGATTAGCACCAAAATGTAAACTGTGTAGTGACAACATTATAGAGACGGAAGACCACTTATTTTACACATGTAAGACAGTGGCCCCCACTTTAAACAATTTAAGGAAATTAATAGCCCCACACTCACAACAGACACTTAATTTATATAGAGCAGTCATGATGAACACGTTACCACAGATGACGAGACGAATAGAACTTAAGCTACTGACTTTGTTAGCTGACTTTAGATATCTTGTATGGACATGTAGGAACAGAGCTGTATACGACAATAGACATTATGACAGTAAAATATTTACACAAATATACGAACAGATAACACAAGACATAACAACACAGATTTAAAGCATTCTTTTTGTGTTAAGTTTAGACCCTTGTTGGTGATACAAAGCAAGTAGCTTTGAGTGTAAATACTCTTTCTGTAATATCGTGCAATGTAAATACCATTTATCGCATATCATCTCATGTTAGGGTGTCATTGTCACTGTATTGTACCATTAATCATCTAGTAACTCCCATGCCCTCACCAACAGTTGTGATCATTTATATATCTTTATACATTGAAACAATTTGATTTGTATCTGGACTTTTTTTGTAATATTAGTTGATTTTATTGGTTTATTTATTTATTTATTTTTTTTTTGGTGCAATATTTTTGATTAGCTTTTTAACTTTAAATTTTAATGACTATTTTAAATCTCAATCGTTGTAAATACTATCAATGTTGTAAATATATTGACCAAATAAAGGTTTTTAAAAAAAATAAAAAAATTAAAAATTAAAAAAAAATTAAAAAAATTTTTTTTTTTTTAGCGTCGCTGTGATTTGTGATAGGGAATTAGGATTCTTTTTGTGAGTTAGTGTAGCTAACAAGGTCCTTCCCTTTATGATTCCAAACGCCTGGAGGCGTATGTTTGTGGTGTTGATTTCGAAACAAGGTAATACCTCATTTATGTTTCAAATCTATGATTTAACATTATGTTGACAATGGTCGATCTGTGCTCGCTCACGTACTACAGTGATAGAGGGGCTTCGAATAGAAATCACACTCCAGGTATTTTCCATACCTGTGATTTATATGTGTACGGGATATCCTAAGCCCGAGGAACAGTTCTACGTCCTATGAATATCGCTAGGTCAGCGATTACACCTTTTGTCGAAGGTTAGACTTAGGAATGTTATAAAGGTCAGGTTGACCTGTACTCCATGTATGCTATTCACGTGCGGACGATAATGGACTTATTGTATACATCTGATCTGCTAGCATCAGGAGGGGAGTATTCATTATTATGTATGAACATTGATGATCTGCAGCTGACACTGTTGCAGAATTAATATTTATGAACTTTAGGTACCCAGATCTGTGCCATATCATTTATACAGATCCATGAACCAGAACTTTATGATACCGAATACACTGAAGTATTGTTTACTCTATGACTGATGAGTATTGGATCCTACATGACTATCAGCTGGCACCAATATCATTTTTGAATGCTGAAAACTATTGAACTGTGATGTTTATGATGTATGTGAAGTAACTGTCGTTGTGGCGTGAAATAAATGATGAAAACGTCAAAAGCAGTTACCTCCTTTTGTTGAAGGACTTTCGTGTGGGGTTACTGGTTGTGTTGCCTGAATTCTGATCGTGCTAATGTTCTTACGCGAATGGGGTGAACCTCACCTTCGGTTTGTCGTAATGCCTGAACTTGGCATCAAGATGTAAACAACTGTTCATCTTATTAACTCAGCAACTTGACATAAAATACGTAATTCATAAGGTTGAATGGTGTAACGTGATTCAACGAATAATGCCTCCGGTTCGAGTCCTTCACAATTTAATATGGATTACACACATACATAAACAGTTCAATTCACACATGAGGTACATGCATCAATCAATCAATAGCGTAGACTGCTGTTTTACGTGTCAATGTCCGTTTAAGGATACAATGCAGTAATTGTCGTCAGAACATCACAGCTATATGCACGCGCAGATAGAATGGCTACCTGCCGACGGTGAGACTGTGAGTCTAATTACTTCGTATAAAGTAGACGATTATCTTTCTCCTTCCAAGGATTTAGTTAATCACTAACCTCCATAAGTTTCCTCTCTCGTAGAGTTCTAGGACTGACCCTGGTCCTGCATAAATACACATATAAATGGCTATATCATGCCATTAATTTGGAAGGCTAGAAAAAACGCAGCTATTCAGCTTGACGGTCAAAGTAACAAAGGGTAGCGTCTCCTAGTTACCAACTGTGACCCAAACAACGCTAGACACGTCATAATCGATCGTGTATGGAGCGTTCAATAATTGAAACATCTATCGCAATATATTAAATGTCTTAACCTTTACAATTGCACGTCTGCTAACCTTTAGCAGACGGCGTTAATAACATATACCGTAACAATTCCCTGTACACCGGGGAAAAAAAAATCGATAGATTTTTTTTTTCAAGATCTATCCGACTTAACAATTTTTCAAAAAATTTAACACAATTGTGACATATGGCCGACGATGTTCTGAGTAGAACCGTGTCGCGGTCATGTCAACTAACTATTTGTCATAGTCATCTAACATTAATCATATTATATATCAATATTATGCATATTATTATATCAACTAAATAAAATGTGTAATGTCAATAGTGAATGATAGAATTAAATTAAAGTAAGGTCTGTCGTATTAGTATGTCATATAGGAATTAATTTGACTAATTAAAATTAAATTAATTAATTAAACTAAGAGTTAAATTATTAAGATTCTAATGTAACACGATGTTATGAGAGAAGAAAAGACAAATAAGTGAGAAGAAATAGAAAGAAATTCGAATATAAGTTTAACTTAATTGTGTGTGTTAAGTGTTAGTGAATAATAACTATCTAATTTAACTAACTAAATAACGTATAGGTACATTAAAAAAAATATTAATCTAATACTTGTGTGAGATTTATTTTCTCTTTTCATAATTTCTTCTTTTTATATTTCGTTCTCTTTTTTGTTTTTTTTCATTTCATTTTTTTCTCACATTTCATTTTATTGATATTAATTCAATTAAGAAGTTAAGATAACTAATTAATTAGTATAGGATATGATGATCCATCCGTAGTCCTGATCCTGATGAATTCTTTTAGACAAAGTGTTGAAGCATTTACGTCGGACAGAAATGTCAATTATCCTAGGATCCAAGAATTAAGTGCACATAGGATAATAAGTTCGACTTGTCGTCAGATATTGTTCCATGATTGTTGAACGAATATTCATATATTGTGTATGGACGTTAGACGAAGTTTCAATGTCAATATGTATACCTTGATTGTCTTTAGTTCAATTCTGTGATGCATATAGTGTTTATAATTATTAAATTGAAGTCAAGGTTAGTTCCCTTATAGTTGATACTTCTTTCTATCCAATGTAGTGATGATTGACGTAGTTTAGGAATGTCAATGTTGATTATTCGTCGTCAATAGGATTACGTGACAATGCATCCGCCACAATGTTTTCAGTGCCAGGAATATGTTCAATGGAGAATTCAAATGGCTGCAGGATGATCGCGTATCTGGCGAGTTTTGGACTTTTGTGGTTTGATCTACGCAAAGATGCTACAGCACGCTGGTCAGTCTGAATGGTGAATGGAGCACCAAGCAAGAACTTTTCCAGTTTTGTGATTGCCCATATAACTGACAAAAGTTCCTTGTCCACTGTGGAATACTTTGTTTCTGCCGGCTTTAGCTTTCTTGAAATATATAATGTAGGATGTAGAACGCCATCATGGTTCTGGAGCAGGCATGCACCGATGCCGTAGTTACTAGCATCTGTTCGTAAGAAAAATCTTTTGGAAGCATCGGGAAGTCTTAAAATTGGTTCATGCGAAAACAAATTTATAATTTTGTTGAAAGTTTCATTGCATATACCAGTCCATGTCACCTTCACCGGCATGGCTTTTTTTAACAATGAAGACAATACAGCCGTGATGGATGACAAGTTTGGTATGAATCTACTGTAATATTGAACAAGTCCTAACAAACTCCTGACCTGTTTCTTCGTCTGAGGAACTGCTATGTTTAGAATTTTGGAGACCGTACTAGGTAACGTTCGGATATATCCCGCTCCAATGATATGTCCCAAAAAGGTTATCTCATTACACGCGATCTGCACCTTTGTAGGTTTAGCAGTTAGATGATAATTCCTTAGAGTGTCGAAAACATATCTAAGTCCCGAAACATGTTCCTCAAACGACGAACTAAACAAGCATATGTCGTCAATATACGTAATAACGTCTAATCTACCTGATAAAATTTGTCGCATCAGGCGAATGAAGGTAGCTGGCGCATTAACAAGCCCAAAAGGCATCACATTCCACTGGTATAGACCTTGTGGAGTGGAAAATGCGGTGTAGTACTTAGCCTTTTCGGTCAGTGGTATCTGCCAATAACCTTTAGTTAAGTCTATCTTACTAAATATAGTTGCGTTGGATAGACGTGGCAGTAAGTCGTCGATAAGTGGATGTGGTTCGCTGTCAACTATAGTCTTAGCATTTAATTTTCTATAGTCAACACATAGTCTGATGTTATTGTCCTTCTTCCGGACAATCACTAATGGAGAAGAGAATGGCGAATTACTAGTCTCAATGATTCCCAGAGACAACATCTGTTCAAGTTCCTTAGTAGTTTTTAGCAAGGAAATGTAAAGGAACCGAATAGGGATGTACACGAATAGGTGTATCGTCATTGAGAGTAATGTCATGACTGATAGCCGATGTGCGACCCGGGACGTCGGTCAACACATCTGGATAAGATTGTAAGAGATTAGCAATCTGTAGACGCTGTTGCGGTGTAACCGTTGAAGAGATGGTTACATCCCGCCAAGATTCAGTAGGTTGAACTACTGGTACCGGTAACGGTAACTGTACCTCAGGAAAAGAAGATTCTTCTTCCTGGATGACGGATAAGTTGGAATAATAACAAGTAGATACTGTGTTGTCATCTAGTTCATGAAAAATTGACTGTAAGTGTTCAGGACGTGTATGAAATTGCTTGAGCATGTTAATATGAAATATCTTTTTGTGTCCCTTGATATCTAAGACGTAATCAACGTCGGAAATTTTATCAATGACTTTGTAAGGACCATTCCAAGATATCAATAATTTATTGTTATTGTGAGGAAGTAACACATAAGCCTCATCGCCTGGGAATAATTGGCGTAATCGTCGAGACCTATTTTGTAGAGATCGAGCCTTAGCTTTTGCAGCCTCAGAAGAAGCTGTTGCCAACTGGCAAGACTCAATAATGTTCTTCCGAAGATTAATCACATACTCGTAAGATGACTGAGTGTCCTGAGTCATCTCCGCGTCAATTAATAAGTCTTTTATTAGTCCCATAGGACCTCTTGGGGAGCACCAAAAACTAATTCAAAGGGAGAGAAGCCAGTTTGTTCATGCGGTACCTCCCGATAAGCAAATAGAACAGCTGGGAGTGCTCTGTCCCAGTCATGAGGGTGCTTAACAGTAACCTTATGTAGTAGTTGTTTAAGTGTACGGTTAAGTCTTTCAACTGCACCATTACTCATAGGATGATAAATACTACTTAAATTCCTATCAATGTTCCAGGTTTTCATGACTTCCTTCATGGTGTCAGATATGAACTGTGACCCATGGTCTGATAAAAGTTTTTTAGGAAACCCTATTCTAGAAAAGATGAGATGTAGTGCATCAGCTACATCTGTGGTAGTGGTGGTCTTTAATGGGATAGCTTCTGGCCATCGTGTGCACAAATCAATGCACGTAAGGACGAATCTATGTCCTCTGGCCGATGGTAGCAATGGACCAATAATATCTATGGCCATCTTGTCAAACGGTCTTACTGAGATATCGCAAGCCTGAATAGGCGCCGTGTGAAAAGCTCCACGTGCTTTCACTTCTTGGCATGTAGTACAGGAACGTACATACTGCGAAATATCTCTTGACACTCCTGGCCAAAAGAATGAAGACAGTACTCGAGATCGTGTTCGAGTATATCCCATATGTCCAGCACACTGTGAGTCATGCGCATGTTGAAGAATGTACCGTCTAAAAGTATACGGGACCATAACTTGTTGTTTCATTTGTGATTTGTCATTAAAACATCTAATCAATAGGTCATTTTTAATAACAAACCAATGTTTGTTATTATTACCTGAGGATAGATTGTCAACTTTATCAACCAGCTTAAAAATTTTTTTTAAAGATTTATCCTCTTTTTGTTTGGTTGCAAATGTTTCCCTGTCAATAGGTGAATTGACTACAAATTCCTCTTGGTTGTCTACATCCATTTTATTATCACCAACTTTCTCCATGAGTTGAGTCTGCGCTCTAGTCGTCACGGCGTTTCCAGTGCATAGGTTATGTTTCTCCCATTCTATGATCTCATCTGGAGTACAATCTTTACTGCCGTGTATACGACCAACCATCAGATCAGCAATAGGCTTTTTTAGCATACATACTTTTACATTCCCTGTGAAAAAGGGTGTTCTAATATGAACAATAGCTGTGGGGTAAAACTCAATAGTTCCACCAAATGTCATGCAGCGGACGTATTCTCCTGTCGCACAGCTAGGATGTACCAGCGACTGACGTACACCAATCGTCGTGGATCCTGAATCTCTCAGCACTGAGACGACGGATCCATTAACGATTCCCCTGTTAAAAATTAGTAAGCCTGTTCCATCGTTGACTGCAAGACCTACCTCTGGTGTAATATGTCCGCAGTTAAGCACTGTTTCTTTCGCCTTCTGAAAAATAAGATTGCATTGTTGGCAACTATTTGCCACATTATAATTAATAGCAAAACATGCAGCAGAAGACTGTGTTGTATTATTGTCAAGTGGGACCTGAGCTATAGGGGTAGTATTATTTGTAACTGCCGCCCCTGTATTATGGTTGTAATGAGATGATCCCCGAGAATGAGATCGATTCCGAGTATAATTGTTAGAATTATCTCGTCGTCCTCTATAGTAACTATTATCTCGATGTCTCGAGCCATGATTATTACCATTCCAGTTATTGTTATTTTTCGGGGTATGTGATCGATTATAATTAGTGTTATGTTGACTATTGTGGTAGTTTGTTTGAGGTGAATAATTTCTATCTCGTGATCTACCTCTGTTGAACTCATTTTTATTGTTGAAATCATTATTATGTCCCTTCTGAAAGTTAACATTGTGATTTCTTTGGAACCTACTTCTGTCTACACTGTGATGTCTTTGTTTGTTATTATGATTGTAGGCCATATTAGACGCCACAGGTAGAGGTTCTCTTAATGAGGAGTTAGAAATGGTTGCATTCGGATGTGCCGAACAGTAGTTTAAAGAAATTTTTTCCAACTCGTCAATAGTACCTGGTTTACGCTCCTGCAAATATGCAAAGAATGGCTGGCTAACCGAAGATAATACCTTATCCCGTAGTAGCAAATCAACTAATTTGTCGTACGATTTGTTGACTTCTGCCAGTTCAACCCATCTATTAAATGTATTGCGTATGTTCGCAATGAATCCTGCAAAATCTTTTGGAGATTCAGGTAAAATTCCCTTAAATTTCAACCTACAGTGTTCCTCGTCCAGGTGAAACCTTCGTAAAAGCAAGGACTTAATAGCACCGTAGTTATTTGCTATTGATGGGTCAGCATTTTGAGAAGCCGTCAATGGTTCTCCAACCAAGAATTCATTTAACTTGAGTACCCATGACTCTTCGGGCAAATGATTTGTTTTGCAAGTCTGTTCAAAACGTGACAGGAACGATGAAAGGTCGTCCACGTTTAAGTTGAAAGTGGGTAATTTAAAGTTGTAGAAATGTTTAGTTTGGCTGGATGACGATCCATTTTGTGCGTTATTATTCTGGTTTGCATCAGCACTTTGTGCTTGTAATCTTGCTGTCTCCAATTTAATACGCGCCAATTCCATTTCTTGTTGTAAAATAATTTCCTCTCGTTTCAATTTATTCTCTTCTTCCTGTTGAGCAATTTCTCTTAATCTATTTTCCTTGGCAATTTGCTTCATCTCACGTTCTGCTTCCTCTTTCTTTAATGCAGCCTTTTGTTCCTCCATTTCTGCTTTATGTTTTTCCAGTTCTGCCTCAGCAAACTGACGAAGTTCTTGGGATTTATAACCATATTCTTTACCAATTTTAACGAAATGGTCTATAGTAAGCATTTTGACTTTTATCCGTAAGTAATTATTGATAATTACTGATTAAAATAGTCAATAGTAGCTTCAGAGTAATTATTATACTTACTCAACTTAGGAATATTCAATATAAATAATCACAATAGTACTGAACTCTTATGTCTAAGTTCAACTAATAGACAATATTTTGTAACAATATTGTATCTAAGTACTAACTATATCATAAATAGTTATGATATCTGTTAACTATAATGTAATTACATCACACAATTAATCTTAATATCCAATAATGTTGGGTATGATTCCTAGTAATTATATTGTTCAATGTACTAAGTCACTCTCTTAGTACCAGAAAAGTATATTAAATAATATACAATGGGTCTGTCACCTCAAAGGTAGACTATAAGATTATTTTATTTGGTCAATATATATATATATTATATTATTATTATTATTATTATGCCCTAGGCATCTCTTATAAATTGTAGTGCTAATTTCTTGGACTATCACTGCATAATTATGCAATGTCCCATATTAACCTTAAATGTCAGAAAAAAAATTAATTAAATTAAATTACAAGTGTATTATTGAATATAATGTCATATTATTAATGTAGTATTTAATATATATCATGAGTACAAACAAAACAATGATGCAACTAAAGGGTACAAACAATGTCAAGACGCAAACAAGACATTTTCACAATTAAAAATGAATTTATGAACTAAATAAAACAAGCGGAAGTGTCACACGGAAAACGAAGGGTCAAAGATTGACCCGAGGTCAACTGAATATGCAAAGTACACAAAAAAAAATGACTGCAAAAAATGATGACATCACAGGACTCATAACGGACGAACATTTAACAATCATCAAATAAATGATAGTAAGAGTAGACTGGACGAAATAGTTAACGAACATGATACAAAACTGAATAAAAATGTGAACTTAGTACAAATAAAATACACCAGTTATCTACGGAACGGTACAGCTAACACAATCGTCAAACGACAAACGATGGAGCTCCCAAAAAGTGCGATCGTTTAACTGCCCTAAGAAACGACCGAAATCAATTCAGGCATCGTGAGAGCCACAGAATCTAATTTCGGTTCATCCTCCCTACCGCCCACTAGTTAACAACACCTTAAAACAACAAAAAGTACATTAAACATAGGTAAAAACATGCCTATGTAGGCAGAAGGCATGGACTCAGTTAGCACTGTCACGTTAACGACAATAGTTATTGAGCTAAACTTATCTTTATTTGCTGCTTCACTTGATGCTCGTTGTCGTCGACAGCTAGGCCTGTGCCTTTGACTGTCTGCTCCTGATGGGCAGGCAACGGTAGTCCATCTTGTGCATCTTGATAAATTTGAAGCGAACTAGAAAGGCGTTGAAAAGATGTCTTCTTCACGGCGACAATGCAACAGTGACGTCATGTTGCTATTCATGATCACGTGCGTCACGTCAGCTTCGTAATGGTCATGTGATTTTCATTCAAACGTAAATATCGTGGAGGCGTGTGGAACACAGAAATTTTTTTTTCTCTTCTGTCGATCCCCACACTGGCCACCAGTTTTGTTGAAGGACTTTCGTGTGGGGTTACTGGTTGTGTTGCCTGAATTCTGATCGTGCTAATGTTCTTACGCGAATGGGGTGAACCTCACCTTCGGTTTGTCGTAATGCCTGAACTTGGCATCAAGATGTAAACAACTGTTCATCTTATTAACTCAGCAACTTGACATAAAATACGTAATTCATAAGGTTGAATGGTGTAACGTGATTCAACGAATAATGCCTCCGGTTCGAGTCCTTCACAATTTAATATGGATTACACACATACATAAACAGTTCAATTCACACATGAGGTACATGCATCAATCAATCAATAGCGTAGACTGCTGTTTTACGTGTCAATGTCCGTTTAAGGATACAATGCAGTAATTGTCGTCAGAACATCACAGCTATATGCACGCGCAGATAGAATGGCTACCTGCCGACAGTGAGACTGTGAGTCTAATTACTTCGTATAAAGTAGACGATTATCTTTCTCCTTCCAAGGATTTAGTTAATCACTAACCTCCATAAGTTTCCTCTCTTGTAGAGTTCTAGGACTGACCCTGGTCCTGCATAAATACACATATAAATGGCTATATCATGCCATTAATTTGGAAGGCTAGAAAAACGCAGCTATTCAGCTTGACGGTCAAAGTAACAAAGGGTAGCGTCTCCTAGTTACCAACTGTGACCCAAACAACGCTAGACACGTCATAATCGATCGTGTATGGAGCGTTCAATAATTGAAACATCTATCGCAATATATTAAATGTCTTAACCTTTACAATTGCACGTCTGCTAACCTTTAGCAGACGGCGTTAATAACATATACCGTAACACCTTTATGACTTCGCATGTCACTTTGCCTGTGCTGTAACTCTGTGGACTAGCTAACTACTTTACACACAGCAACAACATAAACCAGATAAGACACCCTACACTACAACTATAATTTAACTGGTGTCGATAGGGGTGGTAATTGAAGTCAGCCTAAATCCACCCTTATCAATAAGTCGATGCCTTTTGGAGTGCCAGTAATATGGCGTGAACCGACAAATCACGCTACTGATTGGTACTTCTTCTTCTTCTTCGATCCTTAACCACCGACCGTCAAAGCAGTCAGTGGCAGTCACGCCTAGTCGCGTCTTGTAGGGCAACAACAAATTGATTCCACTTTGCACGGTCGGTGGCCATCCTTCGTACAGTGCCCCAACTCTGGTTCATTCTTTGCATCTCAGCCTCCACAGTCCTCCGCCAAGTTGTTTTTGGTCGGCCTCTCTTTCGCTTTCCTTCAGGGGTCCAAAGCATAGCTGTTCTTGTGATGGCATCGGGGTCTCTTCTGAGGACATGACCAACCCAGCTCCAGCGTCTGCCAGCTATGATGGTGTGCATGTCCTGTTGCTTGCTACGAGTAAGCAGATCTTGGTTGGTGATGGTATTCGGCCAAAAGATTCGGTGAATTTTTCTTAGGCATGTTGTGTGAAAAGAGGACAATTTTGACATTTCCTTCTCTGTGACTCTCCAGCATTCCGCACCATAGAGAAGCATAGAAAGCACGCAACTCTGGTATAATCTTAATTTTGTGCTTATGCTGTATTGGGAGGACTTCCAGATGTTATTTAGGCTAAAGAAGGCTGTTCTTGCTTTATTCATTCTGATGTTGATGTCTTTGCCTGCCCCACCGTCTGGTGTTACTATGCTTCCTAGGTATGTGAAGGTATCTGTCTGTACCAGTTGATAATTCCTTACTGATATGGGCTCAGGGTTGCTCACATTGAGCGTCATGACCTCAGACTTCTTTAAATTGATGCTCAAGCCCACCTGCTGGCTAAATTTATTAAGTCTATCCGTTTTTTCCTGGATGTGTTGATGTGAATGTGCCAGCAGTGCAATGTCATCTGCATATTCCAGATCTTCCAATGTAGAAAATGTAGTCCATCTTATTCCTCTTGGACTGCCCTCTGTTGTCTGGCGCATCACCCAGTCTATGACTGTTAAAAATAGAGTGGTTGATAAGGGGCATCCCTGTCGTACTCCTGTCTTCACCTCGAAGGTTAGGTTGCTCTGCCCAACACTACACGTAAAGTTGGCATAGAGGCTTTTTATGATTGACACTATGCAGCTTGGAATTCCATAAGCCCTCAGTATTTTCCATAAACTGTCCCTATGTATGCTGTCAAAAGCCTTTTCAAAATCAACAAAATTTATGTAAAGCTGTCTTTGCCATTCTGAGCACTGCTCTATAATGTTCCCGAGAGTGAATATATGGTCTACACATCTTCTGTTCTTTCTAAATCCTGCTTGTTCTTTCCTCAGTTTGTAGTCTACTGCCTTTGAAATTCTCTGTATAATTATCCTGCCTAGTATTTTGCTGGGAACTGAGAGAAGAGTGATTCCTCTCCAATTATTGCAGTCTGAAAGATCTCCCTTCTTGGGCAATTTGACAATTATTCCCTTGTTCCACTCTGATGGTGTTGTCCCCATTTTCCACACTTGTGCAAATAGTGGTTCTAATAGTTCTGCTGCTAGCTCAGGGTCTGTCTTAAATAGCTCTGCATTTAAGTTATCATGGCCCGGAGCTTTACCGTTCTTTAACCCTTTGATTGCTGTGATGATTTCTTCTTTTCGTGGAATGTCTGTATTTACATCTAGATCGTTTTCAGCCTCAGGAACATTCAATTGTGTCTCTGGTATTTCCTTGTTCAGAGTTTCTCTGAAGTGCTCTGCCCATCTTGTTTCCTGTCCCTCTGCTGTCTTGATGAGATTTCCTTGCTTATCTCTTACTAATGTAATATTGTTTGCACCTCGTTTTCCGCTGATGAATTTTGTTATTTTGTATACTGTGCTTTGTTCATTTCTCAGTGCTGCCTCTTCTGCCTGTTTTGCAAGATCGTCTAGGAAATTCCTTTTGTTGGCTCGGGTTTGGCGTTTAACTTCCCTGTCCAGTTGACTGTACTGTTCGCTATATAGATGCTTTAACCTGGGGGACTTCGCTTCTGTTTTCTTTCTTTTCATTTCCTTTCTCATCTTTATGGTGTTTAATGTTTCTGGTGTTATCCAGTCTTGCTTCTTCCTTTCCTGGAATCCTAAGCATGATTTGCTACTTTCCTTATATATTGTTGAAATGGTGTTGAAATTCTGGTCTATATCATCAGTCAATGTCTTTTCCTGGCTTTTGGCAAATTGATATCGTTTCTTAATGTCGGCCGCAAAAGCTTTTCTGGTAAGGGGGGTCCTTCAATTTGCTGATGTCAAACCTTTTCTGTGTAGTTACAGTTGGTCCAGCCCTTCTTAGTTTCACTTTCAGTTTTGCTACTACTAAATGGTGATCACTTCTCACATCTGCACCTCTTCTTACCTTCACATCTTGTAATGCATGTCTCCATCTACCGTTAACCATGATGTGGTCTATCTGGTTTCTGTCCCGACCATTTGGTGATTCCCATGTTAACTTGTGAATTTCCTTATGTGGGAAAAGTGTTCCTCCAATGACCAGGTTGTTAATGCTACAGAAACTTATTAGCTTATCCCCATTTTCGTTTGCTATTTCGCTGCCGCATTTCCCCATTGTTCTTTCATTATATGTATTGTGTGTACCAACTTTCGCATTGAGGTCTCCCATTACTATAACAAGATCATATCTAGGTGTGTCCTCCATTTCTTTCTGCAGTTGTTGATAGAATTCATCCTTGACCTCCTCATCGCTATCATTCGTTGGTGCGTAGCATTGTATTATTGTAGTGTTGGTGAATCTCCCTCTCAATCTCAATCGTATCAGTCTGTTGTTGATGGGTTTCCATTCCAGTAATGTCCTTTCTATTCCTTTCTGTAGAATAATGGCTACGCCTTCACTGTGCTGTCCATCCTCTCTTCCAGAGTAAAGTACTGTTTCTCCTGTTGCTGTTTTAACTTTTCCTGCCCCTGTCCATCTGCTCTCACTTATCCCCAGGATGTGTAACCTATAGTTTCTCATTTCTGCCGTGACCTGTCTTAGTTTACCCGTCTCGTACATTGTCCTGACATTCCAAAATCCTATTCTTGTATCCTGTTTTGCGGTCAGGACATCCGTTTTCATGTCAGTGGCTTCCTTTCGGCTTTCACCACTGACAGTCATACGAGCCACAGACTCCGAATGTCCATCCCGCAGCAAAGTTTGTTCATTTGATGTTGTTTCCGTAACTTCCTTATTTTTTTTACATAGACAGGGGTGTCAGCCCTATGCTAAAACCCCCAACCTGGAGGACCAGGGTACCAGCTTTTGTCTGACCCCTACCCACACAGACCAGTCCAGCTTGGTTGAACCTACCAGGAGTAAAACTCCCACTGGCATAGCTCTGGGGATTGTCAGGGTACGCAAGCTGCCATACCGCTACAAGGTATAGGTACCATTGATGGCAGATTGTTACTTCTGCTTGACAAATATTCATGGTTTCACTTTTAAAACTAGAAAGTCTGTGGTTTATCCAAATATTGAATCGGTTTCGAAACCAGTGCCTCATGATCCAATCACATGTCCGATCACAGTTCCACCAGAACAATATCCGTTGGACGTGAATGAACCATCAGAAAGTGATAGTTTACCTGCTTTAGAAACTAATTCTGACTCGGATTATATACCGGTGAATGATGGTGTTCACTTAATTAACCATTCAGAACTTTCAGATCTAATACGTGATCTCGCTCTTACCAAAGGACAAGCGGAATTACTCGGTTCGCGACTCAAAGAATGGAATCTTTTAGCGCCCAATACTCCGATATTTAAATTTCATCATAGACACAGAGAACTTGTTCAATACTTTGAGATGGATGATGACATTTGCTATTGCAAAGATGTAAACGATCTAATGGTGCACCTCGGTCATGAGCACATAGTCAACGAATGGCGACTTTTCATCGACTCTTCCAAGACTAGTCTAAAAGCCGTGTTATTGCATAACGGAAATTTATTTTCATCAATTCCAGTCGCCTACTCTGTTCATATGAAAGAAACTTATGACAATATGGCTATACTTTTGGCAAAAATAAAGTACAATGACTACCAATGGCGGATTTGTGGAGACTTAAAGGTCATTGCAATACTCACGGGCATGCAGACTGGGTATACTAAATTTTTTTGCTTCCTATGTGAATGGGACAGCCGCAACAGACAGGAACATTATGCAAGAAAGGTGTGGCCTATCAGGGATCGTATGCAGCTCGGGCATAAAAATGTAATACACGAGCCATTAGTTAACAAAGACAGCATCATTTTACCACCATTACATATAAAGTTGGGGCTCATGAAGAGTTTCGTAAAAGCGTTAGATAAAACGAGCAAAGCTTTCACCTATCTTCGAGAAAAGTTTCCGCAAGTTAGCGATGCAAAGATAAAGGAAGGTATCTTTGTAGGACCTCAGATTAGGAAAGTTATTGCAGACAAACAATTCGAGAACTTGTTACATGGTAGTGAACTTCGTGCATGGATGGCATTCAAATTGATCGTCGATAACTTTCTGGGAAATCACAAATCTGTCGACTATGTGCATATTGTTAAGCAGTGCATAGATGCATACAGAATTATGGGCATTAACATGTCCCTCAAAATCCATTTGCTCGATTCGCATCTTGACTTTTACCCTGACAACCTTGGCGAAGTCAGCGACGAACATGGAGAATGATTCCATCAAGGTATCGCCGTAATGGAGTCACGTTATCAAGGACGGTGGAGTGTGACCATGCTTGCCAATTATTGTTGGATGCTTCATCGCGATGTACCACATGCTATTCACCGACGAAAGTCGACTGCAAAGAAATTCAAGCCTACATAACTGTCATACTTCGTGTACGAATGATGTTGTAATACTGTATGCTTTGTTAAAAAACTTCAATTGCGTATTTCTAGAGATCTCGACCCGATAGAGAAAAACGGTTTGCAGATTTAAAAACAGCGCATTAAAATTGACCAGAAAAACATAAAAATGTTAGAGAAAGAAAAAAAAAATTTTTTTTTCTTAGCCAGTGATTCGACACTAAACACCTACATTGGACGAGTTGTGTACAGAAGTGCACTCATCACATAAGACTTGACGAAATACCTGCTGCAGTACTCAAGCATTTGAAGAGCTAAGTTCTTATAAAAAGGAGAACGCATCGGACTTTTTAAAAATAATTCCCCTATCAAGTCTCTATGAAGACAAACTTTTACTAAATGTCACCCATCTTTTCACATTTATTTTAAACTGTTAAAGAATAATTGATTATTAAATTTGTTATATGTTATTTTTACAAATTCATAGTTGATTCAGTTACTGTAGATATGAGTGCAAGCGTATGATCCAGAATCTTTAATATATATGTATGTATGTATACATATATACCTATATCTACATCTATAGAGCCAAATAAATAATAAGAGGAATTTCGCTGAATTAAATCAGTTGGGGATTGAACGAGCTAACATTAAGTATTGCATAACCATTCTCATAAAAGGCGGCGGATCAGATACTAAAGTTAACATTGCTCCGCCTCATTGTGGTGGATTTGATGTTATAAGATGTTATTCCTATAGTACTGAATGAGTGTTGCGTGGGTGGTTTACTGGTGTTGGAGGGTCCTTCGTTTTATTATTATAAGTTTAGTTGGGATGCTTGCTTATTTATCATTACACAACTTGTGTCCAAGCAAACCACGGTTCCGTACGAACTGATCCATTATTACTATAAACTTCTTACAAGAAAGAGTTCATCAGGTCAAAGGACCATCAACAATGCAAGTTGAAGCAATCAAACGTAATCAAAGGAATGTGGGTAAGCCTTCGATTCGAGTCCAATATTTATTACAAGTTGACGCACGAAGACAGTTCACATTGGTATAGATTCATATATAGTTCATTAGAAATTACATGCATAGTATTCATGTCCGTCCGTGTCAAAACAATATGTCAGAGGAACATCGTGGCTATATACGTGCGCTGTTGTAGTCAACAGCCAGAAATGAGCGCATGAGTTCTTGACAGCTTCAATTTGAATCATAAGACGATTCTCCTTCCATCATTTAATTTAATTAATTAATCTCATACTTAGATTAATATCCGAACTGACCCTGAGTTCTACATTGCTTCATATATACATATAGGCTATATACTAAGCCTTTTTCCTTGGAAGGAATACACGACAAGACTTTCTTGCTTGACGGATAGCGTAACAAGGCCCCTGTAACCAAGTCACCCAGCGTGACCTTCCCAACGCGAAATGCGTCATAATAGCATATATTTCGCGTTCACTATACCGTAAAATATCGATATATTCTATAAATGTTAATGACCCCTAAACGTTGCGCACGGGTAAACCCCAGCAGACGCCATCGTTTAAAATAACACCGTAACAGATTTCCTGTCAGGGGGGAAATCTATTAGATAGATTTTTTTTTTGAACAATATTAATCAAATTATCAAAAATTTAACAAAACCCGACGTATGGCCTACGATGTTCTATCTAGAACAGTGTCGCGGTCATGTCAGTAATATCTTATAATAAAATCAACGTCATATAATACATATAACTTATATTAACTAAAGAAATGTCACTGTCACTAATTAATTAACTAATTAATTTGATGTATGTATTGAATAACTAATAATGTGAGGTGTTATTAAAATTATTCTAACTAATTAAAATTAAAATAATTAATTATAATATGTACGTATGGTACTAACTAATTAATATCTAATTGAAGAAAATGAGAAATAGTATAAGAGAGAAAAAGAAATAAAAATTGAGAAGTACGGACGATTAAAACCAAATATTAAAGTATATATTAAATTAGAATGCGTGTGAAAATGAAGTGTAAGGATAGATACCTAATTAAATTGACGTAATCAGAAGAACAGAAAAAATTCATAAATTTTAACTATATATGTGAAATGTCATAATCTAATATCTATCACCTTAATAATTAAACTATTTAAAAGGTTTAATTGGTGTGATATTCTTTTCTTTCATCTTTTCTTAGTATATTTTATTTTTTTATTTCATCACACTTTAACTTTATTTTCTTATATATTAATATAATAACTAGAAAATTTAACAATATCGGACATGAAGATCCAATCGTTGTTACATCCTGTTGACTTGTATGAAAGTTCATAAAGACACAAGGTTCATATTATCGAATTATGATATGATTATCCAATCATCGATAGTTCCTTTATTAAAAACTTGAATATAATTTGAATAAGTCATCACTGTATCTGTCACGTCTACATCAGAGATTGTTCCTTTTTAACAGTTTTCAATCGAAATGAGTGATACGCAAAGTGGAAGTGAAGTCCAAATTTTCAAACGATTCGTAAAACTTGATATTTTGATCACAATAGTTTATTTCGAAATGTCCTTATTTAAGTAAGAAGTCCAACTGAAGTGTTGTATATTCTGACGTGACATTACTACCGTTTTTTGCAAATGTAATGCTTGACTAGTCAGAAAATTTTCTTGAAATCGTAATATTCATTCAGAATCCGTAGGATGTCTGGACAACGTATCGGCTATGACGTTTTCAGTTCCTGGTATCGACTGTATCTCGAACTCAAAGGGTTGCAACGCAATAGCAAAACGAGCAAGTTTTGGGCTTTTATGGTTTGAATGACGTAATGCTGCCACAGATTTCTGATCAGTCTGGATCAGAAATGAAGATCCCAGCAAAAATTTCTCTAACTTGGTAATTGCCCAGATAACGGCGAGTAGTTCTCTGTCTACAGTCGAATATTTAGTCTCCGGAGGTTTCAGCTTGCGTGAGATGTAAAGTACTGGGTGGAGGACATCATCATGATATTGGAGTAGACAAGCCCCGAGTCCGTAATTACTCGCATCTGTACGTAGAACAAACTTTTTAGAGGCATCTGATAGTCTTAAAACAGGTGGGCATGAAAAAATGTTCATGATAGTGCGAAAAGATTTGTCACATTCGTCTGTCCATTTTATCCTTGACGGCATGTTCTTCTTTAATAACGATGAGAAGACAGCCGTGATGGATGATAAGTGAGGTACAAATCTACTATAGTATTGGATTAACCCTAACAGACTCCTAACCTGTTTCTTCGTTTGAGGAACAGATAGATTTAATATTTTAGAAACCGTACTGGGAATTGTTTGGATACGTCCCGATCCAATAATGTGTCCCAGGAATGTTATCTCATTACACGCTATTTGAATTTTAGTTGGTTTAGCGGTTAAATGGTTATCCCGCAATATTTCCAAAACTGATTTAAGACCCAAAAAATGTTCCTCAAATGATGAACTGAACAAACATATGTCGTCAATATAGGTAATTATATCTGATCTACCTGCTAAAATTTTTCGCATCATGCGAATAAACGTAGCTGGATCATTCATTAGCCCAAAAGGCTGGTAAAGACCTTGTGGAGTTGAGAATGCTGTGTAGTATTTGGCTCTTTCGGTTAGTGGAATCTGCCAATAACCTTTGGTTAAGTCAATTTTAGTGAAAAGTGTGGCATTGGATAGACGAGGAAGTAAATCGTCAAGGATAGGATGTGGTTCGCTATCAGGTACTGTCTGCGCATTAAGTTTCCTATAGTCAACACATAAACGTATGTTGTTGTCCTTTTTCCGGACAATGACTAAAGGAGAAGAAAATGGAGATGTACTAGTCTCAATAATACCTAATGATATCATCTGTTCGAGTTCCTGAGATGTCTTACTCAGAAAATGTAGAGGTACAGAATAAGGATGAACACGAATTGGTGTATCATCGTTAAGGATAATATCGTGACTAATTACAGATGTGCAACCCGGTACATCAGTTAACACATCTGGGAAAGATTGTAGAAGATCAGCAATGCGTTGATGCTGTTGCGGTGTAACCGTAGAAGAAATGGTCACATCACGCCAAGATTCAGTAGATTGGACAATAAGTACAGGTAAAGGCATCTGCACTTCAGGAAAAGAAGATTCTTCCTCCTGTATAACAGATAGATTAGAATAATGACAAGTAGATACCGTAGTGTCATCTAGTTCATGAAAAATTGACTGTAAGTGTATAGGACGTGTATGAAATTGCTTGAGCATATTAATATGGAATATCTTTCTGTGTCCCTTGATATCTAAGACGTAATCAACGTCTGAAATTTTATCAGTAACCTTATAAGGACCAGTCCATGAGATCAATAACTTATTGTTATTGTGAGGGAGTAATACATAAGCCTCATCGCCTGGGAATAATTGGCGTAATCGTCTAGATCGATTTTGTATAGATCGAGCCTTAGCTTTTGCAGCCTCAGAAGAAGCTGTTGCCAATTGGCAAGACTCGATAATATTATTCCGAAGATTAATCACATACTCATAAGATGACTGAGTGTCCTGAGTCATCTCTGCATCAATTAATAAATCTTTTATCAGTCCCATAGGACCTCTCGGAGGGGCACCAAAAAACTAACTCAAAGGGAGAGAAGCCAGTTTGTTCATGTGGCACCTCTCGGTAAGCAAACAGGACAGCTGGGAGTGCTCTGTCCCAGTCCTGAGGGTGTTTAACAGTAACCTTATGTAAAAGTTGCTTAAGCGTACGGTTAAGTCTTTCAACTGCACCGTTACTCATGGGATGATAAATGCTACTCAGATTCCTATCAATGTTCCAGGTTTTCATTACTTCCTTCATGGTATCGGATATAAATTGCGACCCATGGTCAGATAATAATTTTCTAGGAAACCCTATTCTAGAAAAAATTAGATGTAGTGCATCAGCTACATCTGTGGTAGTGGTTGTCTTCAATGGAATGGCTTCTGGCCATCGTGTGCATAAATCAGTGCACGTGAGAACAAATCTATGTCCTCTCGCAGATGGTAGAAGTGGACCAATTATATTTATGGCCATCTTGTCAAAAGGTCGTACTGAGATATCGCAAGCCTGAATAGGCGCCGTGTGAAAAGCTCCACGTCCTTTCACTTCCTGGCACGTAGTACAGGAACGTACATACTGCGAAATATCCCGTGACACTCCTGGCCAAAAGAATGAAGACAATACTCGAGATCGTGTTCGAGTATATCCCATATGTCCTGCACACTGCGAATCATGCTCGTGTTGAAGAATGTACCGTCTAAAAGCAGTCGGTACCATCACTTGTTGTTTTACCAGTGATTTATCACTGAAACATCTAATCAGTATATCATTTTTCATAATAAACCAATATTTGTTCTTATTACCTGAAGTTAAATTATCAACCTTATTAACTAGGTTAAAAAATTTATTTAAAGATTTGTCATTTTTTTGTTTGTTTGCAAATGATTCCCTGTCAATAGGTGAATTGACTTCAATATTCTCCTGTTTCTCTGCATCCATCTTATTATCATTGACACTCTCCATGAGCATAGTCTGAGCTCTAGTCGTCACGGCGTTTCCAGTGCATAGATTGTGTTTCTCCCATTCAATTATATCTTCTGGTGAACAATCCTTGCTGCCGTGTATGCGACCCACCATAAGGTCTGCAATCGGCTTTTTCAGCATGCATACCTTCACGTTCCCTGTGAAAAAAGGTGTGTTAACATGGATAATAGCTGTGGGGTAAAACTCAATAGTTCCCCCAAAAGTCATGCAACGGACATATTCCCCCGTTGCACAGCTAGGATGTACCAGCGACTGTCGCACTCCAATGGTTGTGGACCCCGAGTCTCTCAATACAGAAACTATAGAACCGTTAACTATCCCTCTGTTAAAAATCAGAGAGCCTGTACCATCATTGGCTGCAAGACCTACTTCTGGTGTAATGTGTCCGCAGTTTAGCACTGTCTCCTTTGCCTTCTGAAAAATAAGATTGCATTGTGGGCAACTATTTGCCACGTTATAATTTATAGCAAAGCATGCAGCAGAAGAATGCATTGTATTATCATTAGGTGGGACCTGAACCTTAGGGGTGATATCATTTGTAACTGCTGCCCCGGTATTATGGTTATAATGTGACGATCCACGAGAATGAGAACGATTACGAGAATAATTAGTTGAATTATCCCGTTGTCGTCTATTGTAATTGTTATCTCGATGTCTCGAGTTATAATTATCGCCATTCTTCCAATTGTTACCATTATTATATTGATATGACCGATTATAACTTGAGTTACGTGGATTACTGTTGTATCTTGACTGAGGTGAATAATTTCTGTTTTGTTGTCTTCCTCTATTAAAGTTATTGTTAAAGTTATTCTGTCCCTTATGAAAATTAATGTCATAGTTTCCTTTGAACCTACCTCTGTCCACACTGTGTGTTCTAGGTTTATTAGTATTATGATATGCCATATTGGAGGCTACAGGAAGAGGTTCTTTTATCAATGAGCCAGAAATATTAGCATTCGGATGAGCTGTGCAGTAATTTAACGAAATTTTTTCTAACTCATCAATAGTTTCTGGTTTTCTTTCTTGCAGATAAGCAAAGAATGGTGGGCTGACAGAAGATAATACTTTATCCCTCAATAACAAATCGACTAACTTGTCGTAAGATTTGTTGACACCTGCTAGTTCAACCCATCTGTTAAAAGTATTGCGTATGTTAGCAATAAATCCTGTAAAATCTTTATTATTATCTGGCAACAAACTTTTGAAACGTAATCTACATGCCTCTTCGTTCAAGTGGAAACGACGTAATAACAATGTCTTAATGGCCTCATAATCTGTGGATAATGTTGGATCAATATTTTGTGCTGCACTTGCAGGTTCGCCATCAAGAAATTCCTTAAGTTTAAGTGCCCATGCAGTTTTGTCAAGGTTATTAACCTTGCATATATCCTCAAAGCGCGCTAGCCATGATGAAAGGTCGTCCATGTTTAATCTGAATGGTGGTAATTTAAAGTAATAATTGCCTTTAAGTCGGGTAGATGAAGATCCAGATTGAGCATTATCATTTTGGTTTGCTGCAGCACCCTGTGAATTAAGTTTTGCTGTTTCCAATTTAAGCCGTTGCAATTCCATTTCTTGCTGCAGTATGATTTCCTGTCGTTTCAATTTATTCTCTTCTTCAATCCGTAGGATTTCATCTCTTGCCACCTTTCTTTCTTCTTCTTGTCTTAATTCTGCTTTCTTTTCCGCCTCTTTTCTTTCAAGTTCTTCCATCTCTGCTTTAGCAATAGCTTTCTTCTCAGCCTCCTTTCTGTCAAGTTCTTCCATCTCTGCCTTAGCAATAGCTTTCTTCTCAGCCTCCTTTCTGTCAAGTTCTTCCATCTCTGCCTTATATTTTGCAAGTTGTTGTTCAGCAAATTCAAGGAGTGCATCTCCTTTTTTGTTACAATCTTTTCCAATTTTAATGAAATGATCCAAGGTAAGCATTCTTGAAGTTGAATTATTTAAGTATCCAATTACTTATGTCTAGTAATCCCCAATAGAATCTATGTCGATAATTATAATTACTCAACGAATGAATAATTAACATAAGAAATTGCAGTATTCACGTACTGTTATTTATAAGTTCTACAAATATGTAATATTTTGTAACAATATTATATATATACTCACTAATATCTATCATAAATAGTTATGATAGTTAGTTATATAAGGTGCTGAAATTATATCAAGCACTTAATATTAATATTCAATAGCTATGTGTATTATCCCTAAATAATTAGGTTATTTAATCTTAATTGTCACTAAGTTCACAGTGTAGTACTGAGAAAGTGTACTAATTAACATTTAATATGTCTTAATATGTTATAAATTTATAATAATTAATAATTATATATTATGCCATAATCATGAGCTATAAAGTGCATTGCCCATTTCTAGGACCACCACTGCAAATTGGTGCAAAGTCCCTAATTCCTCTTTAAACTCAAAAAAAATTTAATCATATTCATCTACACTATTATTATTGAAGAAATTATAGCATTAATATTAAATTATAAAAGGATGAAATGAAGACAAACAATACAATGGTTTAACCAAGGAGTACAGAACAGTAGCACAATACCAAAGTGACATTTTCACAAAAATAAATGATATAAAACCAAGTTTACTAACCGGAAATGTAGAAGGGTGAAGGTTAACTGAAGGAAACGAACATATTTGGCACTAAGAATAATGACGTCACAGGACTCATTTGACGTTAATACAATACATTTAATTAAAATTAAAGATAGCCAGATTAGAATAAACAAGATAGATTACGAACATATGACTGTAAATGAATAAAAATAAGAACCAAATACATTAGAAAACACCAGTTATAACATGACTATACACCTAACATGCAAAGTGAATTAATGCAAGTCCGAACGAAACGATCACCGATAATGATAATTCGACGCTTTCTTCGCGAGGTGCTATTAATTCACAGCCTTAGGAACAATTACAATCAATTCGTAGCATCCTAGGAGCCATAGAAATGATTATAATTCGCCGACAGAAACAATATATAGCATAGATACAAAGAGAAAAAAAAAGAACATGGCGTTCTCGGACAAATAGGATTAACTTATTGTAACCTTCAAATAAGTTACTTATCTTTTTGCCTCGATAGATTCATACAATGCTTGCTTCGCCAACGGACAGTAGGACCTATATTTCATGCTCATGTTGATTGAATCTATTTTCCAATGTTCGATTAAGCGTTTATAAATAATTTTCTTCAAAGACGTTGAAAGGCGGCTGCCATCGCTACAGCTGATTCATCCTGTTGTCAAGCGGGTGTGACGTCATCGGTGTAGATACAAAAAGTGTTCATTTCGCTCGAAGGAAAATTATTTCTTTCAACTCGATAATCTTTGAGTATTTTTTCTTCAATTAAATTCCAGTTCCACATCACACTGGCCACCACTGTTGCGTGGGTGGTTTACTGGTGTTGGAGGGTCCTTCGTTTTATTATTATAAGTTTAGTTGGGATGCTTGCTTATTTATCATTACACAACTTGTGTCCAAGCAAACCACGGTTCCGTACGAACTGATCCATTATTACTATAAACTTCTTACAAGAAAAAGTTCATCAGGTCAAAGGACCATCAACAATGCAAGTTGAAGCAATCAAACGTAATCAAAGGAATGTGGGTAAGCCTTCGATTCGAGTCCAATATTTATTACAAGTTGACGCACGAAGACAGTTCACATTGGTATAGATTCATATATAGTTCATTAGAAATTACATGCATAGTATTCATGTCCGTCCGTGTCAAAACAATATGTCAGAGGAACATCGTGGCTATATACGTGCGCTGTTGTAGTCAACAGCCAGAAATGAGCGCATGAGTTCTTGACAGCTTCAATTTGAATCATAAGACGATTCTCCTTCCATCATTTAATTTAATTAATTAATCTCATACTTAGATTAATATCCGAACTGACCCTGAGTTCTACATTGCTTCATATATACATATAGGCTATATACTAAGCCTTTTTCCTTGGAAGGAATACACGACACGACTTTCTTGCTTGACGGATAGCGTAACAAGGCCCCTGTAACCAAGTCACCCAGCGTGACCTTCCCAACGCGAAATGCGTCATAATCTTAGCATATATTTCGCGTTCACTATACCGTAAAATATCGATATATTCTATAAATGTTAATGACCCCTAAACGTTGCGCACGGGTAAACCCCAGCAGACGCCATCGTTTAAAATAACACCGTAACAATGAGGTCAGCTGTGAAGGTCCCTGATTATACTAAATGTTGGGTTGATTTATCAGAACACCTTTCTGCTACCACTTTACGACCTCAATCAGACTTATTCTTGACTAATATGTATGTTAGCTACGTCTATATGTCTAGGGTTATGAGTGTATGATGTATTGTAAGTACAAGTACTACAAACACATGTATTTACTAACACATATATATATCTATATGACTGAGTCAAGACTACAACCACAAACACACTGACACTCTAAGAAATATATCTTATAGAAGTCTGTGTTAAAAGTTTGGTAAAATGGTTATTTACAATTTATTTGGCCTGATCAGAATTTTCTGCATCAGGTCCAACAACCAAAAATTGATATTATGAATGTATTTATAACAATTTAAATACTACCATGGATCTTCTGTCCATTCAATTTATAATAAGACAATCAAAATATGTGTATCTATGTTCACTAAGTGATGACACTGGTAATTAATAGTATGGGTGGGGTACTGTCATCATTCCCTCTCTCTCTTTTAAAATTATCTTGAAAGTCTCTTGCCAACAATTTATTTTATGTTATTTCTATACAGAAATATAGTATCATAGTGGATAAACTGAGTGCCGACATTATGGCACTTATCTAGATAATAGAGGTTGCTGTCATTTTCACAGGCTCTCTGGTATGACCACGCTGACAAGGTACCTGGTGCAGTAACTAGACCTCAGGGTCCAAACAATAGGTTACTTTAGTACACTGCAACCACGCCACCAGGGTTCTGGTACCCACACTGTACCAGAACAAAAACCTCTGAAACAACTTTATGATTCTTAAAAACAAATCTATATTCCCTTTCACATGTAATAATTGACATAAAGAAAAAGGGTCAGATCTCTCTGACCACCCCATACCACTCTGAGATGACAATTCATTACCAGTGCCCCTATTCTGTTCCTTAAGGGCTACAACGCCTCTGACACTGCAAGATGATGATCTCCCATAAGATAACGTGGGTTAGCGTTCCCACTGGCAACTGTGGAAATCATTTTCAGTTATGCAATACACATTAATTGTTACTGCTGTTACTGCTTGAACACACCCCACAGGTCCTGCCTAACTCTGCTGGGGACTCTGTACTTAGTCGAAAACCTTCCCAATCTAGCAGTATCGCAGACACCAATTTTATTGTAATAACAAAATTAATAAATTCCTTCCTTACCACAATTCAAAGAAATATCACAAACGTACGTTGACTGGCTTTAGCATAAATAGTAGTTTAAATTCAGCTTTGTCTTCTGTTCAGACTGCCAATGGTTAATAACACACTTGGTGCTGCTGAGGACAACGCAGCTTGCTTCTAACATATTTCTTTTCAACTGGCGCTGAGCTGTAAACGCTTTTTGCCAATATGCCTATACCGGCCCAATCACAGCGAGGGTCTAGCATTTCAATTTTCAAAAATTTAAAAAGAAAAACACTACTTCACACTTCTAGGAGTGATTTTTCTAAATATAGATTTTATCTTTTCTGCCCAACCAATACTCTCTGTCTACCCTCCTATACCCTCCAATCAGATTCGAATTACTCCTATGCCTCCTTTCAACTATCGTTCCCAATAACGTTACAGTTAACGAGCAAGGACAACAGTCCGTTCGTCTACGCGTTTCCAGTCAAATAGTATTTCTTCAATAACTTGGCTAATAATTTGACTACCATTAATATTAAAACATATTTGTGCTCAGAATACCCTAAGCTACACGAATATATAATTTTTATGACTATATTCATGTGCGTTTAGATTTTCAGTTTTATCACTGACAGTCGTTAATTATAACTTTTTACATAAGTCTACCATCTTTTCCCCTTCCTTCTGTCTCACTTTTTAATTTTTCAAATAAACCAACTTGTTTTTGTGACGTCACAACTATACTTCGCGTCGAGAATTTAAACTGTCTGTGTGTGTATATCAGTTGGCTTTGCCCACAGCGTGTATATACTAGTTGTCTCGCGGACAGAACGAAGCGGGTTTTGGCAAGGCGATGGTAGCATTTTGCGTTAACTATTTGTATTGTATCGTGTAACACTACCAAAAAATGTAAGGATTGCTACTGATTACCAGCGTTAAAGTCAAAATTTTACGTTAATTCAGATAGTTATTTTGCGGCACACTTCCGCAAAATCGTTAATTATAAGGCTAGGCTGCAGAATGTATGCAGCAGATCTGGCAAAATGTTAAATATTGGTAGTACGTTTTCAAAACCGAAACTAAAACGCGTGTTAGATTTTTACTGTGGGATCGTTCTATAGGCTTTAACACTGCACAAAATTCAGCGCTATGCTGGCGTGTGAGAGGATCACCGTCAGACACAATAGGGCGGGTTTATTTATTATCATTTTATGACTAAAATCTTACTGAAATGAGCGATTATTCTCGGAAATTTTACTACACTCATGCAGCATTGCTCTTGTCATTTGAAATATCTTATAAACACTATCATGAGGTAGAAGCATCATTATCCTATCTACAACTCTGCCAAGAGTAATCTTGTGCGATGGCAGACACCTTTGACGACCCACATTAGTTACTCTTGAGTTTTGGCCACTGGTAGACCACTACTGCAGAGCATAGTGGAGGCATCCCGTGACAATATGGTCATCACTTATGTGGCTACTCTAAACAGAGCAGCCATATAATTGAACTGAACAAATACAGCTGTGGATTTTAACTTTATTGTGGCGCACCAGAGAACCCTATTTTCATGTGATGTTCAAACCAGGTAGACAATGCTGAAAAGACAAGAAAATGCTCCATCTTACTCTGTTAGCTTTGCTTACACTCGTTCGCACACACACACACGTCTAAGTGTACGTAGGGCTTACATGATAACGATCTCCAACATGAGAATATAGGTAGGGGCCCAACTGTAGCTATAATTTGGTTGTCTGAAGATTCATTAACAACGGCAGTTATTGTGACAGACTCTCAGTCCATAATTCGGAAGGTTCAAAATGGATGGCTACGGTATGAATGGAAAACATTCATAGAAGCTTCGAATTTGCAGGAGCTGGTGTGGATCTACTGTCCTGATCACGGAGCGGTACGCGGTAATGAGAAAGCTGACAGACTAGCCTCAAGAGCACCCATAGTGGGAACACTGGATATGGATAAGGGAGAGATACAGAGGGCAATTAATCATCGCCTGTTAGAGAACGACACTGCAATAGATGAATCAACAAGGTTAAATTGTTGTATTTGGCATCAAACGCAAGGCTAGCAGGGATGGGCGTATGAGAGGATGCATCCGTCGTGTATACAACCTGCGTGCTTGTCTCGTCTTTGATCCACCATCAATGAGCGTTAGATGATGCCATAATATGAAACTGTGCGGTTCTAACAGGTTGGGTTCTTTGGTAGGATAAGTGGTCTCGTCTCTTGCAGTGCTAGGGAAAGCAACAGTGCCCTGTTTGTAATCTGAAAATTTGTGTTAGATATTTACGTCCAATATGATTTATAGCATCTTTCTTAGATGGTGCAAACTAGCGCGCTACAGGAACAGTTGTCATTCATACCCTTCGACATATGCTGAGGGAGACTGAGCACCTTTGGGTTTGCTCGGAGTGCAATGATGTCGATTCTGTACTACAATAACAATAACGTCGAAATTAATTACAATAACAAAAATCACTACACTAATTTTGCAAATAATGGCGCTCCTTGCTATCAGATTTTAATGGCCTTTAAACGATGTTCGGCTAGTCATGGAAGATAGTGAGTTCCGCGAAGGTAAATACAAGGGGATTGACATAAGTCTTGGGCCTGACCATGAAGGACATGTCACAGAGAGCTGAAATTTTGTATAGTGTTTATTCCTTTTCAATATAGCCACCGTCTGAATTGACACACTTCTGCCATATCTGCTTGACCTTGAAAAGACCTTGGGAGTAAAACACCCTATTTTTCAAACTAAACCAGTCATCACATGCCAGTATAACTTCTTCATCACTGTCAAAATGATTTCCTTTTAGCTGTTTTTTTAAGATTTGGGAATAAAAAAAAGTCTGATGGAGCCAAATCTGGAGAATATGGTGGGTGTGGAAGAATTTCAATATTCAAATCGTTGGCTGCTAGCTGCACAAGCCGTGCTTTGTGAGAGGGCGCGTTGTCTTGAAGCAAAGGAAGATTTTGAGAAGATCTGCATAGTACTGTCCATTAACTGTGTTGCCACGGGGCAGATAATCTTTCAAAAGGACACCTTTGCCGTCCCCAAAAAACAGTCAGCATCACTTTTCCTGCAGATTTCTGCGCCCTCGGCTTGACAGGTTGTTGGGGAGCCCGGGGTTTTCCATTGCATGCTGGCAATTTTGGATTCGGGGTCATAATGGTGTACCCAAGTCTCATCTACTGTCACCATGGTCTCCAAAAAATGTTTTGACTGACACTTTTTGAGCAACTGTTGACAGCAATTTACCCTCGTTTGCTTCTGTTCACGTGTCAACAGTCACGGAACCCAGCGTGCACACACTTTTCTCATGTTCAGTCTGTTGTGTAAAATTCTATAAACTGTTCTTTCATTTAGTTTTACTCTACTAGCTATCTCCACAATTGTCATTTTTCGATCCTGGTCAATGATTTTCTTCACTCTTGTTGCATTTTCATCGTTGCACTCGGAGGCTGGTCTACCAGATTTTGGCAGATCAGCAACATTTGAGCGGAAGCACTTAAACTGTTGACACCAGTTTTTTACCGAAGTATATGAAGGACAAGAATCACGAAACACTGGTTCCATCTCCCTGTGTATTTCTGTAGGTGTTTTTCCCTGAAACATCAGAAATTTTATCACAGCTCTGGCCTCCTTCTTTTCCATTGTTTTGTCAAATCTTTGGAGCAGCAGATCCGGTCAATAGGGTACATAGCGCCGTGCACCGTAGCGGGAAAACCCATTGAAGAAACAAACGCGTACTTCACACATTCAGTGCAAATATGATGAACTATAAATGTGCCAAGTTTCATCTTCCTCCTGTGACTCCTTCATGGTCAGGCCCAAGACTTATGTCAATCCCCTTGTAGACTGGGACACACTGATGTAGATGTCTGGCCATGTTTTCAATATTGTTTCGTATTCCGTTGAGAAATTTATTTTGGGGCGGCAATTTGACGTTGCAAATTTTTATTGCTCAAAATGGCAGCGCCCTGTGTAAGTATATTAGGTGGAGTGTTTTCAAATTGTTAAAGTCTAACTTAATGTATTTTGTTAAAAAAAGTCTTAAATCTTCATGCTTCGACGTTAAACTTTATATTTCCAACATGCAGCGAATCATACAGCTGTTTTCAATTTTTCTTCACGCAAACACTGTTTGTAGTGGGCCGCCTCTTCGATACGGCCTTAGAAAAGAATTCAGAGATGCAGTAAAAAGAGGAAAGACTTAGTTTTAGGATTCATAAACCTAACTCTGACGACGTCGGTGATTGTTATGATAGCGTTGAAGAAGTCGGCCCACTGTTATTCAATTCAACCACAGACTTCCAAGAATTCCCCCTGTGGTGAAACATATTGAGAACACAGCATTGCACATTAAGATTGGAGGAGTCTCTAGAGCCCAAGACGTAATTCTGGCTTTTTACCTGGTTGGCTGCATGCAGGATGAACTCACTATGGTCCCATGATGGGCAAGAAGAGCCAAGAGGTGGCTCTGTGTAGGACGTGACAATTCCTTGGGAGAGCCCAGAACTAGAGACCAGTATTCTAGCAGTGCATATTTGGAGAAGCCCCCTAGTGTGTCAGGGAATGCACAGTATGCCACACGTTTCTTCCTCCTAGCCTGGGACCAGATGTGCCACACGTTTCTTCCTCCTAGCCTGGGACCAGATGTGATGATCTTTTAAATGCCAGCCAAGCTGGAGAAACTGGAGCTCATGACATCAACTCAACACATTTCGAAATGGCAGAACAGCCACTTCTACTCAGTATTGGCTGCAAAAGAGCGATTAGCTCAGCAGTCCTAGTTAAATAACAGCAAATTCAATTCAACTGGAAATTCTCCCACAGTAAAGTTGGTTTAAATGAAGAACAGAGAGACGAGTTCTTCAGTGCCATCCAAATAAGTCGCTCACATCATTAGGGTTATGATTAAGGTTAGGGTTGAAATGAAGAACAGTGGGCTGTGTTCTTCGATGTCATCCTAGTATGTTGCCAACATTGTTAGGATAAGACTTAAGATTGGGGGTTAGGTTTAGAATATGTTAAACTAACCTGCTCCCTTTTACTCCGTCACTGAATTCTTTTTTAAGGCCATATCGAACAGATGGACCACTGTTCCTCATTTCAACTAAGGTTAGAGTTCAAGGTTAAGTTTAGGATTTCTAACCCCAACCCTTACCCCTTATTACTGTGTCTCTGAATTCTTTTTTAAGGTCATATCAAACACACACGCCCCTCTGTTTTTAATTTCAACAGTTAAAGTGATCTAATCTCAAATCAAAGTCAGCAAAAGCAAATATCTTTTGCTCCTTTTGTTCTCCTTTAAGGCCTAGGTCCACTGCTACAGTGGGCCTCTTTACAAGAAGACTACGTCATAACTGTTCATGTATTCCTGCTATGATGGTTCAAGTATAACAATTGGGGATTGAACGGAAGAAAAGTGGGGGCATGTGTCTGATTTCATGCAAGTGTCTATCGATTTTACATCATGTGTCCGCCAGCCCCATGCACAACCTGACATTAGTTACCTCCTATAGCATATCTGAGGTAGCAGCGGTTCTGTTTTCTTTTTGTTTCCTCTGAGACTCCGTGAAATTATATGTGGGGGAGGGGGGAAGGTTGAATCACAGAATAAGGGACACATATCACCATGCCGCCCAACTCGTGATCAGTAAGTAGACCTAGTTGTAATTCCTAACTATCCCAATTTGTTTTTGGTTGAAATGAACAATAGTGGGTCGTGTTCTTCTTGCCATCCACATGTCCTCCACATCATTAGGGTTAGGATTAGGTTTAGGATTCTTACCCCTTATTACTGTGTCTGTGAATTCTTTTTCGAAGCAATATCAAACACATGGTCCAATGTTCTTCATTTCAACCTAAATTTTTTTTCTGTCAGTAATTATCTTTGAAAAAGCTTGACACAGAGTATAGGTTATTAATATTAGCATTAGTAGTTTTTGGTTTGCAGCTTCTTATCATATTTAAAAAAAAGAAAAGAAAAGAAAATACTACAAACAGGGTTACAGTTAGTTTTATGATGCAGACACAAAAATATAGTCACCAATGCTAACCCCTAACCTTGTTTCAAACTTTAAAAAAAATAATAAGGTGCAACAAACATTGAGGACGTACGTTAAAAATAAAAACAAAGTACCAACTTACTGCTTATTACTGCATCTCCTGTTCCTTAGTTATGGATGTGTATGCCCTGCCTATCACTGGGTCCATGGTGAGATCCTCCTGCATGCAGTCAACCAGGTCAAAGCCAAAGAATCACGTCTGGATCTCAAGTGACTTCTCCAAGCTTAATGTGCAATGCTGGGTTTTCAACAAGTTTCACCACAGGGGGAATCTCTGGAAGTATGTGGATGATTTCAAGAGTCAATGAGGATGTAATTAGCCTCACAGACAGAGGTTCACTTCCACATACACATATTGTAGCATTATGCATAGCTGGTGGTCATATAAGGATGACTCCAGAAATACCTCCATGCATAAGTGAAAAAGTGTAGAAAATAATGAGGATGTGTTATAAAAAAGCCCAGAAATTCTGGAAAAATAGTCTCATACAAAGCTGTGCTTTGTCATATCTCAGATAAAATAATCAAGTGTTTTTCCAGTGTGCAGCATCTACTGTCGGCAGCACCGACACAGATACCATATATATTATGGTGATGGTATGGTCACAACATGTGTAGATTGCCCTATGGTGGGGGAAAAAAAAGGAAAAACAGCGCGGAAAGTTGTGCTGAAATTTAAAGCTTTTCTTAAGTTGTCATTTATTTGTTTTAATCTCATCTTCTTCTTCTTCTTCCGTCCTTAGCCAACGACCGGCAAAGCAGTCAGTGGCCATTACGCCTAGTGGCGTCTTAAGGGCAACAGCGAATAGATTTTCTTTGCCGTTGTTCCCATCGCACCTAATGGCGTCTTTAGGGCAACGACAAATCAATCCGTTTGTTGTTGTTTCCGTAATCAAAGTGACTGGCAAATGGGTGATCAGCCCGTTGGGTTTTAATCTCATGAAACTCTGTAATTAGGACATACAGTTGCAAACATTTAGTATGCTTTTTTTCTTTCTTGCCATAGATGGATGAATATGAGTTCCTTACAAAGTCAGCAGAAGAGACTCGACAGATTGCTGCAAGTATGCAGCAAATTGGATGCTGCCCAAGGTGCATGTTGCGTTTTCTTGGAGAACTGCGATCGCCTGTTTACAAATTGTCAGTTGAGGTGCGAAATGTGTGCTGTCATTCGATGAACATACAGTTGTTTTAATTTCTTGTTGCCGCAAACACTTTTGCTCATATTATAATTTACAAAGCCTTATGCAAGAAATTATCCCATAATAAAAGTAAAAAAAAGGTAAAGGATCCCGTTACACGCCCATTGAGGCATATTGGGAATATGGTGTTAGGCCCATTTTTTCTTGACCATCTGCATACTAGGGGTAATGTGGTCAGCATCACGCTGGCCGCCCATAATAAAGTTAGTGAATTATTTTTGTTGGTAATGTTTGTTGCAGTGGCAAATGTAATTTGTAGTCTCTTTTTAGAGGTTGTATATTTGTTTATATTAAAATTTGTAATATATTATTATTTTTAAAATGGTATAACAAGGTCACCAGTGTAGAGCTGATGACAAAAACCAGACAGGTGCCTTTGGAACAAGGGATAAGACGAAGACGATGCTGGATAGGACACACACTGAGGAAACCTGTTGATATCATTACCTTTGTGTTTTTAATTATGAAATGGGAAAAAAGTATCCCTTTTAACCTCTGGTGGGTTGTAATTAAAGTATATAGTATCGCTTATTCATGATATCATTACCAGGCAGTCCAGTAAGAGACGTGGAGGGTGACTAAAGAAGACATGGAGAAGAGAACTGGAGACAGACATGAAGAAGACATGGAAAGACCTTGGGGTGATGGTACGATACAGAAAGACTTGGCATAAGTTTGTTGAAGGATGATGATAATAAATCATAAATTGTTTATGAACGCTTGCGTCGATGCAAGAGATTTAACCATCCTCACAGATGACAAACTGCCTCATGTAGTTCCTGGAGGTGTTTTGAGGAGGCAAAGAAAGAATAGGATTACTCACTATGCAAGGGACGGATAACCTTTTCATGTAAATCACAAGTGCTGCAGAAACCACCACACTGCAGGGGCATGCTAGTGCAGACTTCCAGCACATGGCCCAGCCTACAGTGGTGGTGTGTCCATGCTGTGTAAGGTCCAGCACATGGCCCAGCCTACAGTGGTGGTGTGTCCGTGCTGTGTAAGGTCCAGCACATGGCCCAGCCTACAGTGGTGGTGTGTCCATGCTGTGTAAGGTCCAGCACATGGCCCAGCCTACAGTGGTGGTGTGTCCATGCTGTGTAAGGTCCAGCACATGGCCCAGCCTACAGTGGTGGTGTGTCCGTGCTGTGTAAGGTCCAGCACATGGCCCAGCCTACAGTGGTGGTGTGTCCATGCTGTGTAAGGTCCAGCACATGGCCCAGCCTACAGTGGTGGTGTGTCCATGCTGTGTAAGGTCCAGCACATGGCCCAGCCTACAGTGGTGGTGTGTCCATGCTGTGTAAGGTCCAGCACATGGCCCAGCCTACAGTGGTGGTGTGTCCATGCTGTGTAAGGAGAGCAAAGGAAAATGATGATTTGAAAGGCAAATAACATAGTTAATGTAGAATGACAATTGCAGTGCATTTCAAAGACTTGAACCCATGACTCTAGTTATCAGCACTTATGCTAGCGTACTAGACTAAGAAGATAAGGGACCCTATCTTAAAGTACCATGCCTGGTGGCATAAGCGATCAGGTCTCTTCACAACTTCCTATCTCCAGTACTGTATATTACTTCTGTTTTTGACTTCTTTCTATGCCAAGATATCAAAATGTCTGGTATCTTCTATCCTTCTCATCCTGTATCTCTTTAATTCTTCAATCTTTCCCATTGTCATGATATATTCCAGCTTTCTTCTTCTCATAACATGACCAGAGAAAGTTGATTGTTTCTTTCTAATGTGGATAATGGGCTTCCTTTACTCATAACAAATGTGTACATTTATATTTTTTAGGAAATTGAGAGACTTCTACTTCCAGAAGAACAGCAGTCGTCCATCTCAGCAAACGAATGTCCTTGCCCAGGCTGTTTAGGTGTTCTACAGAAGTTTGCAAACCAGTCTTTTTTAAACACAGTAAGTTTTCAATGCGCGCCAAAGTCGTTAGAGCACTTGGATGGACTGTGTCCTTCTTCGTACACTCTCAGACATCCACTTGAATGTTTTCAAAGAAAGCAATAGTCAGTTTGAGGCTGTTTGAATCTCCATAGAGCTTTTGGTACTGGTGTCGGCCAAATGCGCTTTCTCTGTTCCACATATGTTATGCAACTTTGAATCAGATGTTCAGCAGTCATTTTATCAGCGCCACAGTTACACTGATCGGTAGTTCCTATCTTTAGCTTGTTGAATAGATGGTATCTCAATCTGTTGTGACTGTGTTCAAACACCAATAAAGCCTTATACTTCAAATGAAAATGTTAACAAACTCGATACATGGAGCAGAGCACAATCTCCCAACTAAGAACAGAGCACAACATACTCAATAAGCACTTAAAAAATGTGATCTCTCACATGAGCCTAATTGCCACAACTGTATCAAACTATGCAAGACAGTTCAACATCAGTGAGACGGTCTTACAGTAACATCTTGCAGTTCCAGTATTCTGTATTTCAAAACACAGACATAAGTCTCATTTATAATTTATATTACACTGCGTTTATAACTCGTTAATTTTTCATTGTAGTTTACTGATTTTATTTTGGTTACTTTGGAATGGACAAAACATTTGAATAAAAAATAGATCGTGTCAAATTTACATAAATTTACTGTCAAGTGTTCTATTCTCTTTTACAGATTGTTAAGAAAGTGCAAGAAGATGGTTACCAGTTTTCAGACCACCAGTGCTCTCTGATTTTACCTGTGTCTCTCATTTTAAGACAGAAGGCGTTATTTCTATTCCTGCAGAAGAAGTACCCGTAAGTGCAGAGTATTCAGTGACATAGACTCTGTGTTTTCAAGCCTGTTTCATATCTTTATATTTTGTGTCGCCCCTTGTATGCCTGGAGGTCTGTGAGGCCCCTTGTATGCCTAGAGGTCTGTGAGGCCCCTTGTATGCCTGGAGGTCTGTGAGGTCCCTTGTATGCCTGGAGGTCTGTGAGGCCCCTTGTATGCCTGGAGGTCTGTGAGGAGACCAAGAAAGAATATGACCACTGCTCCAGAAGGCATGTTGTACAAGATGACTGATATAAGGTTGTGCATACGTCTGGCAACCTCATCATGTTGTTGTTGTTGTTTAACTAAGACTGCTGAGCTTCTTGCTCTTTTGCAGCCAATACCAAGTTGAAGACACCTTGGTATCATCTAGATTGTAGATCTAGGCTTTTCCTGTGGCTTGTCTGCTAGTCCGAAACATGCTGAGTTGAAGTCTTGAGCTCCAGCTTGGCTTGCATTTAAAGGATCGTCAAATCTGGTCCCAAGCTAGAAGTAAGAAGTGTGTGGCATTCTGTGCACTCCCTGCCATCTAAGGGGGCGCTATGCAGAGCTAAAATACCGTGCTCTGGTTCTGGGCTCTCCCAAGGAATTGTCACACTTGGAATATACATAGAACAATAATGATTAGAATGGTTTGGATGCCAAGTAAATGAAGGGAAAGTCTACAAAAAATTTAAAAATGACAACCCAGTCTCTAGGCATATGTCTTACTCAGCTACATCATCAGTGTTAACAAGGATACAATACAAACCAGAAAGTGATGGATTGAGGGAAAGGCTACAGCTTTTAGGGAATGAAAGTACACTATCTTTCAGGCTATGTAAATAACTAAGAGTGTCGCTGGATCTTCCAAACAGTGCTCTACACCAGTGAAAGTTAGAGTACACAGTGCATTATGGAACATATCCATCAAGTTAATAATGTTAAACAATGCAGTTTACTGTTTTCTTATTCATCCTCCAATTTTGCTCTTTCAGGAAGCATGGAGCCACCATTATTGTGCTCCAAAGCATTTTTTATGTGTTCTTGTACTGTAACTAACATTCTAGATGCAAATAAATGTTAGTTCGCATGTTAGAAATGGATGTTAACAGACTTTTTTTTTTATCTTTAAATGCATTCAAAACATGCAGTATGCCAAGTGAATGAGAGAGAAGACATGAATCTACAAGATTTGAAAATAGAGAAAGGAGACAGGAAAGAACAGAATAAAACCTTAATGATATCAAAACACTAAGAAAAATTATATTTCATTTGCCTCCATTTTGTGTTTCAGCTTATTTCATGTAATTTCAGTCTTGAATTTTTGAAAGTTTGTTTAGAAGTAGATTTTAAAATATAGAACTATCTGTCACTGCATACATTTTTGTTAACATAAAAAAAAAAATTTGTTTAGCTGCTTGTTGAACTTTGCAGTGATGTGTACTCTGGAAAAGAAGGCATGATTGCGTCAGTCAAGGATGTTTGGAAATGGAGCTGTGGTTACAGAATTGCAAACCTTCTAAATGCAAAGTTTCAAAACCGAGTAAGATTGGTGAATTATTGTCACATGTGTGTCACTGTTTATCACTGTATAGATGGTTAATTGCTGAGATTGGTGAATTATTGTCACATGTGTGTCACTGTTTATCACTGTATAGATGGTTAATTGCTGAGATTGGTGAATTATTGTCACATGTGTGTCACTGTTTATCACTGTATAGATGGTTAATTGCCGTTTTCAGTTCCTGGGGGTCTCTGAAGGGACAAAGAAAGAACAAGACCACTGCACCCACAGGTATGGATGTTTAAGGTGACTAACACGTTGAACATTTGGGGGCTGGCAACCTCATCGTATAAAACAATTTTCCACATAAACCACCACTTTAGGAAGATGTGAGTGCTTGGTGCAGGTTTCATGCAAGGGGACCATCTACAGTAGTGGCTCCGTGCTCTGTAAGGAGCGCAAAAGGAAGCGATAAACTTAATTTATTTAATATGTTACGTTGCTTGTCTTTGACCTTTAACACTGACTGTTGATTACCACTCTGTGCATCCTGGATGATCTTATGTGTTTCCTTGTTCTTTGATTATCGTGTTTCTTTGCCCACTCCCTAGTTCCTTGCTTCCAGTAGGAGCTATATGCAATGAAGAGGTCATTCGCAAGGCATATGAACAAACAACACAAAGTTGAACCTATGAGAATTAGAAGTGAAGAGGGTGTTTAAGAAAAAGCATAGAAGAGCTTATGCATACTGCAAAAACTCGCAATGGCTTACTGTGTTCATTTTCATAAATCCAGTTAGCATATTCAACATCACTGAATTTTCAGAATCACCATATTAGCTACTCAGTTGTGTGAAGAATAGATATAGCAGTGTAACAAAGGGGAAGTTTAAAATTTGTTACTTCGGCAAAGTATCTTTTTGAATCATCTGATGGCGACAACAACAAAACAAAGGGAAGGGGAAAATAACCAGATGCAGTGGAAACCAAGTCAACATAGGTCTGGGAAGAACAAAGATAAAGAATGCAAGAAAAAATAGATATAGAGTCAGTTTCACAGTTGAAACTTATCCCAAAAAATGAGAGATGTTTTGGGTTTGCCAGCTACATTCACAAAACAGGAGATATATATATATATTTAGATGTTATATATATTTCTTATCTTTGTCTTGTATTTCTTTTGTGGCTGATGAAGGGTGAACCCCCAAACATCCCACGTTTTTGGTGTATGGCTCAATTGTAAAACTGACTATATCTACAGTAGGGCGCCGCTCATATTAGGTTCCAGACACCCACCGAAAGCAGAAATTGCCAAACAGCGAAGCATAGCCTTTTTTTTAAACTTGCAAATGCATTAAAAATCCTAATAACATGTTTAAACTATCATAAAGTGTGCAATAGAGCTAGGCCTTTAAAAAAATGATAAAAAAGCAAAAGAAATATACAGCATTTAAAGTAATAGGCTTATGACTCCTCTGTATATCACTACTACACTTAGTTGCCATTGTAATAAATTTAAAAAATATTATATATGAAATAATATTTAATAATTAAAAAGTTTCAAAAATTGCCAGAATACAAAGAGATGTGTGTGCACAAATCCCATAAACACACTGAATTACCGGCAATAAAATGGTGCCCAAAGCCATTCTCGGACTCAGCTGCTGAGCGCATCATACCGAAAAATGCTGAAAGAGCAGAACAAGTGTCAAACCTAATGAACATGTATATAATTGAAAATCACCATATTGCCAAAAAGCAGGACTCTGCTGTATTTTTTTTTTTAAACTTACCTTCCAGTTTTACATCCACCCTCTCTATTCTCCCCTTTTATTTTTGTTAACTGACAGACTAGCATCAAGAGCACCCATAATGAGGACACTGGATACGGATATGGGAGAGATACTGAGAACAATTAATGATCACCTGTTAGAGAATGACACTGCAGTAGATGAATCATCGAGGTTAAGACTGTTGGAATTTGACATCAAATGTAAGGCTAGCAGAGATGGACATATGAGAGGATGCATCCGTCGTGTATACAGCCAGCGAGCTACAGGAACAGTTAAAATCCACACTCTTCGACATGTACTGAGAGAGACTGAGCACCTATGGGTTTGCCCAGAGTGCAATGATGTTGATTCTGTTTAACAATAACAATTTTTTTTAACACAGTGATAAAGACCCTGAACAGATGATTAAAATCAAAGACTGAAAAGGTTGACACATACATCAGTTTATTAAAAACTCCTGCAAGGATATGTCAGACATCTAAAGAATAAAAAGATACTCTGCAACAAGAAACAGCTTAAACTTCTGTTAGAAATATGTTATTTAAGATCATTATCAGCTACCATCTCCACATCGAAGATTAGCTGCAGTGGATCTCCAACATCTTCTGTTTCTTGTTTTGATAGTTGTCACGAAGTGGATTTAAGTCTAGAGGTTGTCTTAATAGAGAGACAATACCCTAGTTGTAAGAAAGTCCGAGAAGATAGAATTGCTGGGGAAAAATAGAATGATTAGTGATTTAAACCAGATCTAATTTGTGGGCATCAGTTTAGCCTCCACTCTCTACTACAAATAAGATTTCTACTGTCACGGTCCTGTTGACTCTGCCTAATCGAATGTTTACGCAGCTTCCAACTTGTTAGGCGATATGCGCCGCTAACTAACACAATGGACTGCTACACTGGTAGACTTTTATAACATCTATTACTCAAAGGCTTCCTCTGAGGATATCATCAGACCCTACTGGCCCCGGCTATCTCCTCTCCCTCTCTCTATCTCTCTCTCTTTGCTTCAGTGTCTCTCTGACACTCTTGACATCTGTTGCGGTGGCGTCTCCGTTTACGCCTTCTCTCGTTGACGTTATTATCAGAACCCTGTCTCCCGGTTTCTGACAACTGCACTGACGACTGGATTATCAAGCATGAGGTACTTGAATCAAACTGTAGAAGCTTCACAGGGGCAGGACAACTTCTTAAATTGGCTCCATTACCCCTCTTCGGGTTTAGAGTAACGACTTTATTGTGGTCATGAAGAAAAACGAAATTACAACAACGCTGGCACGTGCCAATTTGTGTGTGTAACAACAACGAGCTCAGAGCTCTGGATTTTATTATGATAGATAACCCCGTTCCCGCTGAAGCATGGGGCTTCACTGCAAGAGACCGTGGGTTAATTCAACTTTGCCGTTGGTAATTTGTATGTGCCAAACTACACTCTGCTACTGTTACACTGTTACTGTACCGTGACCCGCTGTGGACACAAAGATACAACTTATGAACACCAACTTCAACATAACTTATCACTAACACATATCTCCCATAAATAAATACAACTCCCCTCACTCAATACATCACCCCTTCACCCGCTATGCACAACGATACATAAAATATTTTTATCCACGTGTCCCTCTCTCTCACCCTTCTACTCCCCCTCTCCTTCAACTTAAAATCTTTTTGGTACGTAAACAAACCCCCAGCCATTTGTCTGACCTTAATCTTTGGTCACGCCCGAATAACCATGTGCCCAAACAATTCAAACTAGGAAAATCTCCTGGGCGAAATTCTTTGGTCTCCTTTATAACCTTGACACTTGAGGTTTCCCTGCTTAACCCAAAATTGAAGCACAATAAAATACGAGGCGTGTTCAAATGAAACCCGACCGTGATGCGCCAAGTGGACATTCGTAGGAGGAGCATGATGACATCACATCTGACGTAATAAGCACATACGAATGTACAAGTGTGTAAGTGTTTATTCTCCTAGTATTCATTGGTTGTGCTGCAGACCGTTAAAATAATGGCCGGTGTGATAAGGAATCCGTCCAAGGTCTATCAGCAAGCGTTGATTCAGTTCCTGACAGCCGAAGGATATCGACCAGTCGACATTCATCTCTGAATGAAAGCAGTGTATGGTGACAAAAGTGTGTCTAAGACTACAGCGAAATACTGGGCACGAATGTTTCGAGAAGGACGTCAGTTAACGAAAGATCTTCCGCGGCCTGGTCAGGTGCATATTGTTGCGACAGAAGAAGCCATCGCCGAGATTGATGCAGCAATACGGGTGGACCGTCGTCGGAGCTTACGTTCGCTAGCAGAGGAATTCGCTGTGTCTCTTGGGACAGTTCAAATGGTGGTTAGGAAGAAACTGAAGTATCGAAAGGTGTATTCACAATGGGTCCCACGGATACTGACCGATCACCATAAGGAAGAATGCATGGGGTGGAGTTTGAACCACCTGCTGCATTACAAAGAGGAGGGTGATGCATTTCTGTTGCGCATAGTGGCAGGCGATGAGTCATGGTGCCACCACTTTGAGCCGTGCAGCAAATCAGCGAGGATGCAATGGAAACATCCCAGATCACCAAAACCCAAAAAATTCAAGTCACAGATTTCTGCCGGTAAGGTTATGCTGACCGCATTTTTCGACCATGAAGGGCTTCTATTGGTAGACTTTAAAGAGCCTGGCGTGAACATCAATGCCATCCGCCACAAAGACACACTAGACAACCTGCATACAGCCATCAAGAATAAACGACCCGACATGCTTTCGCGTGGTATGATTCTGTTGCACGACAATGCTCGTCTACATGTTGCGAACATTGTGCAGGAAGCATTAGCAAGGAAAATGTCGGAAGTTCTGCCACACCCAGCCTACAGCCCCAGTCTGTCACCGTGTGACTTTCATTTGTTCGGACCCTTAAAAAAATCTCTAAAAGGACAACGATTCGACTTCGATGCAGACGTCAGGGCCTCGGTGACCAAATGGTTCAATAAAGCAACCAAAGTCATTTTTCTTGGACGGCATCCGCTGTCTACCCAAGCAGTGGGATGCATGTCTGAATGCCTATGGTGACTATTTCTAAAGAACCCCAGTGGGTACTTGCTTCATAACAATTGCTGTATTTAATTCTACTACTCCTGCTGATGTTCCTTACATATATTTGTTATAAAGCCACTGGGACGGGTTTCATTTGAACACACCTCATAACATACGCACCATTAGATGCCCAATAAAATTACACTTGTAAATATACAGAAATTAATGGTGGTTAACCCAACACTCTACATACTACAGAGCGCCCATGTATTAATCGCTAACCCTCACACAGTGTCGTGTTTTGGTCTGTCTTACACCACGGTCATATTTACCGCACGCAATACTATAGGAAAACGGACCGATACTAACAGCCAATGAAAACGCTCCTTTTTCTAGTGTGTATAAGGAAACCTTTTTAGGCGTAACATAGAGGCCCATTTTGTGTAAAGGATAGTAAGAATTTATTTAATTTCTTAAGAACTAGAGATGTTTTAAAGGAAAGATATAGATAGTTCAACAACGGGGATGTTACTTAAGAAGTAGGTGCAAAGACTTCCTCGAATAGTAGTTCATTTAAAGAGAAAAATCGTTTAAATTGACATCTATACATCAGGGTAGTCCCAAATTTAGTTAGTTAAATCTGCATAGATTTAAATGCATTTTGCTAACTAAACAATTATTAGATAGAACGGTTGAGATAAATTCACAGTATAATTCTAACTTTAAATGATCAAAATCGGTTCAGAATTAAGAGAGATAATAAATATTAAAAATTTTGAACATTGAACAAGCAGGCAAAAGATGCCTCGTTTTTGGATTCCTGACACTGATTTTTGGCTGTGTTCTCCGATACGGGGGAGCGACGGTATAAAAGTCCTTGAACTTGGTTGATTTAGAACCACAACTTTTTGAAACACTAAGCGGTACAGAAGAAAGCAGCAAAAGGGTGCCACTGCATCTGCATAGCAGACTTAAATACCTTTTGACAGCCTGTTACAGCTTATGTGTATTGCCTGAGTGTAAGAAAGAATATATATATATATAATTATGTAATTTTCTTGTGATTAATCCACTTGTGTGTTGAGTGTGTAAAGAAAAAACTTACAGGACGAGTGTATTGCCATCTGACGTAAGCATGTGTTGACTTTTAGAGACGAAAGCCAGCATTGGGAAGTGTGTAGAATATTTGAGAATTATGGCAAAAATACGACTGTAGGTTTAATAATGTATTTGAAGGAGTATTTCCTAAAGGAAAGACACAGTGATCAGGACCATGAGAAAGGATCACAGAATTTGTTAACATGTATTAATCAAGGTGTCACTTAATAGTTTGAACTAAACCAAATCATTGTATGGAAGCAGATCATGGACAATGGATCTAACGTAGGATTTATAAGGAAAGTGTAATCACATTGAACTGGCTGTGAGTGGTACTGAGGTAAATTGTCCTGTGCAACTGTTAGCACCATGTCTGAAACTGTTTGTTACGTCCATTGTGTGTGTGGATAGAATAGTGCTGGACCATACAAGGGTTGTGATTATTTGTATTACAGGTTTTATCCTGCAACTACTAAGATTGTATGAGAAATTCACTTCTGAGAGACTCTGTGGTGCACAACGTTCTCAATATATCTAGAACTAGACAACCTATGTTTCCCAGCCTGGAGATCCAGACATGTTGTGATCCTGGCTATAGTGGATGCTTGGCATTTTTGGAGATAAGTGGTAACACAATACCACTGATCAGCCTATCCAGAGACCTTATCAACCCAATAAAATACTAGTAACTACAAAAACAGTTTGAGTGATGACTCATGAAGGATTTTAATAAACTAAATACCAACTTTACAGTCCAGTGAAAGTGACACATATATATATATAATATATATATATATTAATGTAAAATAAATAATTAATATTTGAAATATAACTTTATCATATTTAACTATTGTGGAAATGGACATTCCATGTTTATTTATTTTATCTTGTAAAAACATTTGAATTCTTTTATCATTTTCCTAACCGAAAAGAGAAACGGTACAGGATCAATAAATTGTAAATATATACTGAAGCACATTAAAAACGCACCACTATTATATATACTGATGCCGAGAAGTTGGAAAAAAAAAGTGTGGGAATGGATTTTCCCTGTGTTTGTCATGAGGTAAAGAGCGAATGGCTGCTGGAATGGAAAGTGCATGATTCAACCCACGGGTTTGTGTACAGACTACATGAAAACAATGAAAGTTACATGTGCAACACGATTCCCAACAGCTATGACACTGAAAATGTGTACGCGTTGTGGCAGTATACTTGGTATAAAAAGGCCGTTGAGACAAAACACCCAGTACATGTGCTTGAAATGCCACGACTATCTGAAAACGACCGCCAACGAGCCATTGGTATGTTGGAGACCGGAATGAGCTCACGGGCCATTGCCAGAAGGATGAATTGCCACCACAGCACTATTTTACGTCTCAATGAACGTTACGGAACCACTGGCAGTGCCCGGGATAGACTTCGGAGTGGCCAACCACGAGTTACTACCCCTGCGCAAGATCATCATATTGTGCTGAGTCACCTAAGGAATCGTTCTCTCCCGGCAAGTCAAACAGCAAGAGCAATAGTGGGTAGACGTGGGCAAGTCTCTTGAATGACAGTCATACGACGACTCAGAGATACAGGCCTTACTGCAAGACGACCTTATGTTGGGCCAGACTTGACTCACAGACATCGTCAGCAGCGCCTGCAATGGGCAGAGCAACATGTCAGATGGACTAGACTGCAGTGGAATGCTGTCCTATTCACAGACGAGAGCAGATTCAACATATCCTTTGCTGATGGACGTATGCGGATTTGGCGACGGTGTGGAGAGCGCTTTGCAGATTGCTCTGTTCATCAGCACAACCGATTTGGAGGTGGCAGTATTCACATTTGGGGAGGATTCAGTTTTCACCATCGCTTGCCTCTTCACGTCTTCCGTGGAAATGTTAATGCTGTGACATATCGAGATGAGGTTCTGGATGCATTGGTTGCTCCTGCGTTCACAAATTATCCAGACTTGCAGCTTCTCCAGCATGATAACGCACGTGCGCACACCGCATGCATTACGCAGTAATATCTACAGCAGCAGAACATTGTGACGATTGATTGGCCTGCCCTATCACCAGACATGTCCCCTATAGAACATCTGTGGGACGAGCTTGGACGCAGAGTCTACAGGCAAGGTTCTCCAGCTAATCTGCAACAGCTCGAAGCTGCTCTTACACGTGAATGGGACTTGATTCCCCGGAATTTCCTTCAGAGACTTGTGCGTTCCATGCGGAGCCGCTGCCAAGCTTGTTTGCAAGCACACGGTGGACATACCAGATACTGAGGATAGTGTGAATGAATTTTTTTATTGGTTGCATTTTTGGTTTTCTCCCTTGCCTGCACAGAATGCAATGAATTTCATAACAATCAAATGTACAAATTAATGACCAGCATGGATTCATAGAAATGGAAGACACACCTAGATATGATCTTGTTATAGTAATGGGAGACCTCAATGCGAAAGTTGGTACACACAATACATATAATGAAAGAACAATGGGGAAATGCGGCAGCGGAACAGCAAACGAAAATGGGGATAAGCTAATAAGTTTCTGTAGCATTAACAACCTGGTCATTGGAGGAACACTTTTCCCACATAAGGAAATCCACAAGTTAACATGGGAATCACCAAATGGTCGGGACAGAAACCAGATAGACCACATCATGGTTAACGGTAGATGGAGACATGCATTACAAGATGTGAAGGTAAGAAGAGGTGCAGATGTGGGAAGTGATCACCATTTAGTAGTAGCAAAACTGAAAGTGAAACTAAGAAGGGCTGGACCAACTGTAACTACACAGAAAAGGTTTGACATCAGCAAATTGAAGGACCCCCTTACCAGAAAAGCTTTTGCGGCCGACATTAAGAAACGATATCAATTTGCCAAAAGCCAGGAAAAGACATTGACTGATGATATAGACCAGAATTTCAACACCATTTCAACAGTATATAAGGAAAGTAGCAAATCATGCTTAGGATTCCAGGAAAGGAAGAAGCAAGACTGGATAACACCAGAAACACTAAACACCATAAAGATGAGAAAGGAAATGAAAAGAAAGAAAACAGAAGCGAAGTCCCCCAGGTTAAAGCAACTATATAGCGAACAGTACAGCCAGCTGGACAGGGAAGTTAAACGCCAAACCCGAGCCAACAAAAGGAATTTCCTAGACGATCTTGCAAAACAGGCAGAAGAGGCAGCACTGAGAAATGAACAAAGCACAGTATACAAAATAACTAAATTCATCAGCGGAAAACAAGGTGCAAACAATATTACATTAGTAAGAGATAAGCAAGGAAATCTCATCAAGACAGCAGAGGGACAGGAAACAAGATGGGCAGAGCACTTCAGAGAAACTCTGAACAAGGAAATACCAGAGACACAATTGAATGTTCCTGAGGCTGAAAACGATCTAGATGTAAATACAGACATTCCACGAAAAGAAGAAATCATCACAGCAATCAAAGGGTTAAAGAACGGTAAAGCTCCGGGCCATGATAACTTAAATGCAGAGCTATTTAAGACAGACCCTGAGCTAGCAGCAGAACTATTAGAACCACTATTTGCACAAGTGTGGAAAACGGGGACAACACCATCAGAGTGGAACAAAGGAATAATTGTCAAATTGCCCAAGAAGGGAGATCTTGCAGACTGCAATAATTGGAGAGGAATCACTCTTCTCTCAGTTCCCAGCAAAATACTAGGCAGGATAATCATACAGAGAATTTCAAAGGCAGTAGACGGTGGACCCAGGACATCACAGAGAGTCTGAACTTGTCTTTGGCTGATGCAGGTCGACTTGCCCAGAATCGTGATGCGTTCAGAGCAGCTGTAATGGAGACAACGTTCTGGAAAGAATATGTCACATGATGATGAATGAGTAGACTACAAACTGAGGAAAGAACAAGCAGGATTTAGAAAGAACAGATGTGGAGACCATATATTCACTCTCAGGAACATTATAGAGCAGTGCTCAGAATGGCAAAGACAGCTTTACATAAATTTTGTTGATTTTGAAAAGGCTTTTGACAGCATACATAGGGACAGTTTATGGAAAATACTGAGGGCTTATGGAATTCCAAGCTGCATAGTGTCAATCATAAAAAGCCTCTATGCCAACTTTACGTGTAGTGTTGGGCAGAGCAACCTAACCTTCGAGGTGAAGACAGGAGTACGACAGGGATGCCCCTTATCAACCACTCTTTTTTTTAACAGTCATAGACTGGGTGATGCGCCAGACAACAGAGGGTAGTCCAAGAGGAATAAGATGGACTACATTTTCTACATTGGAAGATCTGGAATATGCAGATGACATTGCACTGCTGGCACATTCACATCAACACATCCAGGAAAAAATGGATAGACTTAATAAATTTAGCCAGCAGGTGGGCTTGAACATCAATTTAAAGAAGTCTGAGGTCATGACGCTCAATGTGAGCAACCCTGAGCCCATATCAGTAAGGAATCAGCAATTGGTACAGACAGATACCTTCACATACCTAGGAAGCATAGTAACACCAGACGGTGGGGCAGGCAAAGACATCAACATCAGAATGAATAAGGCAAGAACAGCCTTCTTTAGCCTAAATAACATCTGGAAGTCCTCCCAATACAGCACAAGCACAAAATTAAGATTATACCAGAGTTGCGTGCTTTCTGTGCTTCTCTATGGTGCGGAATGCTGGAGAGTCACAGAGAAGGAAATGTCAAAATTGTCTTCTTTTCACACAACATGCCTAAGAAAAATTCACTGCATCTTTTGGCCGAATACCATCACCAACCAAGATCTGCTTACTCGTAGCAAGCAAGAGGACATGCACACCATCATAGCTGGCAGACGCTGGAACTGGGTTGGTCATGTCCTCAGAAGAGACCCCGATGCCATCACAAGAACAGCTATGCTTTGGACCCCTGAAGGAAAGCGAAAGAGAGGCCGACCAAAAACAACTTGGCGGAGGACTGTGGAGGCTGAGATGCAAAGAATGAACCAGAGTTGGGGCACTGTACGAAGGATGGCCACCGACCGTGCAAAGTGGAATCAATTTGTTGTTGCCCTACAGGACGCCACTAGGCGTGATGGCCACTGACTGCTTTGACGGTCGGTGGTTAAGGATCGAAGAAGAAGAAGAAGATGGATTCATAGGAAAATGAATAAAGATTCCAAATATGTAAACTTGTAAACACTTATATTTACATTTCACACTCTGTTCCTGGATTATACAGGTGGTGCGTTTTTAATGTGCTTCAGTATATATAATCAGTCTTACTTAATTATTTAAATTGAGTTAAGGTTCTGTCGGTTATATATATCTATTACATATTTAAATAACTAATTAATCCCCTAGCAGAGTCAATACAAAAAAAATAATAACCATTATTCAAGGGAGGATCTTGAGAGGTAGCACTTAGACCTTCAGTAACAAACACTATCATCATACTTGAAGGTTTATACAGCTTGACCCTACCTTTGATTGTCAATACGCCCTTGCTTTTTTCAGAGAAGGGGGTATTTCTTATAAGACCAGTCTCTTATCTGGCACTATCCTGGTATCATCTGATACATTTTTTGTCCAGGATATCTTTCATTTAATAACATCTGAACCTCTCGCGACACACAGTCCTATATACTGCCAACTATCCTAGAAAGAATTCTTCTTCTTCTTCTTCCATCCATAGCCACCGACCGACAAAGCAGTCCGTAGCCAGTGCGCCTAGTGGCGCCTTAGGGCAACAAGAAATCAACTGTTGTTCCGTTACACCTAGTGGCGTTTATTGGTACAGCAGAAAATTAATTGTTGTTTCCGTAATCAGAGTGACTGGCAAGCGGATGATCAGCCCGCTGTGTAGATAGAATTAGGCATACTTTACCTTTACATCATTGCTACAGAATAGTAATGGATGGCCCTTACGTTTATAACTATCAGTTAACCTCCCGAAGAACTTTAACTTAAACAGGCTATGACGCTATTAACGAAGACCACTAATTTTACGGCTCTAATAAAAATATTCACATACCAATTCATTGCGTTTCTTCCGCATGGAGCAGACAATGAATGCTGGATTCACGGTAGTATATTTCGTCAGGCATAGGGGTCCGGTAACGGACCGAGCGGGTATATGTACAAGAAAATTCCCGCTCAACTTCTGCCTACGTCATATCTACAGCTTTCAACTAAACCAATGGAATTACTTAAAAAATTAATAACGGGGTCTACATCAATAGATTTGAAAAGCCCGTCGACCTGTTTATCCCGACCGCGTGCATTTCCCACTTGCGTCATATTGCGTGAGCCAAACAATTGAAACTTTCCGCCCCGCCCAATCTAATCCTCACGCGCTGTTAAACAAAGACATGACCGCGATATATATTTAACAAAGAACTGGGACTACGTGATCGCGATAAATTTATAGAAAGGAAGACTGATGCAAGGCTTAGAATTTAACCCTACAGTCATCCCTCTTATAGAACTCAATAAAATACCTACAGAAAAAGACCAAACACATAATTACTTAACTCTTTAAGTCCCAATCAACTTTATAAAGGCTCAGGGGTTAGACGCGCTTGGCCCAATCGACTTTAAAAAGCCTTTAGTATATGTGCCTCTGTTTGAGACTGTTTCTAATTATAAATACCCACAAACCACCCAAAACGTCATTTCCGACTGCAAGTACATTCTTTTAAATACCGCACGTGTTTAAGAGTGAACGTGTTTCTGTTTTGAGATATTTATTTTAGATTTTTAAAGCGATTTTTTTAAGCGCATATCCTCCATTTTACCTTGAATAACTAATCTTTTTTCAATGAAAGCTTTTATACTTGTAGCACAAGAGTAAAGTACATCCAATTACCTTCAGTTTCATATACAACAACAAAGTTATTTATGCATATGAACATTTTAAAAAATTATTTCCAAACAACAACAATAAAAACGCACTGGGGTGGCCATTTTTGCTTGGGCCAAACCCACTTTTTTGCTTGGGACTGAAAGAGTTAAGAAAGAGAAGAAGACTGGGCCTCTTGAAGAACAGAATTTCAGTACTTCATCACAATAGTGCACTCTGATAGACTCTTTACCATCCATCTCCTGATGTTATTTTCTCACTGATAGCGCTGTCTTTCTGTTGCACATTTACCTTCAACTCTTTCTTCTATTATGGTCTTCTAATCTATTATTATCTTCTAGTAAGGTGTTATGTCTTATTACATGGCCAAAATATTTTAGTTGTCTAATTTTGATTTCCTTCATTAATTCTCGTTTCATTCCAGAGTGTTCTAGAACCTCTTAATTTGTTTTTTTTTCTTTTTCTGCGAGATGTGCCCCACTCTTCTGTACATCCACATCTCAAGGGTCTCAATTATTTCCTCTAATTGCTTGTTCATTGTCCATGTTTCTACACCATACAGTAATGAAGAATATATAGCCCTTAATGATTCTCAGTTTGAATTTGTGAGTTAGTTGTTTTGATGTTAGTATCTGTCTCATGTTGTTGAATGTAGCTTTGGCCATTCCTATTCTCTTCTTGATTTCTGTTTCATATCTGCCATCTTCTGTTGTTGTATGACCATGATATGAGAAACTCTTGACTGTTATTTTAAGATAGACAAGCTTAAACTGTGTAGAATATCAAAGCACCTGCTTGAGGTAAAGGTCGTCCCATATCAGAAATTGCTTTAGGGGTGAAGTGGTCAAGACTTCACCATTCTAGGTCCAGCTTTATGAGGTGAGGTGACCAGTTCCCTTCCTCACTGCCTTTGCCTTCCCTAACTAAAGAAAAATGTCAGGTACCCATTTACAGCTGAGTAGGCTGGAGCGTGACACTACAGGGGCAGTTTCTTATATGGGACAATTGTCACATGTCACATGTTTCAGATTTATCTGAAAACATGACATATGACCACTGTGATAGTGTTATGTCACATGAAATATTTTATCCCTGACATATCTGTTCTTATTTCAGAGTCAGTTTGACATTCTGATGACATTCAGCTACAAAGACTCGGATAAGGAATGTGCATTTTTGTAAGTTGTTATATGTTGTATTTTAGATGTCGTAGTACATTCTGTTCACCGCAGTTGGCATAGCTAACAGTCCTTATCAAGACTAGCCATTATCAGGGTTCCATTATGATAGCTGATAGAAACTAGTAAAAGTCCACATCCCAGAATCTGAAATGCTCGGGGACAGACATGTTTTGGAAATTGGATTTTTCTGGGATTTTGCCCGAAGTAGCCCAAGTCGGCTGAAAAAACTTTCGAAATTTGGTGTTCGGATTCTAGGATATGGACCTGTAGTCTTTTTTGAGGCTTAATATTTATCAACACATTACTTGAGTTGAGAGTTCACTTATATTTGTATGGCTATTGCGCTGTAATATAACTAACGGACTTTGGTCTAGGTTGAAAGGACATGCCTCACCACAAGATGGCAAAATCCTAAATGGAAAAAAGATGTATGTGTTCTATAAATGCCTTTATGTTTGGATAAGGCAGATTGCTGGATTCCTATATTAGTTTGGAATACAGCTTATGGAAGAAAAATTCTGTTAGTCATTGCAAACCAAATCCCAGGTGCCAGGTTGTGATGGCACCAAAAAATGTTAACCTGTTATTAATTTGTATTGACATACGTTTGTTGATGGCCTATGCTCCTTGAGGAGCTGACTGGTGATAAAGATGATGATTAATTTGTAGTCATGATTCTGTTTCACATATTCCCTCACCAATATCACAGTTGATATGTTAAGCAGATGTTGCACTTTGATAATCTTAACAAAGTAAAATCATCATCTCCTTGGATCCTTAGCTGTTGACTGACAAAGCTGTCAGTGGTCGTCAGGCTTATTGGTGTCTTGTAAGGCAGCAACAAAGTCCGGATGTCCATCCCACAGCAAAGCATGTTTGTCTATTGCTGTTTCCATAAAATGATTGTTTTTTCATAGATAGGGGGCCAACATGAAATAAATGTTTATATTTGTATGCCAAAGGTTCTTAAACAAAAAAATTAACAAAAGATCTAAGACTATAATATGCTTTGTTCTGACCAGCAAAAAATCTGGCATCACAGAGGCATTGGTCATCATGTTTTACTTTGTACTTTTAATTGTGAATTTTTTTTTTTAATGAAGAACAATGAATTCTAATAAAAATCTGGCTTGCTTGGATGCATAATAAGAGTTATATGGGAATCAGTCATCACGCTTCAAGCTAATCTATGTTTTACTATGTACTATTAATTTTGAAATTTTGTATGAATAACTATCAATGTTTATCAACAGAAATGGTCGTTCAGAAGTTAAAGCTTAATTTATGGTTTTGGTATTTTATTCTTTCAACAGGTTAGATGTCTTCCCAGAAACTTTTAAGAAGAGAAAACAGAGGAAGGTAGTTGTTCAATAATGCAGTGTTGAAAGTCAGAATATATAGCTATTGATTTCAAAAATGAATGTTAATTAACGAAGTGGTTAGTTTTAAGCAGATGTTAGGTTAAACATAAAAAAAACAAATCAAATAGATGTTAAAAGGAAAATTAATTTATTACCCTTTGTCACGAAGTGGATTTAAGTCTAGAGGTTGTCTTAAGATATAGACAAGACCCTAGTGGTAAGAAAGTCTGAAAAGATAGAATTTTGATGAAAATGACAACCACATTCACTCTGTCAGTCACCCTGCTGGGGAACAAAATAGAATGATTAATGATTGAAACCACACTCTAAATGGTGGGGCATCAACTTTAGCCATCACTTCCTAATACTATAATATTATCTACTGTCTCTGTCCTGCTGACTCTGCCTAAACAAATGTTTACACAGCTTCCAAATCGTTAGGCAATAAGCGCCGCTAACTACAACACTGGACTGCTACCTAGTAGACTTTTGTAACATCTATTGCTCAAAGGCTATCCTCTAAGGATATATCATCAGACCCTACTGGTCCCATCTCTCTCCTCTCTCTCTCTCTTTGCTTCAGTGTCTGACACTCTTGACATCTGCTGAGGTGGCGTCTCCATTACGCCTTAACAGGAATGTTCACCCTCTCTCCTGTGTTCTGACTCCTGCAATGATGACTGGATTATCAAGCACGAGGTACTTGACTACAATATATATAAGCTTCTCTGCTGCTGAATAGCTTCTCTGACTTGCCCTGTTAACCCGCTCAGGATTTAGAGGAACACAGCATTGATTTCTGGCTGTATAAATCTAGACCAATCTCCTGGACACGTACCGTTGTTGGACTGGTATAACGAGCTCCTAGCTCTGGATTTAGTTAACGATGAACACGTTCCCTCCGAAGCAAGGGACTTCGCGGCATGCAAACTGCTATCGTATTTCTTTCGCCTCTAGCGATATAGAGCTCTCGGCTCCTGCAATGCCTGGAAATTTGTATAGTACAAACTCCACTCTTCCACTGTACCGTGAACCACTGCAGACAAAAGAAATGCATCTAATGTACACCAGCTTCAACCATAACTCAATCTCTAACATATAGCTCCCTTAATCCCTACTCTCCCCTTCTCCCACTATGCACAACGATACCTAAAATTCCTAACCACGTGTCTCTCAATCTCACGCTCCTTCCCTTCCCTGCTTCAACCAAAAATCTTACTGGTAGGTACGTAAAATCTCGCGTATAATACGCACAATTTTTACTCATTTTTGCCCGCTAAAACTCGGGTGCGTATTATATGCGAGTACTAAAAAATACGTCATTTTCGATTTCGAAAGTAACCTACATTGGAAAGTCTGTCAAGTTTTTGTCACAATTTAACAGTGAAAATGGCACGAAATTGAATGTGCCCTGTGTTTTCTTATGTGTCAGACATTGTCGCAAAACGCATTTCGCACTCTTGGTCTTCAATCCATTTTGATATTAAGCTTGGTTGTGAAGTTTGTCGTTTTATTATTTTGAGCCCTAAAAATGAATTTGAGAACATGTTATACTGCAGCAGAAAAGCTCTGAGTGGTAAAATATGCAGAATCTAACGGCAGTCAGGCAGCAAGTCGACATTTTTCCATTAACGAGTGTAACATTCGATTATGGCAAAAAAACAAAGAGGTGCTGCAAGTGTTGCCTAGTAAGAAAAAGGCGAATTGTGGGTCACCACCAGATCTTCCAGACCTAGAAAAAACATTATTGGAGTGGGTAGTGGATAGAAGGCAACAAGGCATCGGTGTTTCATGCATTGAAATACGACTTAAAGCTCTGGAACTTACAAAATCTCGTACAGGCACAAAATTTAAAGCGTCATATGGATGGGCAGTTCGTTTTATGAAGCGACATGGTCTTTCAGTCCAAAGTACCTAAAATGTAGGTGTTGCGTACCTATTTCTGTTTGTTATTATACTTTCAGTTTTTTAACAAATGTTTCATAAAATAAAATCTTGAAAAAATTATGGTGCGTATTATACACGAATTTCCATTTTACCAGAAAATTTTGGGCTAAATCAAGCATGCGTATTATACACGAGTGCGTATTATACGCAAGATTTTACGGTAAACAAAACCTCAGACACTGTCTGACCTTAATCTTATGTTACGTGAATCTAACCTCGTGTCAAAACATTCAACTAGGGAAATCTCCTGTCCGAAATTCCTTGGTCTCCTTTTTAACATTTCACATAAGGTTTCCCTGCTTACCCCAAAAGTTAAATTACTCCTCTTACTGCATGGTGGTTTTACCCCCAAACCCTACATTAAAGCCCATGTATAAAAGCTAACCCTCACAAAGTGAATATAGCGTCTTACTAACCCAATGGAATCGCTTACAAAATTATAACGGGGTCTACGCCAATAGATTTGAAAGCATGTCTTGACCTGTTTATCCCGACCGCGCACGTTTCCTACTTACGTCATATTGCGTAAGCCAAACAACGGTAACTTTCCACCCCATGAATATCTCACGCGCTGTTAAACAAAGACTTGACCATGATAATTCTTTAACAAAGAAACTGGGACTATGAGATCGCGATTAATTTAACAGAGAAAACCCTCGTGATCGCAAATTAACTTTTAAGAAAAGAAAACTGGTGCGAGTATAAACTAAACCTACCGTCATAAAATGCAATAAAATACCTACAGAAAAAGACCAAACCCATAATAATTTAGAAAGAGAAGACAACTGGGCCTCTTGAAAAACAGAATTACAGTACAGCATCACACCGTTCATCTCTCAGAGGTGCATAGGCCTTCAACAAATTCATGCCGTTTTCTTGTCTTGTTCCATCCTTTTAAGGTCTTTCCATGTTTTTGTTTTTTTTAATCTCTTAGGGGCCAGTCTCTATCTCCCTTCTCCGTGTTTTTTTGGTGTGTCTTCCTTTATTTTTATTTAGGGATTCTAGAACAAGGACCACCTTGTAATGCTATCAGCAGATTTTCTCAGTGTGTGTGCTATCCCACACCAGCTTCTTCTCACCTCTTGTTCCACTGGCATTTAACTGGTTCTTGCCATCAGTTCCACATTGGTGATCTTGTCATACCATTTCATCCTTTTAAACAAAAAAAATTATTAACATTAATTCATACAAATGCAGTGTAAAATAACATTTATATATATATTTTTTAATCTGTATCTGCATTATATTACACTGCAAGAAAAATAACAAAGAAGTTTAATACAATTAAAAATTAGGATGCATGTCCTGGAACTCCTCATTTGTTTACAGCTTCATTGGGCCTAATGTTCTCTTTTACACACACTCCTGTTTTTCTTTGTCCACTCCCCGGTTCCTTGCTCCCAATAGGAGCTATATGCAACAAAGATATGCAATCTGTAAGGCAGGTGAACAAACAACACAAAGTTGAACCTATGAGAATTAGAAAGAAGTGGAGAGAGTGTTTGAGAAAAAGCATATAAGAGCTTATGCATACTACAAAAATCCACAGTGGCTTACTGCAGTGTCCATTTTCCGTTTCCATTTTTCAGTTAGCATATTCAGCATCACATCATTTTCAGAATCACCCTATGGCTACTCCATATAGTTCTGTATAGGTATAGCAATGTAACAGAATGAACGTTTATAATTTGATACGTCAGTAAAGTAAATTTCTCATGAACTTTGTTTCTCCACAGTTTGGTTATGAGACATTCACAAGAGCTAATGTGATGAAGGCCCTCTCAGGGATGGATGGTTCTAAGTTTGAGGAGTAGGTGACACTGTTGTTCAAAGCTAGAGTTTGATACTTGATGTGCTGTCATTAACAATTGTAAACATCTTTGAATCCTGATGATTATAACTAAAAATAATATAATTTATTAATGAGATTGATTTAGGTTACAGTATATTTTTATATTAGGTGAAAAGCTACGCTGCCCTGGCCATGTGCGTAGCATGGACGATGATCGCATCCCGAAAGATATCTTCTACAGACAACTAGCAGATGGCAAAAGAACAGCTGAGCAAACGCAGCTGAGATTCAAAGATGTGTGCAAGAGAGACATGAGGGCATAAATCCAGCAACCTGGGAAAATGAAGCTGCAGATTGCACCAAGTGACGATGCTATCTACAGCGCCACCTCAGATTGGGCGAAAAGAAGCTCTCACAGGAAGGAGAAGAGAGGCGAGAACGTCGAAAGGAACACCAGAAAAATAAGCAGATGAGGGCTGTCTCTTCAGGGGCGCATTCCCATAGTCAGTTATGACTGAAGGGATTATTATTATTATTATGAAAGGCTTTGTTAAGGTTGATAGGAATAAATTTTAGCAGGACTTAGAAGACAGGGGTACAAGGACAAGTCTTGGAGAAATACAAAATCCTTGCAGCAACAAGTCTTAAGTGCAGCAGATGGACTCATAAACATGCTCGATGACACCACAAGAGTGCACAAGGTTTTTAGCTGTTTACTGTCAGGGCCATTTTTCAGCATTTTTATAACAGTTTAACTTCAGAAGCTAATCCATGATATGAAAGTTTTAGCTATTTAGTGACTGCAGATGACAACGATCCATTGTACGCAGATGTAATGAAAAGCAGGAACATAACAACTGTACCCACTATAACATGCAGCATGATGCGTGAAGATCCACACACCTAAACCAGTCATTTTAGAAGCAGACGTAACAGCAGAACTCCAAGAAACTGTAGCTAAAACCACACATCTTGCACAGTATTGTAAATTGCATCTCCGCTTGACAGCAGAGAGGGGGAGGAACATGCAATAAATTAAGGTAGCTTTGTAGTTAACGGTAAAGGTAGTCCCATAGCAGATACTGCTATAGAGGAGTGAAGCGTTAGAGACTTCACTATAATAGGTACAGCTTCGAGAGGTGGGGGGGGACCAGTTCCCTTCCTCACTGCCCTTGATTTTTGTAACTCAAGAAAGAGTGTTGCTCCTAACCCGATACCTTTGCCACAGGAGGCCAGCGTTCTAACAACTCAGCCAATCAAACTCTGTTTTTCAGTTATACTGTTGAAATAGGACACTGGTTATATACAACACGACAGGAGTAATAGATGCTCTAAATACATCATTATATGACTGGTTATATTATTATCTAAAACCAACAACCAAGAAGTTACAAACTTTCATAAATGGGTGTATGAGTAGAATCTTCTTCTTTGGTCCTTGGCTGCCAACTGACAAAGCAATGAGACCATCATGCCTGGTGGTGTCTTGTACGGCAGCAACAAACTTTCTTCACTTTGCTCGGTCGGCAGCCATCCTTCGTGTGGTGTCTCAGCTGTGGTTCATGCTTAGCATCTCTACCTCCACAGTTCTCGGCCAGGTGGCTATTAGCCAGCCTTGCTTTAGCTTTCCTTCTACAGCATGGCAGTTCTAGTGATGGTGTCAGGGTTCCTTCTGAGGATATTGCCAACCCAATTCCAGTATCTACCCGCTATGATGGTGCTTGTCTTCTCGGAAGCTCCGAGTTAGCAGTTATGTGTAGAATAGAAGGATTGAAATGATACAACAAGGTTACCAATGTGGAACTGATGACAAGAACCAGACAGGTGCCCGTGAAACAGGGGAGGAGGAGAAGACATGGCGATAGATATAACACATGTTGAGGAAATGACGATAGATAGCATTACAAGGCAATCCTTGTTCTGGAATCCTCAGGTAGGAGAACGAACGAATGAACTTTATTTTCAAAGGGTTAAGAATTGGGAGAGATAGAGGGAGACCATAAAAACTTGTAAATGGAAAAGAGAACTGGAGACTGAAATTAAAGGAATAAAGAAGACACAGAAATATCCTGAGCAGATGGCACAGGACAGGAGGACATGGCATGAATTTTTGAAGGTCGATGCTCCAATGATGATGATATTATTATCTCTTGTACTGAGCAATATTATCTTATGACAAATCTCAGTATGTTTTTTTGAAAATATTTTCAGTTGCTCCACCTGCCCACCTCCCATTCCAACAGTTGAATGCACTGTTGATATTTCCTGTAGCCATGATGCTGTTTTTGTCGCAGGTAATGGATTGTTATGTATAATGCTGCAATTTGTAGCAGTTAAATGTAACATGTGTTCTCATTCATCGTTATTGAAACTATCGAAAGTGTAATTTTCCATTGTTTAGTACAGCCTGCTTCTTCAACATTTCTTTACTGGCATTTCACCAAAGCAAAATTGTTGTAGGAATACGTAACTTAAATAACTTTATAGAGAAAGAACAGCCAGAATGAAACAAAAAGGAGAGTGCTAACCACGGGATGCATAGAGAGATATTGCCCAGGAGATACCTGTGTCTGCAGCGGAGGAAGGCTCCGAGAGACGGGTGGCTATCTTCTTGGGTGCACAGTCTGTGATTGCAACGCTGGGGAATCGGGATGGTGCCGGCCTGGGGTGACACTTTGCGGATTGTGTCGGCGATTCAGGGGAGTTGTGATGCTGTGGATCCTTTCTCGCTGTGTGACTTATGGGGAGGCTGGGAATTTGGTCAAGCGGAGGTGCGGGAGCGGGTGGAAAGTGGGGCATGCAGACCACAATAAAAATGATGCGTATTGCCAGCTGAGCAGAAGCGAGCAGATAGTGCTCTTTGGGCATCGGGTGGGTCGCAACAGATTGGGATGTCATCTGTTTGACACGTTAGGGATGGGAACTGCTGGTGAGTGTGATTGTGGCACCGATATAATGACTGCTGGGCATCTGCTTCGGGGTGCCTGACATGTGAGGAACAGAGAGGGCGCATGTGGCCATCCCCTGTGCCATTCCTGGAAGGGTTCTATGGGGATATTGGTGGCCTCAGGCTGACCACTGCTTTCTTTGGACATGTTCAAGTTGACGTCTGAGGGTGAACGAAGAAGAAATAACTTTATGACAGGTTTTCATCATGACATGAATAGTATTGGAAATAAAGCAACCATTGTTTCCTCTGAGTAAGAAACCTTAAGAGAAGGTAGTGAGTAGACTGATGGCAGCGGGATGGGTAAGTGCTAGCTGCAGAACTCATAGAGGGCAGGAAGATACTGTGCTTAGAAATTGAAGATGATGATTTTTGTCACAGTAATACTCTCAGGCATGTTGTTCAAGGGGACTAATATAAGGTTGTACTACGCCTGGCAGCCTCATCATGTGAAACAGAATGCTAAAGAAACTACTGCTGCAAGAGCATGTGAATGTTTTGTGCAGGCTTCCTGCAATTGGGCCAGCTACAGTGGTGGCTCCATGCTCCGTAAGGAGCGAAAAGGAAAATGATGATGAATATTCACTTTATCACATTTTTAAGCATATGTCATTGACCTCAGATCCGTTCAGCTTTCTCTGTCTTATACCAACATTCACCATTATCCCACAAATCAGTTTCCATCCATGTGATTTCCCTTCCACCTACTTCTTGTCTTCATATATTTATTGTCAAAATGTTATCAGGAAGATACCAAAAGTACAGCCGAGAACTGAGCCAAACACCTTGGGTTGTAGATGGGAAGAGAATCATGGAAGGATCAGTACAGGAACTGATTTGTGAACAAATTGTCAAGATTTTCAAACCCACAGGTATGTGATATTCTTCTTAATGCTTTAGTTCATCTCTGTGCGGTGTTTTTTTTTTTCTGCTTTCTGATGTTGCATTTTGCAACCAGCACAAGAAAGGCAGACAGAATGTTGGTTCACCTAGAGAAGATTTCTTTAACTTGCAACTTGCTGAGATTATTTGATGTGCTATAACTTTTGTATAAAAGTGAAGGAGCGTCCAGTCGGTTAGTAAGGTTGCCTATTGTGGCAAAGTTACCAGGTTCCAGGTTCATAAACTGATAATGTCACTCTTCAGTTTTTGCCTAGCTGCAAATAGGTACCTAACTCTGCTCTTGGGTTAAGGAAGGCAGAGGCAGCGAGGAAGGAAACCAACACCTCCTGTAATGCTGCGCTTAGCATAGTGAAGTCTCTTCACTTTAGTGTGGCAGTATCTGCCATGGAACTATCATTACCTTTTATAAATGTGGAAATCTCAATATGAAGCATGCTGTTTTTGACATTTATTTTTGCTTCATGTTGTTATTGGTCAAGCTCTTGGAGTTGACCCAGTCTGACATGCATGGAGTCATCTTTATATGACCACCAGCTATGCACAGTGCTACCATATACATATGTGGAAGTGAATGTCTGTCTGTGAGGCTAATTACACCCTCATTGACTCTTGAAATCCACCCACTTCCAGGGATTCCCCATGTGGTGAAACTTGTTGAGAACCCAGCATTGCACACTAAGTGTGGAGAAGTCACTTGAGCCTCAGACATAATTCTTTGGCTTTGACTTGGTTGACTGCATGCAGTAGGATCTCACTATAGACCCAGTGATAGGCAGGGGAGCTGAGAAGGGGCTTTGTGCAGGACGGGACAATTCCTTGGGCGAGCCCAGAACCAGAGCACAGTATTTTAGCTCTGCATAGATGGAAAGCCCCCTTGCGGGGAATGCACAGTATGCCACGCGCTTCTTACTCCTAGCTTGGGATCAGATGTGACGATCCTTTACTTTAAATGCTAACCAAGATGAAGAAACTGTAGCTCATGACTTCAAATCCGCACATTTCGGAATGGCAGAAAAGCCACATGAAAAGCCTAGATCTACAGTGTAGATAATATTAAGAAGTCTTAACTTGGTATCGCTGCAAAAGAGCGAGAAACTCAACAGCCCTGGTTAATCAACAACAACCCAAGTTAAACAACAACAACCCAGTCTGACATGGATCCTGAAGACTTCTGCAGTTGCCTTTTGCAAATTTGCTCACAATTAATTTCTTGCAGGTTTAAGGTGGAAAAATGTATTGTTCATGAGTCATTTTTTTGTTGTTGTTGTTGAAATTCTTTCTTTGCTAAACTGAATACACTGTGGTCTGTTTGAAAAAAATATTTGACCACATATTTTACATGCCCTTGGCAATTTCGTTTTCAGTTCTGTTGTTTAGCCACTTTGTTGTATTTCTAGATCACCGTTTCTCATCGTCGGGAAGAGAAGATGTGGATGTCCGAATGCTGGGTATTGGCAGACCGTTTGTTGTGGAACTAATCAACCCTCACTGTGTAATATTTTCTAGGCAGGATATGGCAGAATTACAACAGGTAGATTTCTCATTTCTTGACACGCTTGATGCAAAACCACAAAGCCAGGCTTTTTGTCATTGTTTTAATTGTTATTATTAGATACTGTTATTGCCTATGGCTATTATGAGATGGGTAAGACATACCCTCATGCACAGCCAACCAATATTACCAGACATGTACTTGACTGGAATCCACATGGTAAGAGAATAGTTAGGGAGGCCAACCTGGAGAAGAATGGTGGAAGAGGAAGCTAAGTCAAGCTTAGATGGCTTAGTTTAGAAATCAGTGGCAGGCAACTGCTGCAGTGCAGTGTTCCACGTGGAACGAAAAGAAAGGATTATGAACTCTTATTCTGGAATTTCTTAATTCTTTTTCCCCCCTATTTTTCATTCCATATTTCTCTTGACTGTTTTGCCTACTTTGCCGTCTCATTTTTTTAAAACTAACATTTTGTTTTTCTCTTCTTTTTTTGTGTGTGTGGTCAGATTTTCAGCCAATTTACATAAAATTAATACCACTCAGTGATTCACAAAATTAGGTCAAAGTTTCAATGGTCAGTGGTCATTGCACCATAACAAAAAAAGTTGAAAGGCTTGTGTGCTGTTTTAAATATGTATGTAAGGTGTATAAGTTCTTATATACTAACTGTCTTATTGAAATGTCTGAAATAACATTGAAAAATCCATCCACCTTTTCAGGAAAATAAGAAAAAGGTGCACAATGTACTGTGAAAGATAAATTGAACACTCATTAAAAGTGCTAGCACCTTTCAGCTGTAATTTAAATACAGTAGAACTCCATTTATCCGAACCCCAATTATCCGAACATCCAATTATCCGAACACTTTTTCCAGAAAAAAAAAAAAAAAAATCAGATGCCACAGTCACGTTAGACTAAAATTCTGAATCTTTTGATGCGGCAAACTTCAAATGTGTGTGAACAATTTGTAGAGAATGGGATGGCTAATGGTCGGTCGCTTTCATACAGGAAGTCAGTTAGATCATAAAGTCAGTTAATATCTGGTTTACCAATCCAAAGTACGTGTGCGTTCTAGGTAGAACACTGGCTAAACAGACAGTTCAACTTAAAATAATTGTGTCTGCTACTACAGCAGAATAATTTTGGTGTACAAGTATTTCTCTGTGCGATATGGCACCTTCCAGTAGGCCTAAAGCATATAAAAGGAACCGCAATGTTTTGTCAATTGAAACGAAAACAGAAATTATCAAGAGACTAGGACAAGGTGAAACTGTGTCTTCACTTGCGAGGATTTTCAATGTTGGGAAAGCTACCGTCTCTGACATCAAAAGTAACAAGGATAAAATTATGAGTTTTGCATCGAAATTTGATAGTGAAAATGGGTCGAAGAAACGTAAAACCATGAGAAATGCGAAAGATGTGAACTTGGAAGAGGCTTTGTATATATGGTTTGTGCAAAGAAGAAGCAAAGGGGAACCTATCTCTGGTTCTCTGTTGTGTGAAAAGGCACTTCAGTTCAACAATCAACTTGACGGTCCTCCTGACTTTAAGGCTAGCCAGGGATGGTTAAGAAACTTTAAATCTCGTCATGGCATACGAGAATTGGAGATTCAAGGGGAATCTTTATCTAGCGATGCAACTGCTGCTAAAAATTTTAAAGAAACTTTCTTGGCTTTTTTGGAAGAAGAAGGTTATTCACTCGATGATGTGTATAATGCCGATGAGACTGGCTTATACTGGAAATCATTGCCTCAAAAATCACTTGCATCTCAGCGCGAAGCAGCTGCCCCTGGGTTTAAAAAGTGCAAAGAGAGAGTAACAATTTTGGTAGCCGCGAATGCCAGTGGAAGTCATCGTTTACCGGTGCTAATGATCGGCAAAGCCAAAAAACCACGTTGTTTAAAGAATGTGACATGTCTCCCATTGTGTTACAAAGCACAGAAGAGTGCTTGGATGAATAGTGAAATATTTCTTGATTGGTATACAAATCAGTTCATCCCAAATGTGAAGAGGTTGAGAGAACAAGAAAAGAAAACTGGAAAAGTAATTCTTCTACTGGACAATGCACCATCTCATCCAGAGACGGATACATTGAATGCAGTTGATGCAAATTTTAAAGTAATTTTTCTGCCTCCCAATGTAACAGCACTGATTCAACCAATGGATCAGGGTGTTATAGCAAAGCTTAAAAAGATGTACAAGAAGGAAGTCCTGCGTCGTTTATTGTTGGCTGAAGATGAAGAAAGTGTGGTGGCGTTTTCCAAAAAGCTTAATCTCAAAGACTGCTGCTATATGTTAGCTGATGCTTGGACCACACTGTCACAAGATAATCTCAACAAGGCTTGGAGTAGATTGCTTGGGAAAAAGGAGGAAATGAAACTACTGCAGTGGACACAAATGATGATTGTATAAATGAAGTTGTGGAACTGTTTCAAGCAATGCCCGGATTTTCGGACTGTGACAAAGATGATGCACACATGTGGCTAGAAGATGATAATGATTCTGGTTTTCAGTTTTTGAATGACGAAGAAATTTTGTCTTTTGTGCAAGAAGAAAACCAAATACATGTAGTGACCGATGATGAAGACTCCTCAGAAGTACACGATGCACTTGTAGATTATGAAGAAAAACCAAAACGTCGACCAAGTCCTGAAGAGGCCTTTATAGCACTAGAAACAGCGATGGCTTGGTACGAGCAAGAAGATGACAGCTGTCCTACACAGCTTCTGCTGTTGAAGAGAATGCGGGACTTAGCAGCCAAAAGGAGACTATCCAGTTTGGTGCAAAAGAGGATTCCTCATTATTTTAAATAGTGGGCTACATCTGTGCAAGTACATGTATACGTAAGTTGCGCCTGGTTTTGAATCGTTTGTAATGTTATTTTGAAAACATTTCTCTTTCTTAACAAAAATAATTAATACAAGTAGTACATGCACTGCAGTGTAATAAAAGATTTTGGTGATACAGTGATCTAATACAGTGTGGGTATTATTATTACAGTACAAGTAAATATGTTTTATAGTGTATTTTCCTTGTGATGGTTAATTATTTTTAGAAATATGTGTACATGTACTCGATACATTATGTAATCCAATTATCCGAACATTTGATTATCCGAACGATGCTCGGTCCCATGGGGTTCGGATAAATGGAGTTCTACTGTACATTCATTGTCCTTTATGACATGTCATGGGTTAGCAGTTTCAAATATTAACTGTGTAAAATGTCTTCCCACAGAGAATCAACAGTGTATCCAAAAATGTTCAGATCAGAGATCTGCAAATTGTTTCAAGGTAAGCCACAAAGAAAAACAATTTATTTTTTAATTTCTTATAATTTTTTGTTAGTTTGGCTAGCAAAACAAAGATTTTTAGCAACTTTTTGTTTTCAGATTTAACGTGTTTTACTTCACTTTTTAAGTAGTTTAGGAATCTTGTATTGTTTTGCTCTCAGAATTGTGCAGTTTTGTTTGTTTGATGCCAGTATTCACCTTACCCTCTGTTCATTGGCCCTTTCTCCACTATTTACTTCATCATGTTCCTTCATGCTCCTTATGGAGCTTTGAGTCACTATTGCTGCTGCTCACCTGTATCAAGCATTCAAATGCTCTAGCAGTGTTTATGTGTTGCAATTTGTTTTATATGATAAGGTTACCAGCACCAAGGAGCCACGTTAGCACAGTGGTTAGTGCACTGGCTTCCTAGCTTGGTGGTCCATGGTTTCATTCCCAGTTGAGGTGGGATGTTTTAGACCACAAACGGCTCCGGGGTCGACCCAGCCTCATGAATTGGGTACCAGAACAACTCTGGGAAGGTTAAGGCGGCCGATGTGATGCTGACCACATCACCCCTAGTGTGCCAATAGTCTAGAAATTACGGGCCTAACACCGTATTCCCAATATGCCTCAATAGGCGTGTAACGGGATCCTTTACCTCTTTACCCTAACCAGCCCCATGCCCAACCTCATACCTTGTATGACATGCCTGAGGATGCAGTAGTCCTGTTCTTTCATTGTCTGTTCAGAGACATCCCCTAGAAACTACACGGGGGTGTCACAAAGTGGATTTAAGTCTAGAGTGTGTCTGAGTGTATAGACAAGACCCTAGCATGAGAACGACTGAGAAGATAGATTTTGACGAGAAAGGTTAGTGAATGTGGACAGATGAGGCTATTGGCTTCAAGGGGTGAGAACCTAGATTGACTCTCCCTTGCCACTTGTGATGTATTGTATAGCTATAGACTCACCATCTCTTACTGCCAATAAAGGAGATATGGTGTAAATAAGGACCACAGACACCACTATACAGACAACATATAGGTACAGTATAGTGTAGAAGCTGACTCCAGTTTTAAAGTTTATAGTTTATTTATACCACAAAATTCAGATAAAAAAATAAAAAAATTGAATAACGTGCGAGTTTGCACATCTGAAAACCAGAACAAACAAATTACAAATGATTTCAAGTGGTATACCCACAATGTCGCCCTCCCCTCAACCTGTAGGGAAGAAAGATAAGGATTACCACAACTTGTTTGGTGGGGTCTCTGACATTAGATCTACCACTCCTAACTAACCTAATATATTATTAAACAAAATCTAACTCCACTGTCTGTCTGCAGACGTCATTAACTGAATTGCCTACACAGCTTCCAAGCTCTTTAGGCGATATACACACCGCTAAATAACACCACTGGACTGCTACGCTAGTAGACTTTGATTACATCTATGGCTCAGAGGCTATCCTCTAAGGATAATATAAGACCCTACTGGTCCTGGCTATTTTCTCTCTCTCTCTCTCTCTCTCTCTCTCTCTCTCTCTCTCTCTCTCTCTCTCTCTCTCTCTCTCTCTCTCTCTCTCCCCCCCCGCTTGGCTTCAGTGTCTCTCTAACACTCGACATCTGCTGATGTGGCGTCTCTGTTACGCCCCTTCTCTCATTAACATTCAGAACCAGGAATGTTAACCCTGTCTCCTGTTTCTGACTACTGCACTGATGACTTGGATATCAAGCACGAGGTACTTGACTCCGAATGTAGAAGCTTCACTGATGCTGGACAACTTCTTAAATGGCCCCGTTACCCCTCTTCGGGTTTAGAACAACATTATTATGGTCGTGAAGAAAAAACTTACAACCACACTGGCAAAGCACCAAATTGAGTGTGTTATAACAAAGAGCTCAGAGCTCTGGATTTTAATGGAAAAATCCTGTCCCTGCTGAAGGATGTCTTCAATGCATGAGAACATATTTATTTCCTTTCGCCTTTGGCGATATCTCGAGCTCTCGCTCCTGAGATGCCAAAAATGTTTCTGTGGGTAAATTTGTAGGGGCAGATTACGCTCACCCACTGTGCTGTAAAAATTAGCTGTGGAACAAATAAAACAACGGATATACCACACATCAAAATTAACTCATCTTTAACACCTAACTCCCTACACAAATACTTCTCCCCTTAAATCAATACAGCTTCCCTGCTCTATTTTTCGCACCAAGCAATAAACAATTATTTATGCCCGAAAGGTCAGCCTCCCATGCAATCCCCTCTCTGATCTCTCTATCCCGTTCCAAAGTAAACAACGGTCTGGTAATAACCTTCTAGACACGGCTGACCTGAATCTTTTGTTATGCATGTCTAGCCACTGGTATCAAAACAATTCAACTTTAGGGAACCCTCCTGTCCGTAATACTTTGGACTACTTTAACACTGACCCTTGATGTTCATTGATTAACACAAAAGTAAATCTAGGAAAGACGAACTCCCGTCTCAGTAATTATTAATTACATCCCTATGTAATAAATAAAACCACAATTCCCTTATCAGAAATATACATTACGTCTCTTATCTTCTGACTACACAACAATAAAATGCACAAGAAATAACGCACAAAAATTACGCTAGCATAACTATACTGCGAAAAGTATACAAATCGAGGTTATCAGTTTAACCCCCGTAGTTAAATACACGCGTTCCTGTATTCTCAATAATGTTAACTTCACCCCTCTCCTCAACTACCATCCCAAATTAATACTCAATTTAATAACCGTACACACGTGCTTAAAATTACACCAATGCGCTCATATATCTCAAGTTATCATAAGATCCTCTTTCCATAATATTTAATTACTTACTTACTTACTTAGTCGTTCCCCTTCTACCGTGAGGTGTAGAGGTTTGGAAGAGAGAGCGCCAGACCATTCTATCAGCTGTCTTCTTCCTGGCCTGGTTCCATTCTAGTCCTCGGTCCTTCAAAGATTGTCTAATGTTGTCCTCCCAGCGGATTCTGGGTCGTCCTGGAGGTCTGGATCCCTGGCTCTTTGTTTCCCATGCTTGTCGTGGTAGCCGATCTTCTCCCATTCTGCAGACATGGCCAAACCATCTTAGTTGGGACTGTTCTATTTGGGTCTGCAGCGGATGGGATTTTAGGCCTTGACGGATCGTCTGATTGCGGACCATGTCTCTTCTTGTTACTTCAACCACTTTCCTCAGATACCTCATTTCTGAGGTTTGGATCTGGCTTTTGTGGGTTGTAGTCATTGCCCACGACTCGCATCCATATGTCAAGACTGGGACATAGGTGGAGCGGTATACAGCCATCTTCGTTTTCTTACCAACCTCTTTCTTGCTGAGGAATCCATGATTTATGGCCTGAAAAAGTCTCCCAGCCGCTGCTTTTCGAGTGGCCAACTCTTCTTTGATGCCTCCCTTTCGGTCTATAATAGCTCCGAGATATTTAAAGTGGTCGACCTGCTCCAGGACCTGTTCTCCCAACTTAATCTGATGTTTTCTTTCTTCTCGTGATATCACCACGGATTTTGTTTTAGAGCTGCTTATGACCATCCCTCTCTTCTCCAGCTCTTCCTTCCAGACTTGCAGGTTGGATTGGAGATGTGCCTCTGATTTAGCAATCAGGGCAACATCATCAGCAAATGCCAGCTCCGAAATATAGACCTGTCTCATCTTCCAGTACCCCACTGAATACTTTCTTGTTCTCTCCTTACATGCCTTGATGACATCGTCCATAAGGAGTATGAAGAGGTAAGGTAATAGGATATCACCTTGTCTTACACCAGTGGTGGTCCTGAACTCTTCTGACTTATGGTTTGCTGTCCTCACATAATTTCTGCAAGACTTGTAGAAGCTCTGTATAGCATGAATCAGAGGTGCTGGAATATTCTTCCTTGCCAAACAGTCCCAAAGTTTGCTCCAGGGGACCCTGTCAAACGCCTTTTCCGGATCTATGAAACAAAGATGGATCTCACTCTTATACTCAAGGGCCTTTTCACTCAGCTGTCTGAGTGTGAAGATTAGGTCTTGATATTTAATTACACAACCTATTAAATGCACAATAAAATACCGTACATAACTACCAAGCGTATTCACACTGCAATTATTATAATTAATCGAGGTCACATATATATATGTCGGACCCTCACAATTCCGTATTAATATAACCTAAGGACTTAACCTTATCTAATTAATTTCCAAAACCCGTTACACAGTTGATAGATATTGCTATTCGTTCCTGTGAACTAATATAGGCGCCCTTCTAGTTATATTATTATTTCTACCAGATAGCAATTGATGGCACTTCTGTTTTAAGAAATCAAATTAAAACTTCCTGAAGAAACTTTATGTTAACTGTCTAAGATCTCATTTTAAAACGATCTATCTACACTGCTAATAAAGTTAGACAACATACTCACTAATATTGAGTTTCTCAAATTTTGAGCAGACAATATAACGTCGATTTTCACGGCAGGCAATTTTTGAACTCCGCCAATGCCGGTCCCAAGCCCGGATGAAAAAGGAGGAGGGCGGCCTGCATGGAGGCCGTAAGGAGGCAGCCCCTCCACCATGCAAAGGCACAACAGGCCAATCACCTGTTTGCTTTAAATCATGATTACACGAACTACAAGAGAGAAAACCGGACTGATTCTAAAGGCGACGAACTGGAACGGACTACGGACTACGACTTATGGAACTTGGAACACAAGAAGTATAAATGGGAAGGAAGAGGAGCTGGTGGAAGAGATGAGGAAAGCAAAACTAGAAATCCTGGCTATAACGGAAATGAAGAAAAAAGGACAAGGAGTCATGGATCTCCATGGCAACACGTTGCTCTACAGTGGTGTACCCATATCTGAAAGGGCTAAAGGGGGCGTGGGTTGCATTGTGGCCCAAAATCAAAAAGATAGTATCAAGGGATGGAACTTTGTCTCGGAGCGCATTATGGTTGTAAAACTAAAAGAAGGAGAAACCATAGTCAACCTGGTCATAGTGTATGGGCCAAATGAGGATGAGAGAGCAGAGGTCAAGGAGGAATTCTTCGAGCTGCTTCAAAGGACAGTGGATGACTGCCTAGATGAAGTTATTATGCTCGGAGATTTTAATGCCAGAGTTGGAAATGACCATGCTAGATGGGGTGGAGTTATCGGAAGATATGGAGAAGATACTCTCAATGACAATGGAAAGCGACTCCTTAGATTCTGCAGTGAGCAGAATCTGATCATTACAAACACAAAGTTCCCCCATAAGCGCATACATGCATACACTAGATGTGAACCAACCAAGAATGAGAAGTCAGTGATCGACTATGCCATTGTTCGGAGAAGCTCATTCAGATATGTCCGAGATGCAAGAGTCTGGAGGGGGCCAGAGATTGGAAGTGATCACTACCTGCTAACAATCAAACGAACAACTGAAAGAGTTGCTCAGCCTAGGAACTGCCCAACATCACGCAAGAAACCAAGTAAACGAGCAGGAGACATGAGCATTAGGACCTACAAGCTGAGAGAGCCAGAAATTAAGACCAGATATCAGGGGCTTATTGCTACAGCAGTGAGCAACACAGAAGAACGACCTGATGACTTGGAAACCCTCTGGAATAAATTCAAGGATATCATAAAGACAGCTGCTGCAGAAGCATGCGGTGAAGTCCGACTTGGGAACCAGAGAAAGAGGACACCTTGGTGGACAGAGGAAGTCAAAGAGAAAATAAGAGAGAAGAAAATGGCATGGAAACAATACTTAGGAGCTAAAAACACAACAGGACAAATGGAAAAATATAGAGAATATGTGACACTCAGAACAGAAGCAAAGAACAAAGTACTAGCAGCAAAACAGAAGTCCTGGGAAGAATTTGGAGAAAAGCTAGAAAAAGATGCACAAGAAAACCAGAAATTGTTCTATAAGACCCTAAAGAACATGAGGAAAGAAAAACAATGCCCTCTCAAATTTATAAAGGACAAGCAAGGCAAATTGCTTACTGCCCCGAAGGAAGTAATGGAAAGATGGAAAGAATATTTCTCAGAACTCCTGGATGGTGAGCATGATGAAGCATCAGAAATGATAACCACTGACACAGAAGAGGAAACCAATGATGGTGAAGATGACATAAAGATGGAAGAACTGAGGGCAGCACTAGAGAAAATCAAGATGGGCAAAGCAGCAGGGCATGATGGTATAACACCAGAAATGGTTAAGTACATAGCATCAGGCGACCTATTACTCTTAAAGGTCCTACAGGCAGCATGGAGCAACAAGACCATACCAAAGGATTGGGAGATTGCCATCATAACACCAATTTTCAAAAAGGGTGACAATCGACAATGTGGAAACCATAGAGGCATATCCCTTCTCAGTGTCCCTGGTAAAATCTACTCTAGAATCCTAGAGCAGAGACTCCGACGCCTAGCTGAGCCACAATTGGATGAGGTCCAGTGCGGATTCCGAGCAAACCGAGGTACTCAAGACCTAATCTTCACACTCAGACAGCTGAGTGAAAAGGCCCTTGAGTATAAGAGTGAGATCCATCTTTGTTTCATAGATCTGGAAAAGGCGTTTGACAGGGTCCCCTGGAGCAAACTTTGGGACTGTTTGGCAAGGAAGAATATTCCAGCACCTCTGATTCATGCTATACAGAGCTTCTACAAGTCTTGCAGAAATTATGTGAGGACAGCAAACCATAAGTCAGAAGAGTTCAGGACCACCACTGGTGTAAGACAAGGTGATATCCTATCACCTTACCTCTTCATACTCCTTATGGACGATGTCATCAAGGCATGTAAGGAGAGAACAAGAAAGTATTCAGTGGGGTACTGGAAGATGAGACAGGTCTATATTTCGGAGCTGGCATTTGCTGATGATGTTGCCCTGATTGCTAAATCAGAGGCACATCTCCAATCCAACCTGCAAGTCTGGAAGGAAGAGCTGGAGAAGAGAGGGATGGTCATAAGCAGCTCTAAAACAAAATCCATGGTGATATCACGAGAAGAAAGAAAACATCAGATTAAGTTGGGGAGAACAGGTCCTGGAGCAGGTCGACCACTTTAAATATCTCGGAGCTATTATAGACCGAAAGGGAGGCATCAAAGAAGAGTTGGCCACTCGAAAAGCAGCGGCTGGGAGACTTTTTCAGGCCATAAATCGTGGATTCCTCAGCAAGAAAGAGGTTGGTAAGAAAACGAAGATGGCTGTATACCGCTCCACCTATGTCCCAGTCTTGACATATGGATGCGAGTCGTGGGCAATGACTACAACCCACAAAAGCCAGATCCAAACCTCAGAAATGAGGTATCTGAGGAAAGTGGTTGAAGTAACAAGAAGAGACATGGTCCGCAACCAGACGATCCGTCAAGGCCTAAAATCCCATCCGCTGCAGACCCAAATAGAACAGTCCCAACTAAGATGGTTTGGCCATGTCTGCAGAATGGGAGAAGATCGGCTACCACGACAAGCATGGGAAACAAAGAGCCAGGGATCCAGACCTCCAGGACGACCCAGAGTCCGCTGGGAGGACAACATTAGACAATCTTTGAAGGACCGAGGACTAGAATGGAACCAGGCCAGGAAGAAGACAGGCTCTCTCTTCCAAACCTCTACACCTCACGGTAGAAGGGGAACGACTAAGTAAGTAAGTAAGCAATTTTTGGAAGCAAAGAGAGCGCTAACTGATTTTACCCTAGTATTTATTTTTAAAAAAAGCTGATGCAAGGCCCGCTATGAGTTAGTCATCGCTTGGCTTCCCTTCCAGGGGCAGCGCTTCTGACCCAATCATCTTGCCGCAAAATCTAAAAATAGTCCGTGCTCATTGAGCTAAAATTAGCTCTGACCTATATCCTACCGGAGTAATTCCATTCGTGCTTAAGCCCTATCCCCCATTTTTTTCCGGGTGGGGTTACTTAACATCGGGAAATATGCACCCTGCCCAAATGCACTGATAGCAATTATTTTAACAAAGAAAATGGAACTCCATGATCGCGATTACTACAGGGAAAAGAACTGGTGCAAATCTAAATATAAACTCCCCTGTAATCCCCATAGAAAAAAAACCCGCAATTAATTACCTACAAAAAAAGACTAAACTCCAATAATATTCATAGAGAAGAAACATGGGGCAGATAAGATAAAACCCCACAGTAATCCCTCCTGAAAACACGAACCTATTACAAGGAGAAGAACATGGGGCCTGTGGGAAATCAAACTCACAGTAACTTCTCACAGGGGGTCACCTTATACTTATGTATGTTAAACTAGCTTCATAATCTCTGCTCATTTTCTTCATGCCCCCTTGGGCTGACTCCATCCATCTATATTGTACTTGCATAACTAACCTCATGTTTCATAAATTACCTTGCACTTATACATTGGTTCTTTCAGTCTTCAATATACTTCAGCTTCTTAAGGAGTATAGGCCTTGAACAGACAACATGCCAGGTCCAACAACTTAAGGTCTTTCCATGTCTTTCTCATCATTTTCATGTCTGTCTCCAGTTCTGTTCTCCGTGTGTTCTTTGGTCTGCCTATGCTGCTCTTACCCTGGGAATTCCGGACCAAGGATGGCCTGATAATGCTTTCAACATTGTTTCCTCATTGTGTCCAGTCCATCGCCAGCGTCTTGTTTTTATTGGCATTTGTCTGGTTCTTGTCATCAGTTCCACACTGGTGACCTTGGCTTACCACTTGAATCCATCTATTCTACTCAAGCATCTTGGTCTTAATTTTGATCATTTCCATATTACAGAGCCATACAATAGGACTGACTTGACATTTGAATTGATGATTCTGATTTCTGTGTTGGACAAGGCTTCTCTAGACAGCAAATATACATTTATATTTTTTAAATTTTCAACTAATTGTATGTACTTTCCTTGTCTCACTTCCTCTTCTTTCTGCCCAGCAATGCCATTTCAGTTCATTTATTATTTTTTGTTAGTTGTTTATTAAGATACAGTTTAGCACTTTGAGTACCAAGGCTTCTCAGTTTTCAGTTACCTTTATGTACCAAGGGTGTTTAGGAAAATTTCCTATTTGGGGTGATGAAATTAAAAAAATCACTGATACTGAATAAGTCAACAGACTGACATGAAACTTTCAAGATGATATTGGAATTGGATAAAGTGTCACGAGCCGACCTTGTTTTGTATTCAGATCATGTGACTGTGGCGGCCATTTTGAATATTAAGGAGGCAATAGACAAAAATTGGCATGCAATATTGAAAAATATATAAAAATATTATAATGAACTCAAAACTCATCAGACTTTCTCAGATATATTGTAAGTGAACATTCTTTCTAAGAAAAGCAAGTGTAATATGCTAATGAATGATATTGGGGTTGAAAAGCTATTTGAAATGGACACAAAATTCCAGGGTCTGTAATGACAGAGGAGAAATATTCATGAGGTACCGACTTGATTTCATGCAAAGAAAAATGACAAAATATGTACTTGTCAACTTGTTTTAGCTGGATGTGTTAGTCAAGCATAAAATATATCACAGTTGCAATTATTGTTGCTTTCTTCTCTGGCCCCCTATTTCCTTCCTGGCGGCAGCATAGTCCTCACATTTATGGAAAATTAAAAAGCAGGGCACAACACAGAGTGGTTCTTCACACCCAATACAAAAAAATCTTGTCTGGACTGTCAATCCAGCAGAATTACAAACAATGCATCTTGGTCGATGTGATTTACCTTCATCCTGCTGTGGGAAGTGGTTATATTCTGCGACGAGTCTGTCAATTTTCACTGAAGCACCGGTGGCCTACACTTTCTTGTGGTGCCGACTTCTTGCATAATCTGATACCAGAGCTTCAGCAATCTTGGGCCTAAATTGCTTTGGTGTAATTGGAGGTTCGGCAGCTTCGCAGTACAGAATATATCCATTTACAAGGGCAACTTCTATGACAAAATGAAGAATTGGATGATACCATTTGAAGTAGCAGTAAGGGTAAAAGTAATTCACCAGTCTTTGATTGAAGTGATCTACACCACTCATATTGTGATTATAAACATCTGCCATGACAGGTGTTTGACCGTTCTAAATCCCCCCTCATGGTATCTGGATCTGATAGGTTTGTCTGCAACATTGTTTGTGTGGACTGTGCTGAGCACATTCACGCATTTTGTATCATGCCACGTACAGGCAACCATGTTTCCTGACCTAGCAAAAACAAGTGAACTGCCACGCTTCATCTTCATGCTTTTCCCCCTCAAAATTACAGGAAACCCTCTTCTGCTTTCTGGGTGAAAATTCAGGCAGCCAGTCGCTTACATAGAGGTCATCAAAGTCATACAAATCCCACTGAAACTCATCAGTTGCTTCTCTGCCACACCCCCTCCTAGTAACAGGTTTTTCTCTACAACCCTGATTCACACTTTGGCCCTCAAAATCACCATCACCACCTCTGGCACCTTCACGAATGCTAGATCTAGGGGTATCACTGTCTGTTTCACCAGTTTCAGGCTGCCCTGCATCAAAGCTAGACCAACCATTGTCACTTTCAAAGATCTGCTGAGAGCCAGAATCTGAATCATTGCAACATTCAACTATTTCACTCTTTTTTTTTTTAAATCCACTCAAACATGAATCAAAACACTTGAAAAAAATGTTTAAGCCGCCAACAGCCATTGCTCAGTAAAGAAGAGTTACTTCCCTTGGCTTGTATCTTTTTCAGACAGCTGCTGTGATCATTTTTTATGCTAATACTGTATGGACACCAAATTGTGACAGTGGTATGAAAAATAGGGCCTGCCGCCAATAGGCGAGCATGGTTACTCAAAGTGTTAAATAGTTTGTTTCAGACTAGAAATAGCAAGTAACATTACAAGGAAAGATAAGGTAAGAAACACCACAGTAAAAGAAAAAGTCATAACTAGACCATGCAGGGAACACCCGCAGATACACAGTAATCGGTTCAGACTTCTGGTCACACAGATCAACCATTATAACATGCCTTCTATATTAGAAGAACAGAATGAAGGGTTTGAATAAGACTATATAAAAAGGTGATCGGTTGGGATTAAACAAAAAATAGGTGATGCGTCTTACTAGTAAAAAGTACAAAGATAACACTAGTCAACAACCAAAATGTACCAGAAATGAAAATAGCTGATCTTAACTAATTTTGGTGTGCTGAAAACGAAAATGACATTAAAAAATGTTGATTGGCTCTAGTTTTCAAGATATATGCTACTAGTTTATTTAATTACGGTAAATTTATATATATATGACGCAACTGTTGTGGGCGATTGCATAATTTTTTCTAATGACCAATAAAAATGTTACTAGAAGTTGATGATGCAATCCTACCTATGATTACATCACCTTTGTGTATAAATACCTTATCTCTGATAAAATTTTGCCATTAGTTAGTGCATTTGTCCTTATCAAAAGTATCGTAGTTAGAAATGCCAGAAGGCGTACAGTTTGTATTTTGGCTGCAGAATAGGAGATCAAGATAAGAGCTGGGTGCCACACATATGCTGCAATACATGTGCAGCACATCTTAAACTGTGGTTGACTGGCAAAAGGCAAGCTATGCCTTTTGCAGTCCCAATGATTTGGAGAGAGCCCACTGATTATCTCAACAACTGTTACTTTTGCATGGTCCCTCCAATTGGGAAAGGCATATCAAAGAAGAAAAAATGGACTGGAATATCCAAACATCCCCTCTGCAATACTTCCGGTACCACATGGCGATGACCTACCAGTTCCCAAAGTGCCAGAATCCTTTTCAGCTGCTTCCACTGATGAAGAGGACATTGGTGGTCCTGAACCATCAACCTCAAGTGACACAGATTTTGAGCAAACTACATCCACTAACCCAAGTAGAACTGAATGATCTTGTAAGAGATCTGAATTTACCGAAGAACAAGGTGGAGCTTTTGGGTTCCAGATTGCAACAGTGGAATCTCCTGGCAGAAGATGTTACAATTTCTGTGTATAGGAACCGCCAGAAGCCGCTTATTACATTCTTTTTCAAAGAGGGTGACCTTTCTGCGTGCCACAACATTTCTGGTTTAATGGCAGCCCTCAACATCAATTACATACCGGAAGAGTGGAGGCTTTTCATTGATTCATCCAAGACAAGTCTTAAAGCTGTTTTGTTGAATAATGGTAATGTGTTACCGTCAATTCCAGTTGGTCACGCAGTTCATATGAAAGAAACTTATGAAAACATTAAGCAGCTTTTGAAGTGTATAAACTACGATCATCATCATTGGTCACTTTGCGGTGACTTAAAAGTGGTCGCTCTTTTGCTTGGACTACAGGGTGGATACACCAAGTACTGTTGCTTTCTCTGTGAGTGGGATAGCCGTGCACGAAGTGACCATTACATCAGAAGACATTGGCCAATCAGGCAGTCATTGCAGCCTGCAGTAAGAACGTTGAGAACCCAGCAGTTGTCGACACCAGCAAGATTTTGTTGCCACCCTTGCACATTAAGCTGGGTCTCATGAAAAACTTTGTCAAGGCAATGGAGAAAACAGATGAGGCTTTCAAATACCTCATCAGAAAATTTCCAAGACTGAGTGAAGCTAAAATAAGAGAGGGAGTATTTGTTGGTCCGCAAATTCGAAAACTTCTTCATGATGACGAGTTTCTTTGCGTGTTGCATGGCAAGGAAAAAGCAGCATGGCTAGCATTTAAGTCAGTGGTGGACAATTTTCTTGGAAACAACAGATCTGATAATTACAATGAAATTGTAGAAAATCTCCTTCAGAAGTATAAGAGTCTTGGCTGCAACATGTCTTTGAAAATTCATTTTCTGGATTCTCATCTGGATTTCTTTACGTCAAACTGTGGAGCGGTCAGTGATGAGCATGGTGAACGATTTCACCAGGACATTGCTGCTATGGAGACAAGGTATCAAGGCAATTGGAGCCCTTCAATGCTTGTTGATTCCTGTTGGACTGTGACAAGAGACACCTCATCGATTGACTACAAGAAGCAAGCAAAGAGAGCTCGAACAGCGACTGAATAATGACGGAATGGGTTCAAATGTGCCTTTTTAAAGCATGATATGTGAACTTTAAATAATGTTTTTATTTTTTCTATCATTTTATGTTAAAATATCAATTAATTGAGTATGTAACCACAATTTTTATAATGCTAAAGTAGAAAGACTAGCTGTTTAGCCCAGAGAAGTAAACAAGCATACATTATTTGTATTACTGTAATGTAAATTCATCATTTAAAAAAAAACCAGAGCCAATTGGTGAATTTCATTATGATATTTGAAATCAGCATGTCAAAATCAATAAGAAATGGTACATTTAATTTCTGGTACAAAAAACTTTTGAAAATTTGTTGACTAGTGTAATTAGCCAACTTTACAGCCACAGGCCATAAGCTCCTTGGGGGGGGGGAATGAGTGAATCTTTAATATACTGTATACATCATATATATAAAATGCATCTTCTGCACCAGGGAAGAAATCAACAAGCTAAAAGAGGGAGAGATTGACAAGACAAAAACATACAGTGCCTTGTGCTGGTGTGACAGGGAGCTCGGGCAGGAAGATATTGAAATGTTGGATGCAGTCAAGGTAATCACTTCTTTAGCTCTTACGCTCCCTGAATTCCTGTTCCTGATTTGGACAGTGTTCTGTGCATTTCTGTCTGCTGACGGAAATTATTCTTCCAAGTATTCAATGCCCTTATAATCCCCTAGGAGCATACACCCTTAACAAACTCATCCCGACCTGTCCCATGCTATTAGCTCGATGTCATTCCATGTCTTCATCATTCTCTTCTCCGTCTACCTTTCTTACCATGGAGACTCCAGAAACGGGACTGCCTTGTAAGATTATCAGCAGGTTTCCTCATTGTATGTCCTATCTGTCACCAGCATCTTCTTCTCATCATCTGTTCCCCTGGCATCTGTCTGGTTCATGTCATCGGTTCCCCTTTAGTGATCCTGTCCTATCATCTCAGTCCTTCTACTCTGTGCAAGCAACCATTTATGAAAATCTGTAGCGTCTTGTTTATTGTTTTTTGTTGTTTTCCATGTACAGAACCATACAATAGGAATGGCATGACGTTCATTCTGTTAATTTTAGTGTTAATTTCTGATGTATTAATATTATTTGAATATGGCTAAATTGCATTTAAGATATTATATTTTACATTTTTACATGCAACCTCCTTTTTCTCTGTATGTTATGCATTGGATATGTAAAGGTAACCCTATATCAGAAACCACCATATGGGAGTGAAGTGTTAGAGACTTCACTTTACTAAGTCTAGCTTTATGAGGTGGGGTGACTTTCTCACTATCTTTGCTTTCCCTTCCCTTCCTCATGAGCAGAGTCAGGGACCCATTTTCAGTTGGGTAGACTGGAACCCCGGATGCTTCCTGATTTCGATCCTGGAGTCTGGCAGCTTTGGCGAAAGAAGCTCGGCCAGTCAGACATCTTTCAAGAAATGTGATTTTAGTTTACGCAGACAATAACCCTCACATAAATCTAGGGGGGACCTGTTCTTGAATTCAGTAAAAGGTAGTCCCATACCAGGTACTGCTGTAGGGCAGTGAAATGTTAAAGACTTCACCATACTTGGTCCAGCATCGAGAGGTGGGTTGACCAGTTCCCTTCCTCGCTGCTTTTTCCTTCCCTAACTCACAGAGCTGAGTCAGATACCCATTACAGCTGGGTAGACTGGAGCATGTCGGTGCCGTGATTTGAAAGTGAGAGACCAGCGCTCTAACCACTCCGTCATATCAAATACTCTTGAATTCAGTAACTTGTCTAATTTCTTTGTTCTCAATTATATATGTGTGTGTGTGCGCCTGTCTATCTGTCTCACTCCCTCCCCCCGTCCATCAGTGTGTATTTCTGACTGTGTTATTTGTATTAATGTATACATCATATTAGGATCTAAGATTGCAGCAGAAAACCCCCTTGAGAGTGCTGCACAGGAGGACAGCTGCAACACGAGAAAGAACTATCCATTCCCTGAAAGCAACAAAAGAGTCCAACAACAGATTCAAAATATCTTTAAGTACACAGGCTGGAACGTATCCTTTGCCATAGTGTGTATACTGCATGTGTGTGTGTGATCGTACAAGTTAAGGTATATGATACAATTTCTTCTTTGTCTGCTTTGTGAGCCAAAAGATGGTTTTTGAAGTAAACACAGTCTTGTTTATTTTTTATTTTATTTTTTTTCAATATTTTATTCTGTATCCATGGTAACCTCTACAGTTCTCAGCTCTTTCATTATACATTATTCATTACCCTTTGGTTCTGTGTGACACTAAGACCTTCAGTCAGCATGTGCCAATTTCTCCTCTCCTGTGCCATCCATTCAATTTATTTCCACATGTTTTTGGATCTCTCTCTTTTACCTTGAAGATTCCAGAACAGGGGTTGCCTTGTAATACTATCAGTTGGTTTCCTCTGTGAATGTCAGATGCCAGTGTTATTTTTCTTATCCACATATTCCGCTGGTCTTTGTCTGGTTCTTTGATTTGGTTTGGTTTTTAAGGACTATCTTCATTGCACACAGACTACTCCATTAGTGCTCCAATCTCCTCCATTAGATCACACAAGGAGGATCTCAGCACATTGCACAAACTCCATAGCACCGTCTAGAATCCCAATATGTGTATATAGGAATCACACATTCTATAAATATTTTTGTTGTGGGTAGGTTTCTAATTTTAAATTTTTGCCAGGGCAGCGGCCGTATAGGCCTACTCTTTACGATTTCCAACTGCCATGGGATTTTTAATGAGCGCAACGTGCACACAGGACCTCCTATTTTTTCGCCCTTATCCGAGAAGTCTAGGCATCCCATCTTGCTACCCAGAGACCAGGGAGGTGTATCACATCTTTAGGACCACTGGTTCTGAAAAAAAAATATCCATAAATTATATTCCCTCAACTGGGAATCGAACCCGGTACCTCTTGAACTTGAGGCAGACACCGTACCTCTTAGCCACTCCGACCTGGTTCTTTCCAAAAAATGTATGCATGAGTCTATATCTTCTAGGGATGTTTCTGAAAGTGCAATCTGGGCATCATTTGCCATATTTATTCTCTTAACCTTTAACTTTTCTATTTATATTTTCAGACTCAGTTGCTGTAACCTCTTGTCAGGTATTCTCCTTTCTTCAGTTATGGGATTATTGTTGTTGTTGTTGTTTAACTAGGTCTGCTGAGCTTCTCACTCCTTTGCTGCCAATACCACGTTGAAGATTCCTTGACATTATCTACACTGTAGATCTAGGCTTTTCCTGTGGCTTTTTTGCCATTCTGAAACGTGTTGAGTTGAAGTCATGAGCTCCAGTTTCTTCAGCTTGGGTTATCTGATATTCAGCCCTAAATGCATATCTTATAGAGGTATTAATGCTTTGCTGTCCATTAGGCCAGTATGTGTACCTGTAATGTACATGTGTATATATGTGCTTTTAAAATATTATTTCTGTATCCAGATTAGCTGACAATATTTAAATAAATAATGCCGACTATTTAAAGAAGCCATACATATCTCAGTCACTTCTATGGTATGGCTCTAAAACATGGAGAACAACAAAAACAACAACCAAAAAACTACAGACATTCATAAATGGGTGCTTGCGTAGAACAGAAGGATTGAAATGAAGCGAACAGGTCACTGATATGAAACTGATGACAGGAACCAGACAAGTGCCAGTGGAACAAGAGATGAGGAGAAGATGATGGCGACGGATAGGACACACACTGAGGAAACCTGTTGATAGCATTACAAGGCAGTCGTTGTGGAACCCCCAGGGAAAGAGAGGCAGAGGTAGACCAAGAAACACATGGAGAAGAGAGCTTGTGACAGAAGGGAAAATGATGAGGAAAACATGGAAAGAACTTGAGCTGATGGCACAGGACAGGAAGACTTGGCATGTGTTTGTTGAAGGTCTATACTCCTTGGGGAGCTAAAGGGTATTGATTGATAAACATTTCCATGTATGCATTTGTTTTTCCTAAACTGGCCCAGCTATATCAAAGAATTTGTTCATGGAGATTTTGGTCGCACTAACCCTAATATGAGCGATCTCTTGAAAGCAGAATGTGACATTATTGATTTGGATGTTGAGGTATGAAATTGTTTCAAAAACATTGTATTTTCTTTTTCTCTTAGTTCCAATCTCTAACAAATGGGCTGATACATTTTATCTCTTTTTTTGACATGCTTAAGCCAAACGTTTATGGGTTTGTTTCAGCATGTGATTTGGATGTTGAGGTATGAAATTGTTTCAAAAACATTGTATTTTCTTTGTCTCTTAATTCCCATTTCTAACAAATGAGCTGATACATTTTATCTCTATTTTTGACATGCATGAGCCAATCTTAAACGTTTAAGGTTTTTTTTTTTTTCAACATTTGATTGCTACAGTTTACAGCTGTATCTGAAGCTTCCATTTCTATTTTTAGCAGTTCATAAATACTACTTGAGCAAAATGTCATGTGCAGAATATCATGCTGCTTTTGAAGCACCACCCAAGAGTTTCTAGGGCCGGAAAAGGAAGCAAAGATTAGTAACACTGTAACTGTCAGGCATGTTGCAGTGCAGAAAGCAACTAAGGAGAGTTGGGCGTGGGACTAGCTACCCTATCATATAGAAACATTAAGCCAAAATAACTTCAGGAAATATGTACAAGCCAACTATTGTTTCAAATAATTTGACACCTTGTGGCAAAATCAGTTGGTTGGACAAGCCTTGAACAACAAAGAAAAGCCTGGAGGAAGGTGGATATGGAATGTTAAAGAAATTCTGAGGAAACAAAGCATTATGCCGACCACGGCAACACACATTTCTTAATAATGAAAATTGCTTCTTTCAACGATGCTTCAAAGCTTGTGGCTGAAAGGAAAAGTAATTAGGTTAACCATGTAACTGTTCACTTTCATTAAAAAATTTGGCACTCCTCTGAATACCGGTCCCAAATGAATCGATACGGTTTGTGTTAGAAAATATCCCTTACAGGGCCTCATTTTGACATAATAAAAAATATATATATATACGAGTAGAAATGAATGGGAAACTACTCCTGAAACACAGAAATTGCCAATCTGATCAATGTATTGGTAGAGTTATAGTTGAGCAGACAGATTGAATTTATTTTCTGCCAGCTGGAGGCAATTGTGAAAGTAACCCTTGTGTTGAAAACATTTTACCGACTAGAGTTCCATAGCCAGTTACGTGTATTTAGAACCTGACTGTACGGGCTAGATGGAAATGTCTGAATCGATAAATAGTCATTTGCTTCAGTGGGAGAGTAAAAAGGTAGTCCCATAGCAGATAGCCTACCTTAGGGGAGTGAAGTGTTAGAGACCTCACTGTACTAGGTCATGCATACAGAGGTGGGGTGACCAGTACCTTTCCTTGCTGCCTTTTCCTTCCCTAACTCAAGTGAGAAGTCAGGTACCCATTTACAGCTGGGTAGACTGAATCGAAGTTTCTTATTAATCGGTGTGTAGTAAGCCACTGTAACCATTGGAGTTTGTTGTTCATTAACGTATACAAGTCACTAGGTCTGACATCTACAGCTGTTAGTTGTTGAACTGGTAGAACATTGTTGCTGATCTGTGACGGAGCTGATGGTCTACCTGGCATTATTAATATTTTTATCTCAAATGCACAAATTCGAAAGTAAAAATTGTGGGTGTCTCAGTGTGTGCGATGGAACGAACGGAATAATTTGTCTTCTCTTTGTTACTTTCACAATTGCCTCCACGGCTGGCGGAATTGTGGATTAAAGTTGCTACCATAAGTGAAATGGGTTCATTTTCGATACAAGACAAAAGGAGGCTGAGACGCTTGGGAGTCATGACCCAAGTGGGCCCGCCCCCCTTAGAGTGTAAAGGAGTATACTGGGCCAAAACACTTGTCGGATGGGGGGACTACTTCTGATGATCAGATTGCCTCCTGTTGTATCGCTCTGTAAAGAGTTTCCTATCATCATATCAATTTATTCACAACTTTGGAAGAAAAGAAATGGTCGACTTCACTTACTGTATCGGAATATCGAAATGATAATGTTACAGCGGTGAAAAAACTTGTAATTTTAGATTTTTTTTCTCCCCTTTTTAGGTCTACATTCACGTGGCTACACAATGACAGGTGTTTATAACCTGGGCTGAACAATTTTCAATCTGGGAAGGTTCGTGATTATCACCCCTAGTGTATGTCAAGAAAATATGGGCCTCACCATATTCCCCAAAAAACTATATTTATATTTATATTTTCTTTTTTTTTTTCATTCAAGATCTTTCCATGTCTTTTTTTATTCCTTTCAATTTTGTCTTCAATTCTCTTTACCTTCTGTTTTTCTGTTTCCATTGACCTCTCTTAACCTGTGGATTGCAGAACTAGGACTGCATTGTCATGCTATCAACAGGTTTCCTCAGTGTTTGTCCTATCCAACGCCAGTATATCTTTTTCTCATCTCATTTCTGCTGCCACCTGTGCATTTTTCCCTTGGCTTGTTTAATGTTCAAACATTCCAGAAGTCAAATATGATTGTCCTAAACAAAAAAACGTGAACCCAGACTAGTTTTGGTTTTCTCTGGGCCATGTCATAAACCTCCTTAAAAGAGGACCTTTTGTCTTTGCAGGATTTAAAATTTGTTTTTGATGATAAATGTTTCGTTCTGCATTCTTTAATATTTTATTTTCATACACTGTTCCAAACAACACACATATTTCTGACCTAGGAGTTATGAGGCACATCCAAAATTATGGGAAAAGTTTATGTGCACTGGTTTAAGGGAAAAATAATTTTTTAAAATTAATCTATGCCTTTCTTTTACAGTCTGTGGATGTCGACTGGCCAGCATTGATCGACCCAGTACCACATGACTAAACAAAATAAACACAGATCTGCATGCCATTAGTGAAAGAGCTCACTCATGTCCCCAGATTCACCAGTGGATGAAACTACAAGGAACTCAGACCAAACAAGAAAAAAACAGCATTCTAGATCATGGAATTATACAGAATGTCAGAGGTGTCCAGATTTATGCATCTGACTAGGTATTAAAGGTGTACCAGCTAAATCTGGCAATGTCAACTGGTTCGTTGACAATAGTCACTAAAGTACTGGGTTAGTAACTGAACTAAGTGGAGAGTAGATCCAAATTGGATCATGTGGTAACTGGCTGAGTAAATGTTGTTATATAACGTTTAAATATTAAACATTTCTGGTTATGACATGTCACTTGTGCTGGTAGACTTGTTGATGGATAGCATAGTGTTAGAGATTGTAAATGTGCTACATTTAGAAATGTTTGCTTTATATAGATTGCAAGAAGTACTTTGGTGTGGTTGAGGGTAGACAGAAGAGAGGAACACTGGCCATTTTTTCCTCCTTGATGCTGACACAGAAATGTAATTTAGCCTTGTCTAATGGTTGTAGATTGATCAGAAATGTTTCATTGACACGCTGAATAAGAACAGCATGAGGTATACAAGCACCAGTCAGTAATTAGCATCTTACATTCATAAGTGATACACATTTTGAATGAATGTTGGCTATCAAAGAGAAAGTTATGTAGAACAAAATAGTTTATGGCCAAGATGGCTTCCAGGTAAAGGAAAAATGGACTGCTGTTCCCCATCAAGTATGTTGTAAGAGGTGAGATTGTGCTGGGAGTTAGCAGCCTCATAATGTTGACCTAATTGCTATTTTGTTGTTGTATAACTAGGGCTGCTGAGTTTCTCACTTCTTTTTAGCTAACACCACGTTGAAGACTCCTTAGTGTTATCTACACTGTAGATCTATTCTCCTGCTGTGGCTTTTCTGCCATTTCGAAATGTGTTGAGTTGAAGTCATGAGCTCCAGTTTTTCCAGCTTGGCTTGCATATAAAGGATTGTCACATCTGGTCCCAAGCTAGTAGTAAGAAGCATGTGTAAAATACTGTGCTCTGCTTCTGGGCTGTCCCAAGGAATTGTCATGTCCTGCAGAGAGCCACTTCTCAGCTTCCCCCTGCCTATCACTGGGTCCATAGTGAGATCCTCCTGCATACAGTCAACTAGGTCAACGCCAAAGAGTTATGTCTGGGGCTCAAGTGTCTTCTCCAAGCTTAGTGTGCATTGCTGGGTTCTCAACAAGTTTCACCACAGGGGAAATCCAAGTTCTTTTGTTTCTGCTTCCTGAAATGGGGATCAACTGTCTTGGTGGCCTCATATTCCTCAAAGGGAGGAGCTGCAGTGAAAAGTTATTTTCATAAATAATGGCAGGACTTCATTTAAAATACACTGATTTAACTTACAACAATAAAGCTTACACATACAAAGGAATTTGACAACACAATGCTAATGGTTGCCTTGGAAACAGTAGCCATATTGAATTTTAATGCTACATTTGAGTTCACAATGCTTTTTTAATTTGTTGAATTATGAGTGGCAAGTTTGAATTGGCAGTTCATCATATTTTAAAAACTATCACATTAGATTTTATATAACTTAAAGTAGATTCTGAGTTATAGAACTTAAAAATTAGTGTCTAAACATAGTAACACATTCTGCAAGATTTTGCATTTGTTGCAATAAATCAAAATTTTTATTAAAATATCAGAAATAAAATTTGAGAACAGTTTTATCATTTAATGGAAAATTTTTGTGCCAGATTTCATGTTGATTGGTGAATAAGTAGGCACACAGATTAAGAAAATTAATGACATAAGATTTGATTCTGAGAAATTCATGGTTTTCTTTACATGAAAAGGACCATTTCTTAAGAAAATACACTTTTCAAAGTCAAAATACAATGTTTAGAATGTGTGCAGACAATTTACTTTGATACGAATAGATCCACGTGGAGAAGAGAACTGGAGATAGAAATGAAAATGATGAAGAAGACATGGAAAGAAAAATTGAGCTGATGGCAAGTGACAGGAGAACTTGTCATGTCGTTGTAGAAGGCCTATGCTCCTTGGGGAGCTAAAGGGTATTGATTGATTGATATCATCATCATCTGCCATCTCCACAACGAAGGTTAGCTGTAATGGATCTCCAACGTCTTCTGTCTCTTGTCTTGGTGGTGCACTCTGATAGACTCTTTCCTGTCCATCTCTTGATGTTATCTTCCCACTATGTCACTTATCGGTGCAGAGTTGAGAGAGATGGCTGAGCATCACAATTCCCCCCTGTGTTGCAGCATGATGAGAACCCAGCATTGCACACTGAGCTTGGGGGGATCACTTGGGCACCAGACTTAATACTGGCTCTTGACTGGATGGCCGCATGCAGGAGATTTCTACAATGGGGAGATGGCAGGTGGTGGGTATCTGGAAGTGGCTCTGTGCAGGACGTGAGGATTCCTTGGGAGAGCCCAGAACCAGAGCACAGCATTGTGCAAGCTCTGCATAGTTGGAGAGCCCCCCTGGATGACGGGGAATGCACAGTGTGCCACCCCACCTATCCCCAACTGCTAACTTAGAACCAGAAGTGGGGTCCTCTGTATGCGTGCCAGGCCAGGATAAAATGCCTGGGAAAGAGACTGGAGCTCAGAACTCCCTAACTCAAAGTTGCAGGATGGCAGAAAAGCCACGGGAAAGACAGGTCTATTTTGAAGATAACGCAACCATATTTTCACCATACGAGCTCGGACGCCGCCTCGGTAAACAAGGTTCGCGCAGAGCAGTGACACCCCCAGGCTGCTTGCGAATAGTCTACTACTGGGAACATAAACAGATTAGGGATGAGCCCACTCTCCCGTTGAAGAGGTGCTAAAGTCGTAGATACTGGGCCAGAAGGCGCACCGGAAACCACAGTATCACGCAACTCGCTTTTTTTTATGGATGAGTACACCGTCAAATAAATCTCGTACTGGTGCTCGCCCTGTGGAGCTCCACCAGGCAGGTGCAGTGCCGGGCTCTGAGCCTCGACAGAGCCCACCCTCAGCTACTGGAGGACCCTTTAGACCGTCTTGTGGAGTCAGCAGACGGCGGAGGAGAACTACTGACCGAAACAAAACAGAAAAAGAGAAACCCAGAGTGCCACTTGTCATGATGCACTGGAATGCAGAGGGAGTGAACAGCAAGCAGGCTGGATACAGCAAAAAGACAGAGCTGGAAAACATCTTGTATGAGAAGCAAGTCAGTGTTTGCTGTATCCAAGAGACTCACTTGAAAGCAGATCAAACCTTTAAAATAAGGGGATATCAAAGCTTCAGATCCGACAGACAAGATAGACGAAAAGGAGGAGTACTTACTCTTGTAAGGAATAACATTCATGCACACGAAAGGAAAACCTACTTGGATGGAGCAGAATATCAGCTGTTGCAGATAAAGGTAGACAAGATGGAAATAGAACTCCTGAACTATTACTGTCCAAACAACAAACCCCTGAGTCTCAGCTCTATACAGGTATCAGCCACCAACTTTATAGCAGTTGGAGACTTTAATAGCCACTCCCAGAGCTGGGGCTATAACCATCTAGATCACAGAGGTGAAGAGGTTGAAACATGGCAAGATGATCACTCCCTAATCCTAGTCAATAATGCCACAGATACTCCTACCTTCTACTCCAGAGGATGGCACACAACTTCAACACCAGATCTTGCCTTCGCCACCCCAGATATAGCTGGATCTATTAGTAGAGAAGTAGGAGACCAACTAGGGGGGGAAGCGACCATCGCCCAATCTTTCTTACTGTCCAGAGTGCAACTCTCAGTACAGGCCCAGCCATTACAAGATGGAACTACAAAAAAGCCAACTGGGGTTTATTCAGGCATCAGGTAAACACGCTGCTGTCTACCCTCAAGGTACAGAACAGAGACATTAATGAAGTGGTAAAAGACTTCAACAGATGCATACTACAAGCTGCAAAAGAAACCATTCCCAAAGGATGCCGGCGTAACTACATACCATACTGGTCCAGCACACTCCAAGAACGTCAGGAAGCTATGGACAGGGCTAGAAAGGATGCAGAGTCTCAGCCTTCACTTGAAACTCACAACAAATGGAAAAAGGCTGTAGCAGAGTTTCAGAGAACAAAGCTAGAAGAAAAACGGAAAAGCTGGAGAACTAAAACGGCATCGCTGAACCTTGAGAAAGACGGCAGGAAACTTTGGAGATTAGTCAAGTCTCTAAATGAAGAGCGTTCCTCGCCTAGGCAGACTATCACATTGAATGAAGGTGGCAAACTTTTCAGAGGAAAACAAGCTGCAGACCTGTTTGCTAGAAGATACAGTTCAGAAAGCAACTTACCCATTAACATAGACCATCAGAGAGAGATAAGAAAAGAAATACTGGCAACCATGGGACAGACAGATACTCCTGCCCCAATGAGGGAACCCATCACACTAGGAGAACTACAGAACGCTATTTCCAAGCTTAAGTTTCAAAAGTCACCCGGCCCAGTCAAAATCAGCAACGAAATGCTAGTAAATCTGAGCTCAGCAGCAAAGACAAAACTGCTTGAGATATTCAACCACAGCTGGTTGAAAGGAACGGTGCCCCAAGTATGGAGAGAAGCCATCATAATACCCATACTAAAGAAAGGGAAATGTAAGACCGAGGCTGCAAGTTACCGGCCAATCAGTCTCACAAGCTGTGTTGGGAAGACTATGGAGCGAATAGTCAACCACAGATTGAAATGGTATTTAGAGTCTGAGCAGATCCTGGTGCCGGAACAACCTGGATTTAGAGAATGCTACAGTATAGAAGACCACGTTACTTACTTGTCTCAAGCAATAGAAGATGCCTTCCAGGAGAAGAAAAAGATCCTAACGATCTGGGTCGACTTCAAGCAGGCCTTTGACAAGGTGTGGAAAGATGGCCTTATTGCAAAACTTAGGAGAAGTGGAATCCAAGGCAACATGATGAAATGGATCCAGTCATACTTGCATAACAGGAGAACTAGAGTCACTCTTGACGGTCTGCAGAGCAGAAAAGTGTTGCTCCAACAGGGGGTACCTCAAGGAGGAGTAATTTCCCCAACACTCTTTCTTGTTTACATCAATGACCTGGTGAAAGATCTCCCCGCAGGAGTGAAAGCTGCCTTATATGCAGATGACCTAGTACTCTGGTGCGCTGATGAAAACGTCACCACAGCAAATTATAGAATGCAGCGGGCAGCAGACATGCTAGTGTCATGGGCAGAGAAATGGCTTATCACAATAAACACAGACAAAACCTCCACAACACTGTTCTCCCTCGCTCCCAAGGACAAAGCAGCTAACATACACCTAGGGACAACCGTGATCAAGGAAGAAAGCTACCCCACCTATCTTGGGGTGTGTCACGTAGCGTTTAAAGGATAAGAGAATTATTTAGAGGAAATAATAGATCTGATGTGGAAGATTTGGCTCAAGGAATCCCTGCTGGGTTTTCCCACTTCCGAAGGGTGACGAAGAGGGTAAATTCTCCTAACTCGACAGGTCTGGAAAAGATTGTAAGGAGATATTTGGTCTCTCGCTACCGTCGTCCCCTTCTCAGTTATCTATTATTATTATTCTTTAATTTATATTATATTTTACAAGCCCCCCCTCCCTTATAAAGGAAGATAAACATAGACAATATTCAACATCTAATGGAAGGAACAAAGCGTGGGGTACAGTATATACACCCAATTGGTTTATTGCAATAAAATGAATAGATGGTGAATGATAGTATTGTCGATGGAATTAGTGTCTGCTGTATGTATTATGTGTCTCACAATTCAAGTGTTTTTCATCATGGATGACTAAACTAGGCATTGATGTAGTGAGTTCCCTTTTTCGTGGACTTAGCTTTTCAGCCCCCGGCTGATAGTGAAGTGTGGTTAGTTCTCCGGTCTCCTGACGTTGCCCCAGGTAGGTCTTGAATGGTTCGGATTTGCCTTCTCTGTGCTCGACTCCGTATTCTGCGCTGAGATTGGACTGTCGTGCAAGGCTCCACCATAGACTGAAGACAAATACGACGGCTTCATTAATTTTCTAGCTTTAGAAAGCAGTCTTTCCCTAAGCCGTCCCTCTGCCAGTCATCTCAGATTTTAGTCTCTAACATCATATGTCTAGAGCCTAATCTTGAATTCAAGTTTCTCCTGTCTGTCCTTTATTATATTTCTCTGCCCCAGTGGCAGTATTATAATTCTTTAGACTGATTTATCGTCAGCTTAACCCGATGAATTATTATAAATGTCAGTTAAACCCACCAACTTTTATCATAGAAATGTCGGCAACAGTATTCTAGTTTTGTGCCTCTAGCCTAATCGTCATGTCATTATGAGGAATTTAACAATTAATTGGACATCCGTGTTTTAGAATTGTCTGACAACATTATCACACACTTCATGTCTGGTCGCATCGTCATATAATTTATAATGAATATATGTCACGGTCTGTCAACATTATCGTTAATATTAATTTCCGTTAGTCTAAACGTCGGGTCGAAAATAATCAAATAATATGGAAATTAATAGCTATATATATATATATTCCCGTTATACATTATTATGAACATGTACATATCCCGTGGGATCATAAAATATACCCGATCACATGTGGCTGGATGTGATCGTACAACAGAAATATGAATAAAGTAAACATACCAATCTTGCGTCGATTTTGCAAGGTACTACACATTTCATCACATTATATTCTAGCGAGATTTCACTTACCTACTCAAAGATGGACGCTAACCCGCAATTAGACACGTGGCTTCAGTGCTTTTAATGCGAGAATTCGCCGATCTGGCTTAGACCTAGCTTTCTTGAGGGTTCCTGGGCAAGTGACAAAATGCTGGCTTTGCCGCCTTTTAGCGGGTCATTTCCGCTTGGACACGTGATCCGTAGCGTGCATCATGTGACCTTAGCCTCGTTTTAGACGCTCCAATCAATAATGTTAAAAGTCACGTGATGTCTTCCTAAATGGCCTAAACTGGTTTTCCCAAGTTCAAGCAGTTCTAAATTAAAACGGATTTCTCGCTACCGAGGTCATTGGTCAACAATGACGTCGTATCTAAAAATAGCGAGGAGAAAATACCGAACGCTAGGAGATTTTCCGCAAGTGACAATTCCCGGGACTTTGCGATCATGCATTGAGGATGAGAAAAACCGATGTCACGTAAATAATAAAAAAAATGAAGAGAAGATTGGGCAAGTTGTCACACAAGCCCCTCCTCAAGTTTGACGTTCCGTCCAACTCCACTGGTCCTGTCTTCCTCTTCTTTTTCAGTTTCTCATATCTCCTCGGTTGCGTCCGGATGTCTGCTCAAAAAATCTGCCCCTACGTTGTTCTTCCCAGGTATGTATTCTATGTGAAATGAATATGGCTGCAACAGGAGTGACCATCTCATGGGCATTAAGGTTCTTCGACGCTGCAAGAAATATCAACGGTTGGTGATCACACTGCACCGTGAACTTTTTCCCGTATAAATATGGTTGAAACTTCTGCACAGCCCATATTAGCGACAGACATTCTCGTTCGATGGTAGAGTAGTTCTGTTCAGCAGGGTTCAATTTCCTACTAGCATATGCAATGGGGAATAGAGTTGCAGAAGGTCTATCACTAGGCTGCAGGAGAGTGGCTCCTATCCCTATATTGCTAGCATCTGTTCGCAGCGTAAAGTTCAGAGTTAAGTCAGGCAGTCGCAGAATTGGCCTAGCTGTGAGTTTCTCCTTCAGCAGCGTGTAGGCATTTTCGCACTCCGCTGTCCAGGTTACTTTGTCCGGGTTCCCATTCTTGGTTAATGCGGTCAGTGGCGCACTCAGGGTATTAAAATCTTTAATATATCTCTGGTAGAAGCCACATAGAGACACAAATGACCTTACATCCTTTTTAGTCTGGGGTCGTGGGGCCCGCTGTAACTTCTCAATATTACGTGCATCTGGGAACATGCATCCATGCGAGATAGTGTGTCCCAGGAATTCTAGTTGCTCGCAGGCAATTTGACATTTTGTAGGGCGAGCGGTGAGTCCTGTTTCTCTAAGTCTTTCGAAGAGTAGGGAAACTGCGTCCAGGTGCTCCTCAAAGGTGTTCGTGGCAATAAGTATGTCGTCCATGAAATTACTTATCCCAGGGTGGTTCAGGGGTTCCAGTAGCTTCCTCATCATACGAGTAAAGACGCTTGGGGCGTTGCTTAGCCCAAATGGCAATACATTAAACTCGTAATGGCCTTCAGAAGTACTAAATGCTAACATATGTCGAATTTCCTCTTTTACCGGGATCTGGTAGTACCCTTTGCTAAGGTCTATCTTCGAAAAGTATCGCGCTGTACTCAGCTTGGTGAAAAGCTGATTCTGATCCGGTAAGGGCTCCGCTTGAAATTCCGTTACAGCGTTGAGCCTTCGGTAGTCTATGCAGAGGCGATGTTCTCCTGTGGATTTTCTAAGCAACACCACACTCGCACTATAAGGCGACTCTGATTTTGAGATAATATTTTCCTTAAGCAGGTACTCGATTTCCTCACCCAATGCCTTTGCTTTAGCATAAGGAACAGGATAGTTCTTAACTCGTACCGGGGCGAGGTCTGTTAGCTTCATATCAAATTCTATCAGGTTGGTCATGCCAGGTTTATCCGTGAGTGTACTAGTGTGTTTTCTCAACAACTGTTGAACCTGTGCCTGCTGATCCTCCGTTAAAGTTGAACTAATCTGAACATCTTGATGAGTTTCGCACTGACGAAGAGGGTATTCACAGGAGGTCAGGGGTTCTGCCTCAGTTTCCGTCGCAATAGCCAGTGTCAGGAAATGTGCTGGTTCTGCACCTGGTCTTTCATAATATCGCTTCAGCAGGTTTATGTGGTAAATTTTCTGCTTCCCCTTTATGGCAATCTTGTAATTGGTGCGCGACATTTTCTCAATGATTTTATATGGACCTCTCCACCCGATTTGCAATTTATTATTGCTACTGGGCAGGAGTAATAATACCTGTTCTCCTACTTCTAGCTCCCTATCCTTCGCAGTGCGGTTGTAGTAACGCGCATGTTTACGACGGGCACGGCGTACATTTTCCTTTGCCAGTTCCCATCCTGTTTTAAGGCGTTGGGTCAACTCATTCACGTATTGGGATGCAGAGGTGACCGTCTCATCAGCTTTATCATCTGTCCAAGTACGTAACAGTGCCTCTAAAGGTCCTTTTATAGGTCTACCAAACAGCAATGTGGCAGGAGGCATCCCAGTAGAATTGTGGGGTACTTCGCGGTAAGCAAATAGTGCTGCGGGTAAGTATTGATCCCAGCTCTCTGGTTTTTTCCTGCGCAAGTTTCCGAAGGATGGAAATAAGGGTCCCGTTAAACCGCTCCACCTGGCCATTTGCCTGGGGGTGGTAGGGAGAGGTGTGGATATGTCGGGCCTGAAATATCCTAAACACTTCCTCGGTGAGTTTTCCTCGGAATTGGGAACCATTATCTGTCAGGATCTGTGACGGAAACCCTAGCCGAGTAAATATGGTGAGAAGAGCCTCAGCAACATGCTTAGAATCACAGGCGGGCATAGCGATAGCCTCTGCCCACATGGAGCAACAATCCACTAACGTGAGTATATAACTGTTTCTCTTTTTGCTACGAGTAAGTGGACCCACAATATCCACCGCTACTCGTTCGAAGGGTGTGCCCAAGATTGGCATTTCTCCCAGAGTGGCTGGGGCCGTCCAGTGTTTCGGCGCTGTCCTCTGACACTGCGGGCATGATTTCACATATCTCTGGATATCGGCGTTGATACCTGGCCAATAATAATGACATGAAATACGCTGAATCGTGGCACTTATGCCCATGTGGCCACTAAACGGAAGGGCATGGCCCATTTCTAGGACCTGGGCTCGGTATGCTGACGGAACCACAAGTTGCCCATGTTCCTGTCCTCCATTTCCTGCTTTCCGATGCACCAGCCCATTTTTCTTGTAGAAGTCTCCCTTTTGGAGAGGAGTGTGCGCTCTCGGTAGTTTTTTGTAGCAGGGTGCTAGAGATGGATCCTCAGTTTGCGCCTTTTTTAATTCCTCCGGAAGGATGTTGGGTGGGGATTCCAAACTCCGTATTCCGTTTGGCCTGTCCTCTAGTGGTGACAGCCGCCACAACCAGAGGGTGAATGGGTTCTCCCAAGAACACATACCTACACCCTAAGATCAAGGGATAAATAGGGTCGTCCAAGATCGCTGCACTGATTTCCCCAGTCACATATTTTGATTTGACCTTAATCTTGGCTATGGCCAAACGCATAGGTGCTGCACTTTTAGTAGGTCCTTGTATTTCTATAGTGTCTTCTGTCATCTGGTCAGGCTTGACTAGGGATGCACAGACAACTGCGTCGAATGCAAGGCCTGTATCATAAAGGCAGGTCACCTCTTGGTCATTTACGAGGACTGTCTCAACGACCGGGGGATGTCGGGGTTTGTCCAGAGGTTCTTCCAGTCCATTTCCCCTTGCGGCACTTTTACGTAAGCAGGCAGCATGATGAGGTGGGTTTTTCCGGTTGCACTCCTGCGTATTGTGGGTGATGGTTCTACAGTGCTTACACCATTTTTCCCCTTGCCTCTGCTGCTGGAAATTAGATCTCTGAGTAGTCTTGTAGTCTGGCTTGTCATGCTTTTTAAAGTTAGTATACGGTGGTTTCACTTGGGGGTCCATGTGTGACTGAGCTGTCTGTCTAGGTACGTAATCTGGTTGTTTCCGTCTGGGTGGTGGATTCTCTGATAGTGCTGCCTGATATTGTTCCGCTAACTGGACTATGGATTCTAAAGTGCTGGCCCCATTCTCTGTCAGGAATCTTCTCATGTCGGAAGTCATGGTGTCCTTCAGTTGTTCGATCATGACCATTTCCTTCAGGCCTTCCCAATCATGAGTAAAATTCCCTAGGGCACCCCACTTCTCCACGTAGGAATCCAGTCTCGCAGCAAACTGAGCAACGCTCTCGCCAACTTCCCTCCTAGAGTTACGGAACCTCTTCCTATAGGCGTCAGCATGTAGCTCATAACGAACCAATAGTGCCTTTTTCAAAGAGTCGTAGTCATCCTGTAAACCTGGAGGAAGCTTGCTATACACATCATAAGCATTTCCTCTAAGCCCTTGCGACAGTTTCAGGTTCCATTTGCTCTTCTCCAAACCAAACGTGGTGGCAAACTTCTCAAATTTGTCCAGATACACATCGACCGAGTCAACTCGTTCCGAGAAAGCTTCGAATGGAAACGTCAAGGGTCCCAAGTTTGACATGGGTGAGGATGGCAAAGGTCCTGTGCCCACTGCATGCAAGGAGGGCATATCATCTGACCGTGGCGATAGGTTGCCTGAGGAGGTAGATGCGGTCGCACCGGCTACCGGTTCAACTCTTTGAGCTTGTCCCTGCATCTCTAACTGCTTCATCTTCAATGCATGCTCGCGTTCATCTCTCTCGCTTCTTTCTCTAGCGTCTACAGCTTTTATCCTCTCATCTATTTCTGCTAACTTTATTCGCTCTTCTCTTTCAGCTTTCGCTGTTTCTCGAGCGTAATACTTATCAGTCTCAACACTGACATAATTTGCAAGGTCCACCCCACTATAACCTAGATCTCGACCGGCCTCCCCTAGTGCTGCCTTAAGCTTAACTATTTCAGCCATCTTTTGCAGTTAAAGTCCACACTGAGTAAGCTAGTGCTACCTTCCAATAGTATTTCTAACAACAAGTAAATACTAATTATTTATCAGACTGCTGTAGAATGAAATTACTACAGTTATGGAGACTTAAGGTCTGTAATTCAATGAAATACAAAATCAAGAACTAACTTAATTAAACACAACATATATAAAGGGATTCACCAATCAATGCCTGAATTTCTAGAAAAAATGTTTTCTGTCTTTCTAGAGCTCACTGTGTGAAAATACATGTGTTAAAATGGTATACTGTAATGACTGAATGGATGATACTATCCCAGAGGTATGATAAAATACATAAGTTCAAATCCCGGACCGAGACACCAGTGTCACGTAGCGTTTAAAGGATAAGAGAATTATTTAGAGGAAATAATAGATCTGATGTGGAAGATTTGGCTCAAGGAATCCCTGCTGGGTTTTCCCACTTCCGAAGGGTGACGAAGAGGGTAAATTCTCCTAACTCGACAGGTCTGGAAAAGATTGTAAGGAGATATTTGGTCTCTCGCTACCGTCGTCCCCTTCTCAGTTATCTATTATTATTATTCTTTAATTTTTATTATATTTTACGGTCCCCCCCCCCCCTTATAAAGGAAGATAACATAGACAATATTCAACATCTAATGGAAGGAACAAAGCGTGGGGTACAGTATATACACCCAATTGGTTTATTGCAATAAAATGAATAGATGGTGAATGATAGTATTGTCGATGGAATTAGTGTCTGCTGTATGTATTATGTGTCTCACAATTCAAGTGTTTTTCATCATGGATGACTAAACTAGGCATTGATGTAGTGAGTTCCCTTTTTCGTGGACTTAGCTTTTCAGCCCCCGGCTGATAGTGAAGTGTGGTTAGTTCTCCGGTCTCCTGACGTTGCCCCAGGTAGGTCTTGAATGGTTCGGATTTGCCTTCTCTGTGCTCGACTCCGTATTCTGCGCTGAGATTGGACTGTCGTGCAAGGCTCCACCATAGACTGAAGACAAATACGACGGCTTCATTAATTTTCTAGCTTTAGAAAGCAGTCTTTCCCTAAGCCGTCCCTCTGCCAGTCATCTCAGATTTTAGTCTCTAACATCATATGTCTAGAGCCTAATCTTGAATTCAAGTTTCTCCTGTCTGTCCTTTATTATATTTCTCTGCCCCAGTGGCAGTATTATAATTCTTTAGACTGATTTATCGTTAACCCGATGAATTATTATAAATGTCAGTTAAACCCACCAACTTTTATCATAGAAATGTCGGCAACAGTATTCTAGTTCTGTGCCTCTAGCCTAATCGTCATGTCATTATGAGGAATTTAACAATTAATTGGACATCCGTGTTTTAGAATTGTCTGACAACATTATCACACACTTCATGTCTGGTCGCATCGTCATATAATTTATAATGAATATATGTCACGGTCTGTCAACATTATCGTTAATATTAATTTCCGTTAGTCTAAACGTCGGGTCGAAAATAATCAAATAATATGGAAATTAATAGCTATATATATATATATTCCCGTTATACATTATTATGAACATGTACATATCCCGTGGGATCATAAAATATACCCGATCACATGTGGCTGGATGTGATCGTACAACAGAAATATGAATAAAGTAAACATACCAATCTTGCGTCGATTTTGCAAGGTACTACACATTTCATCACATTATATTCTAGCGAGATTTCACTTACCTACTCAAAGATGGACGCTAACCCGCAATTAGACACGTGGCTTCAGTGCTTTTAATGCGAGAATTCGCCGATCTGGCTTAGACCTAGCTTTCTTGAGGGTTCCTGGGCAAGTGACAAAATGCTGGCTTTGCCGCCTTTTAGCGGGTCATTTCCGCTTGGACACGTGATCCGTAGCGTGCATCATGTGACCTTAGCCTCGTTTTAGACGCTCCAATCAATAATGTTAAAAGTCACGTGATGTCTTCCTAAATGGCCTAAACTGGTTCTCCCAAGTTCAAGCAGTTCTAAATTAAAACGGATTTCTCGCTACCGAGGTCATTGGTCAACAATGACGTCGTATCTAAAAATAGCGAGGAGAAAATACCGAACGCTAGGAGATTTTCCGCAAGTGACAATTCCCGGGACTTTGCGATCATGCATTGAGGATGAGAAAAACCGATGTCACGTAAATAATAAAAAAAATGAAGAGAAGATTGGGCAAGTTGTCACAGGGTGACATTTGACCAAAGGCTTACATGGAATAAGCATATTGAAAATGCAGAAGGAAAGACCCGAAGACGACTAGGCATACTCAGAAAATTAGCAGGTACCAACTGGGGAGCAAATGAACGAAATCTAAAGAAGATTTATAATGGAGTAATAAGACCACACTTAGAGTTTAGCTCAGCAGCATGGTCATCAGCTGCTAACTCACATCTGCAGTCTTTTGAACAAGGTGCAAAATCAAGCTCTCAGGCTCATTACAGGAGCCATGAAAACTACACCAATATCAGAGATGCAGAAGGTTGCTGGATTACAGACATTGTCCCATAGAAGAGACACAAAAACCATGATCCAGATGGAAAAGTACAACAGTATGCCAACGCACCCAATGAAGGCAAGATTAGATGATCTGGCATTGGGACGTCTAAAGCGTAGCAGCTTTGTGCATCGGGGAAAAAGACAGCATCAAGAAGTCCTATCCATGAAGACAACACCACTGAAGCCCACCCTATACCCTGTACCATGGGAGCAGGCCAGCAATGCCCTCCAAATTAATACATCAGTCAGTGGTCTCACAAGTGGATGTGAGTATAATTATCTGCAAAAACTAACTGCTACATTGAGTATGATCCAAGAAAGCTATCCCGATCAATCATGGATACATGCCTATACAGATGGATCAACAACTAATGCTGTTAGGAATGGAGGTGCCGGTATCTTTATCTCATATCCTGACAACCACTATGAGACTAGGCACATTCCCACTGGTAAATTCTGTTCCAACTATACAGCTGAGGTTCAAGCTCTAGAGCAAGCTGCAAATATGATTTATAACACCAACTCTGACTGCCACCAGGTAGTCATCCTCACAGATGTACTGTCTGTCCTGCAAGCTCTCAAGGGTGGTAAACTCCTGCATCTGAGAAATGAACTAAACAAGGTAGCTGCCAAAAAGAGAACCATACTTCAGTGGGTACCATCTCATTGTGGTGTACCCGGAAATGAAAAGGCAGATAAACTTGCAAAAAAAGGGAGGAGAATGTGAACAAGACGATAATGAAGTCACATACTTTGAGAAAAAGAGAGCTATCCAGACTATCAGAAGAGAACAGAACCAACCCAAAGACGACTATCACACTCTCGACCGGCAGGGACAGATAACTATTTTTCGCCTCAGGACAGGGCATAACAAACTGAATAAACACATGCACAAGCTACGATTGTCTGCTTCACCACTGTGCACATGTGGATTAAACGAACAAACTGCTGAGCATGTTCTACAGGATTGTCCTCTGTATGACCAGTTAAGAAAGATATACTGGCCCAATGACTCAACACTAAACTCAAAGCTATATGGAGCTAAAGAGGAACTTCAAACAACAGTCGAATTCATCATGAGAACTCGTCTGACGGTGTAAACATCAAAGATGCGATCGCAAGAAGAAGAAGAAGAATCTTCCCACTTATATCGCTGTCTTCCCCTTGCACGGTTACTGACCTGTAATAGAGATAAATGCACACAGTATGGACATGTTGTGAGAAGAGTTAGAATACATAGTGACAACAGGCAAGCAAGTAAAGGTTGCAGGAAAAGAGAAAATATTCAACATTATGACACGAAATAATCAACAACAGAACTGATAATATAAACAGCTGTAAAGAACTAAATTGAAGCTGCTCCAAAAGGCATGGCACTTTGAGAAGATCAAAATTTACGTTTTGGCGCCCATTTCATTACCGTTTATTGCATGCATTTCCTGTAGCGTTAGTGTATTACTTACTTAGTCGTTCCCCTTCTACCGTGAGGTGTAGAGGTTTGGAAAAGAAAGCGCCAGACTATCCTATCGGCTGTCTTCCTCCTGGCCTGGTTCCATTCTAGTCCTCGGTCCTTCAAAGATTGTCTAATATTGTCCTACCAGCGGACTCTGGGGGTCTGGATCCCTGGCTCTTTGTTTCATATGCTTGTCGTGGTAGCCGATCTTCTCCCATTCTGCAGACATGGCCAAACCATCTTAGTTGGGACTGTTCTACTTGGGTCTGCAGGGGGTGGGATTTTAGGGCTTTACGTATCGTCTGGTTGCGGACCATGTCTCTTCTTGTTACTTCAACCACCTTCCTCAGATACCTCACTTCTGAGGTTTAGATCTGGCTTTTGTGGGTCGTAGTCATTGCCCATGACTCGCATCCATTGTCAAGACTGGGACATAGGTGGAGCGGTATATAGCCATCTTCGTTTTTTACCAACCTTTTTCTTGCTGAGGAATCCTCGATTTATGGCCTGAAAAAGTCTCCCAGCTGCTGCTTTTCGAGTGGCCAACTCTTCTTTGATGCCTCCCTTTCGGTCTATAATAGCTCCGAGGTATTTAAAGTGGTCGACCTGCTACAGGACCGGTTCTCCCAGCTTAATCTGATGTCTTCTTTCTTCTCGTGATATCACCATGGATTTTGTTTTAGAGCTGCTTATGACCATCCCTCTTTTCTCCAGCTCTTCCTTCCAGACTTGCAGGTTGGATTGGAGATGTGCCTCTGATTTAGCAATCAGGGCAACATCATCAGCAAATGCCAGCTCTGAAATACAGACCTGTCTCATCTTCCAGTACCCCACTGAATACTTTCTTGTTCTCTCCTTACATGACTTGATGACATCGTCCACGAGGAGTATGAAAAGACAAGGTGACTGGATATCACCTTGTCTTACACCAGTGATGGTCCTGAACTCTTCTGACTTATGGTTTGCTGTCCTCACATAATTTCTGCAAGACTTGCAGAAGCTCTGTATAGCTTGAATGATAGGTGCTGGAATGTTCTTCCTTGCAAAACAGTCCCAAAGTTTGCTCCAGGGGACCCTGTCAAACGCCTTTTCCAGATCTATGAAACAAAAATGGATCTCACTCTTATACTCAAGGGCCTTTTCACTCAGCTGTCTGAGTGTGAAGATTAGGTCTTGAGTACTTCGGTTCGCTCGGAATCCGCACTGGACCTCATCCAGTAGTGGCTCAGCTAGGCGTCGGAGTCTCTGCTCTAGGATTCTAGAGTAGATTTTACCAGGGACACCGAGAAGGGATATGCCTCTATGGTTTCCACATTGTCGATTGTCACCCTTTTTGAAAATTGGTGTTATGATGACAATCTCCCAATCCTTTGGTATGGTCTTGTTGCACCACGCTGCCTGTAGGACCCTTAAGAGTAATAGGTCGCCTGATGCTCCCATGTACTTAACCATTTCTGGTGTTATACCATCATGGCCTGCTGCTTTGCCCATCTTGATTTTCTGCAGAGCTGCCTTCAGTTCTTCCATCTTTATGCCATCTTCACCATCATTGGTTTTCTCTTCTGTGCTAGTGGTTATCATTTCTGATGCTTCACCATGCTCACCATCAAGGAGTTCTAAGAAATATTCTTTCCATTACTTCCTTCGGGGCAGTAAGCAGTGTGCCTTGCTTGTCCTTTATAAATTTGAGAGAGCATTGTTTTTCCTTCCTCGTGTTCTTTAGGGTCTTATAGAACAATTTCTGGTTTTCTTGCGCATCTTTTTCTAGCTTTTCTCCAAATTCTTCCCAGGACTTCTGTTTTGCTGCTAGCACCTTGTTCTTTGCTTCTGTTCTGAGTGTCACATATTCTCTATATTTCTCCATTTGTCCTGCTGTGTTTTTAGCTCCTAAGTATTGTTTCCATGCCATTTTCTTCTCTCTTATTTTCTCTTTGACTTCCTCTGTCCACCAAGGTGTCCTCTTTCTCTTGTTCCCAAGTCGGACTTCACCACATGCTTCTGCAGCAGCTGTCTTTATGATGTCCTTGAATTTAAGCCAGAGTGTTTCCAAGTCATCAGGTTGTTCTTCTGTGTTGCTCACCGCTGCAGTAATAAGCCCCTGATATCTGGTCTTAATTTCTGGCTCTCTCAGCTTGTAGGTCCTAATGCTCATTTCTCCCGTTCGTTTACTTAGTTTCTTGCGTGGTGTTGGGCAGTTCCTAGGCTGAGCAACTCTTTCAGTTGTTCTTTTGATTGTAAGCAGGTAGTGATCACTTCCAATCTCTGGCCCCCTCCAGACTCTAGCATCCCGGACATATTTGAATAAGCTCCTCCTAACAATGGCATAGTCGATCACAGACTTCTCATTCTTTGTTGGTTCACATCTAGTGTATGCATGTATGTGCTTATGGGGGAACTTTGTGTTTGCAGAATCTAAGGAGTCGCTTCCCATTGTCATTGAGAGTATCTTCTCCATATCTTCCGATAACTCCACCCCATCTAGCATGGTCATTTCCAACTCTGGCATTGAAATCTCCGAGCATGATAATTTTATCTAGGCAGTCATCCACTGTCCTTTGAAGTAGCTCGAAGAATTCCTCCTTGGCCTCTGCTCTCTCATCCTCATTTGGTCCATACACTATGACCAGGTTGACTATGGTTTCTCTTCTTTTAGTTTTACAAGCATAATGCGCTCCGAGACAAAGTTCCATCCCTTGATCCTATCTTTTTGGTTTTTGGCCACAATGCAACCCACTCCCCCTTTAGCTCTTTCGGATGTGGGTACAACACTGTAGAGCAGCGTGTTGCCATCGAAATCCATGACTCCTTGTCCTTTTTTCTTTGTTTCCGTTATAGCCAGGATTTATAGTTTTGCTTTCCTCATCTCTTCCACCAGCTCCTCTTCTTTCCCATTTATACTTCTTGTGTTCCAAGTTTCATAAGTCGTAGTCCGTTCTGCATTCTGAGAAAGACCACCTAAAAACTAATAGGAGAAGCCTAAAAATATGAACATGGAATGTTAGAACTCTAATCGGAGAAGGAAAGCTTGACAATCTTATATTAGAGGCAACAGACATGAAACTCGATATACTGGGAGTTGCAGAGGCAAGACTTTTGGATACAGGCTACATAAAAAGAGACCAGTACATGCTTATACACTCAGGAGGAGAAAAACATGAAAGAGGGGTAGGAATGTTGATAAAGAAGGAGTTAGAAAAATACGTATGTGGATACTGGACACACAATGACAGAATGATGTTACTAAAGATGAGAGCAAAGCCATTCGACATATCAATCTTACAAACTTATGCACCAACTAAAAATCATAGCGAGGAAGAAATAGAAGAATACTATGAAGAGCTACAAAACACACTTAAACCAGTCAAATCTACAGATGTGTTGATAGTAATGGGTGATATGAATGCAAAAGTAGGAAAAGGAAAATACAAGAAAATAGTAGGACAGTATGGATTAGGGACAAGAAATGATAGAGGAGACAGACTTATCCAGTTCTGTGAAAAAAACCAGCTGGTCATATGTAACACCTTTTTTGAACACCACCCAAGGAAATTATACACATGGAAAAGCCCAGGAGATGCAACACGAAATCAAATCGACTATATCATGATAAAACATAGATTTAAGAACAGTGTCACAAGTGCAAAGACACATCCTGGCGCCGACATAAATTCAGATCACAATCCAGTCGTCATCAAAGTAAATATAAAGCTGAAAAGAGCAGGAAACAGAAGACAGGAGGAACCCCAGATAGAAATATCAGCGCTGAAACAACCAGATATAAAACAGAAGTATTTAATCCACGTCAAAAATAAATATCAACAGTTATTGACAGAAAGCATGGAGCAGTATAGAATAGAAAACCCAGAAGAAAAAGCAACCGCAAAATGGGAATGCTTAAAAACAAGCATACAATCAGCAAATGCAAATTTACCTAAAAAGGAGTCTAAGAAAAATCAAATTTGGATGACAGATGACATCTTGAATAAAATGGCAGAAAGAAAGAAAGCAAAAAACACTCTAGAATATAAAACAATAGACAAGGACATACGTACTATGTGTAGAGAAGCAAAAGAACGGTGGATAGAAACAAAATGCAAGGAAATAGAAGACTTGGAAGCAAAGCACATGACAAGAGATATGCATGAAGAAATAAAGAAATTATCAAATCGGTCGCGGTTTGCACAAGGAGGAAGCTGTATCAAGAACAAAAATGGTGTAATATTACTTGATGAGAAAGACATATCAAACAGATGGGCAGAATACGTAAAAGAACTATTCGAGGACAACAGAGGTAAAAAACCATCACCAGATTCTAACGAAGGCCCAAACATTCTCAGATCAGAAGTAGAGAATGCCATTCATATGATACAAAAAGGAAAATCAGCAGGCATAAATAACATAAAAATTGAAATGATAGAAGCTCTGGAGAGCTTTGGTATAGATACAATCACAGAAATATGCAACGATATATACAATACAGGATATATACCACACGACATGAAGACATCAGTTTTTATAACATTGCCCAAAAAACCAAATGCAACAGAATGTTCAGACTTCAGAACAATCAGCCTGATGAGTCATGCAATTAAGATACTGCTCAAAATCATACAGGAAAGAATAAAAAGTAAAGTAGACAGCGAAATCCAAGAAGAACAGTTTGGTTTTAGACGGAACAGTGGAACAAGAGAGGCAATATTTTGCCTAAGAATATTAGCAGAAAAATATACAGAGGTCCAAAAAAGTATGTATATGTGCTTCATTGACTATAAGAAGGCTTTTGACCGAGTCCATCATGAGAAAATAATTGAATGCCTCAAAGACATATGTATTGATGGAAAAGATATAACCTTTATTGGTAGCAAACTGCCACAGTAAGATCTGGAAGGAATTATTCACCATACATAGACATAAAAAGAGGTGTCAGACAAGGTTGTGTGCTGTCCCCTTGCCTATTTAATTTATACACCGAAAAAATTTTCAGATACAGGAAATACCAGGACTGAACATCAGTGGAAGGTCAATAAACAACCTTAGATATGCAGATGATACCGTGTTGTCAGCTGAAAGCGAACAGGAGTTACAAGAACTAGTGAAGCAAGTGAACAGCATAAGTCATGAATATGGACTCGACATTAATATTGAGAAAACAAAAACTATGATAATTAGCAAAACAAACGATAAACCCACATTAAAGATAAGCGTAAATGGGAAAATCATGGAACAAGTCAAGAGCTACGTATATCTTGGTCATATAATAACAGAAGATGGCAGATGTGAAACAGAAATCAAGAGAATAGGAATGGCCAAAGCTACATTCAACAACATGAAACATATACTGACATCCAAACAGTTATCTCAGAAATTAAAACTGAGAATCATAAAGTGTTATATATATTCTGCATTTCTGTATGGTGCAGAAACATGGACGATGAATAAGCATTTGGAAGAAAGAATTGAGGCTCTTGAAATGTGGATATATAGAAGAATGGGGCGTATCTCATGGAAAGAGATGAAAACAAATAAGGAGGTCCTAGAAAATCTAGGTATGAAAAGAGAACTAATGAGGGAGGTCAAAGTTCGGCAGTTAAAATACTTTGGCCACATAAAAAGGCATAACACCTTTCAGAAGACCATAACAGAAGGGAGAGTTGAAGGCAAACGTGCAAGGGGAAGACAACGCTATAAGTGGGAAGATAACATCAAGAGATGGACAGGAAAGAGTCTATCAGAGTGCACCACCAAGACAAGAGACAGAAGACGTTGGAGATCCATTACAGCCAACCTTCGTTGTGGAGATGGCAACTGATGATGATGATGAGTCCGTTCCAGTTCGTCGCCATTAGAATCAGTCCGGTTTTCTCTCTTGTAGTTCTTGTAATCAAAAGTTTAAAGCAAACAGGTGATTGGCCTGTTGTGCCTTTGCATGGTGGAGGGGCAGCCTCCTTACGGCCTCCATGCAGGCCACCCTCCTCCTTTTTCAGCCGGGCTTGGGACCGGCCTAGGTGGAGTTGCGTTAGTGTATTAATAAACAAAAATTCGATGCATATCTATCCTGTGGGCAACGCTGTTTCAGAATGAATGTATTGCCTTATTCGGCAGTTTCAAAACAATTAATTTTGAAATTCATTTTTTTTTAAATTAAAAAAAAAATAACATGGCTTACAGATTTAAGAAAATGTGGATGTGAACCAATACATACCGGTAATCATGTGGGTTAATAACAAACGTAAATTTACAAACTCAAGTTGAAATTTAATGCTAATTTGTGTCATAGGGGGAAAACTTCCTCAACTTGACACAAATATAACCTATGAGGAGTCCAAGAGTTTTATCAAGCGCAGGTACAGGCACAAGTGGGAAGAAGAGCATCCAGGCCACACAAAAAATGATCCGTATTACCAGCTCAGCAGAAGTGAACAAGTGGTAATCTTCAGACATCGCACAGGTCATAACAGATTGAGATACCATCTATTCAACAAATTAAAAATAGGAACTACTGATGAGTGTGACTGTGGCACCGACACAATGACTGCCGAACATCTGCTTCAAAGGTGCCCAACATATGAGGAGCAGAGAAAACGCATATGGCCAACACAAGTACCATTCCTGAAGAAAATCTACGGAGATATCAACAGCCTCAGGCTGACCACTGCTTTCTTTGAACTTATTCAAGTTGACATCTGAGGGTGAATGAAGAAGAAGAAGTGTCATATTATTTTAAGCCTGATAAACTGATGTTATTGAAGTTCGTCACCACGTTCCCTATTTGTTCTCTTTTGAGCATTGTTACCAACAGATTACTGGTGGCAATGTATGTAGTTATCATAATATTTATTTGTCTGAGGGAAAGTATTTGTTTTGAAAATCAGGATGCTTTCCTGGCCAAGGATATATCACTCATGATTGATTGATACTTTTGTTATATGGGTTATCTCCCCTGAATATCGAACTTGGCGTATGAATCCAGATTTTGTTGGTCTGTTCCTTGTTGGGCCAGAAACAGATTGTTCTTGCTTAGGTTTATGCAGGAATGTTTATGGTCCGAGTCTATGTTTACTTCTTATCTATTTAAGACGATACGGTCTTATATCGTGATATCTTTGTATGTCTAAGTGGGACTATTTTTCCTTGTACTGAACTTTGGGGTCAGGCAGTTTCTGCGCATGGGGATACGAAAAAGGGTCTTCCGTGATGATGGAGCCTGGTGAATGCCATGTCGGAGACCAGTCCGAAGTTTGTTGATATCTGTGATCTATTATGGGGAAGAAGATAGTTTTTGATATGATTATTAAGTCTATGAGTTCCCCAGTGTTTATACTGTAACGCCAGGAGAGGGCGTATGTGTTCTGCTAGTGTATTTCCCATGCCCAGGTAAAAGAACTTGTTGCTGAACTTTTTCCTTGCTAGGCTTAGATGGGCAGACGTCTACATGATGATTATCTATATCAATATGTCGGTAGACATGTTACCTAACAGCACTGAATATGATTGTATGCAGCAGTTATGATGAAAGAATATGCTGATTCTTGTAGAAACATTTGTGTTCATGAACAAAGCCTTTATTGAAGCTTTACTATGCATCTGTATAGTGAGTAATGCTCACTGGAACCAGAAGCCATTTTGGATTCTATATTTTTAGTCGATCATCGATCAGAGAACAGAGATGCCCCTTATTATCAGGTGATGATTAAGAGATTACAGTTATAAAGAAAACCCAATACTGGTGGGTTAACATTGTCTCCAGAAATATTTGCTGAACTTTACCTAAAGGAATCTTCGCTAGAAAAGAGGTTCTGTCTAGGAGTCATGCTTGAACATTATTTATTAACTGACATGATCAGTCAGTAAGGCCTGATGATTATATTTATAAACAGTGGAAATCTAAGTGCTTGTCTACGGACGTTCCATTGTAATGTTCTTCAACATGAATGCCAACTTAAGATTGTAGACCATTGATCAACAGTATGATGATATATGTCGACCTGTTTTCCTGTAACTATACCCGTACTGTCCAAGTGTGTGCGTCCAATTAAACAGTATGAAACGACCACAGTAGTCTGCATCATTAACTTCTAGCTACGTGTGAGTGAGTGTTTGATCTTCTAGTCAACTCTTCAGAACAATCCTCGCTACAACACATTCCATTTATATAATACTTATGTATTTATGTTTAAATGTTTGCATATTATTTGTGTGTCTATGTCGTGGGCGGTTGGTGAGGTGACTAATATAAGATTTCCCAAGTAACATAGGGCTTATATTAGTGGTCTGTAGGGGGCAATTTTCTTAATTGAAAATTTGCATGCAACATCTGTTGTTTTTTTTTTTTTTTTGTTAGCTGTGACGACCGTGCTTATCGTTGTTTTTGTAATATTTTGCTGTTCTTTAGTTTTGTTTTAATTTGTTTGTATTTGTAGGTCTAACCTTTTCTATCATTCAGTTCTATACACCATTTATATTTATACACTGTGACGTTATTTGTTTTGTTTCTTACGGCGCAGTTATCATCACAGTTTCTGTGATTATTTTCTTCTGTTTTTCTATTTAACTTATTTGATTTCTGCGAATGTTTTCGTATTGTCCTTCTTGATTGTCCTTTGTGTGTGTGTTCTTGGTTGACATATGCTATATAAAATATATTTGATCATACACTACTAGCTGTGTAGTGAACTTATGAGAAAGAATCAACTGATGATTAATTGCTATTATTAGAGGTACACAGTTGATTATACAAGACCTTATTTAAAGGCTTGTTTCCCACAGAGATTGGGATAAAGGGAGCTGGTTATTCAAGCTATTAAGAACTTGTTTCCATTTATTTGGAGATAGATTTCATTATTGCTATTTCAGGTATCTAGTCACATATTAGTATACATTATGTCGACTTTAGATTACTTTATTGAGCAAGGCAAATCCCTTGGAAAGACAGGTGATAAGTTGGAGGAGTATGCTACCAGTCAATATGAAAAAGCACAAGAATCGAACATTGATAAACTGAAAGCTGAGTTGAAAAAATTAGACAAAGAAGCTGAACAGCAGCAAAGAGAATATGATGAGAGAATGGAAAAAGCGAAGATGAAACATGAAGTAAAACTCTTAGCTTTGGAGTTGAATGCATTAAAGGAAACAATAAATGAGCTTCAAAGTGATAAGAAAGTTCTTACTGATAAGTTATCAGCAGTGAATTCTGAAAATACAATATTAAAGGATAAAATGATGATGTTGATAGAAGATAATAAGAAAGTCTATGACTCTTCTCTTAGTCAGAAGAAAGAGTTAAAAGTTGAAGTGAGCTTAATGAAAAACAATCATCTTTGTAAAGAACAGTCTCTTATTAGTGAGCTTGAACAAGTAAAAATGAACTATGAGAAATTAAAAGTGGAGGCTGAGAAACACAAGAAGATATATAATGATACACTCACTAATCTATTGAGTCAGAATGTGTTTCTAAGCCGCCAACTAGAAGATAAGAATCATTGCAACTGGAGTTAACACAGTTGACAGCGAATAAAGAAAAAGATAAGAAAATTGATGAACTTTTTACTACTCATCATAGTGCTATGGAAGCACTCAAACTTGAACTTGTTCAGGAGAAGGCTAAGGTCTTAGAAAATACGTCTCAAACGACAAAGTTGGGAAAAGAGCTTAAAGATAGTATGGCTAAAGAGAAGACTCTTATTTCTCAGTTACAAGACATAAGGTTGGATTATGACAGAAAAATTAAAACCAACGAAAGAAAATACAAAGCTGTTTCTAGAGAGAAAGCTGTTGCGGAAGTAGAAATTGCAAAACTTCGCAACAGAATTGATGGTGTGTTAGATATTGTTTTGAACAATAAAATGGTGTATGCTACCAAGGTGAATAGATTTGGACAAAAAGCTGAAGATCAATATGCTAATGCAAAGAGCCAGCGACAGACACTCGATGCTAATAGTAACACTAAGCAATATGTGAACAAATATTTTCGTGGAAAATATGGTTTCCCACGAAATAACGATACTACCTCTAAGGGGAGTTGGCGGCAGGCCAACAAAGGTAAATCAAGTTTAGATCACGGTGAGGACTTTAATAAGTGTCGTGATAAGATTCCTCAGGGAAACCGTGCATCGAATTTTCAGACTCCTGATAAGTTGGTAAAAGAAAACAAAACTGTTAGTACCCATCGTACTCAGCTCAGACAGTACGATGTACATATTAAGCACAGTGACACAGAAAAAAATAAAAGCAATTTTTCTAAGAGAGATTATCGTGATTGTGGACATTACCAAACGCGTCCATATGATAATAGTTCTTCTTCAAAGAACTGGAGGCAATTTAATTGTCCTCAACATTTTGGTCCTGGTAACTATAAGAACTTTCATAAAGGTTATCAACATTGTAATGATTGTTCTCCAGGACAACAAAACCCATCAAATAGATATTTTGTTCAGAAGAGAAATAAAAATTATAGCTATGTTAACTGGAATTCAAATAAGAGCAATGTGCTCAACAGAGATAAGAATTTTGATAGATCTCATTGTGATGGTAGATCTCAACATGATTCCACATAACTGTTAGGTCTTGGACTTCTTAACACATCTAAGTCTATAATAGTTCCTCTCTATATCACGATAGATACACATTGTAATTTGTAATATAGTGATTGTATCACTACTATCACTACGTTCATTGATATATATTCACCGCTGTTCTTTGATGATTTTTTTTCTTTGTCAATCATGTACTTATAGTGCCTAAATATGAAATTGTTATATGAAATTGTTATATGAAATTGTTATATGCATTGAGTCATTGCCAGCATTGTAGGATACGTTGGTGGCACCTCCCTGGAAATATTTATACTTAGAGAAATGCTTTCTCTGAGATGTTGAGATATATTCTCACAAGTCGATCTATGCTTCGACTTTACCTTAATTTGACATTATAAATTGCTGTTATTAGTCATCTGCGCATTATTCGTGCGTTGTGAGCCTATTGTAGGTTGCTCTCAGATGGAAAAAAAAATTCATTTTTTTTTTGCCCGGGGGTTGCGGTAGTCTGTTACCAACAGATTACTGGTGGCAATGTATGTAGTTATCATAATATTTATTTGTCTGAGGGAAAGTATTTGTTTTGAAAATCAGGATGCTTTCCTGGCCAAGGATATATCACTCATGATTGATTGATACTTTTGTTATATGGGTTATCTCCCCTGAATATCGAACTTGGCGTATGAATCCAGATTTTGTTGGTCTGTTCCTTGTTGGGCCAGAAACAGATTGTTCTTGCTTAGGTTTATGCAGGAATGTTTATGGTCCGAGTCTATGTTTACTTCTTATCTATTTAAGACGATACGGTCTTATATCGTGATATCTTTGTATGTCTAAGTGGGACTATTTTTCCTTGTACTGAACTTTGGGGTCAGGCAGTTTCTGCGCATGGGGATACGAAAAAGGGTCTTCCGTGATGATGGAGCCTGGTGAATGCCATGTCGGAGACCAGTCCGAAGTTTGTTGATATCTGTGATCTATTATGGGGAAGAAGATAGTTTTTGATATGATTATTAAGTCTATGAGTTCCCCAGTGTTTATTCTGTAACGCCAGGAGAGGGCGTATGTGTTCTGCTAGTGTATTTCCCATGCCCAGGTAAAAGAACTTGTTGCTGAACTTTTTCCTTGCTAGGCTTAGATGGGCAGACGTCTACATGATGATTATCTATATCAATATGTCGGTAGACATGTTACCTAACAGCACTGAATATGATTGTATGCAGCAGTTATGATGAAAGAATATGCTGATTCTTGTAGAAACATTTGTGTTCATGAACAAAGCCTTTATTGAAGCTTTACTATGCATCTGTATAGTGAGTAATGCTCACTGGAACCAGAAGCCATTTTGGATTCTATATTTTTAGTCGATCATCGATCAGAGAATAGGGATGCCCCTTATTATCAGGTGATGATTAAGAGATCACAGTTATAAAGAAAACCCAATACTGGTGGGTTAACATTGTCTCCAGAAATATTTGCTGAACTTTACCTAAAGGAATCTTCGCTAGAAAAGAGGTTCTGTCTAGGAGTCATGCTTGAACATTATTTATTAACTGACATGATCAGTCAGTAAGGCCTGATGATTATATTTATAAACAGTGGAAATCTAAGTGCTTGTCTACGGACGTTCCATTGTAATGTTCTTCAACATGAATGCCAACTTAAGATTGTAGACCATTGATCAACAGTATGATGATATATGTCGACCTGTTTTCCTGTAACTATACCCGTACTGTCCAAGTGTGTGCTTCCAATTAAACAGTATGAAACGACCACAGTAGTCTGCATCATTAACTTCTAGTGAGTGTTTGATCTTCTAGTCAACTCTTCAGAACAATCCATGCATTCGCGTATTGACACTCACATTAACACTCATAGTCAACATTACATCCTTGTCGGGGCCTCATTACGTTTTTTGGACAAGGTGACCTGTATGCCTAACACTGTGCCGGTTTAGAGTTGACCATTTACACCAATACCAGCTTTATTAACGTGGTGACCAACAAAAGACGGGTTTATCAAGCATGGGGCAAACAAGCCATCAAGCGCCCGCCACCAAATGCCACCTTTTGGTGGACATACATCCGTTGTTTCTGTAGCAGATTGTTTTACGTCATCATGTGGCCAGCCCCATACACAACCTTATATCAGTCACCTGTTACGACATGCCTGAGGGAATAACAGACCTATTCTTTCTTTGTATTCTAGGAGACCCTCTGGAACTGCACAATATTTGATGCTAGTTCAGCCCCCCCCCCCCCCCCCCCCCCCCCTTTCCTTATCGTATGACCTGATTCTGACATTCAGGGTGACCCAAAAGTTTCTATGCCACTAAATCTATTGTTTATATAAGGAAAAAAGGGTTAATTTTAGAGAGAACAAAAAATTATTTTCAAATACAATATGTTTCTAATGGTCACATCGCTCTTTCGCTATAACTCAAACATCCGTAATATCGGTACGGACACCGTTAGTCCCTGTACACAGGATGATACGACGCCGTGTCCGATTTTTCATTTTTTTTTTAACCGTTTGTGGTGAGATGCATTGGAAAACAGTGCGAACGGCTTCATTGGATTGGGGTTTTTTTTCATATTTACTTTGGCCGACTTTCCGCTAAGTAGTACCCAGAGTGAGTTACCATCGGTTGTGATATCTGGACTTTATATACCCCTATAACATACTGGGTAAAGGAACTTTTGAGACACCCTGTAGATGAAAGTTGACTCCTGCCATTATTTCTCCAGCAGCCTCATAGCTGACATATTTCTACAGTTTGCAAACAATAACTTTTAAATGTCACGATCGGACTGATTACAGGGAAATTTCAAGACCGCATTGATTTAATAATTTTTGTTCTCCAAGTCAGTGAACAGAAAATGAGGCACCATTTAAGACCGAGTCTGCTCAGTTCATACGGTAATCGCACTGTTATCAAGATAAAGCTGTGAAATAATCCGCCTGTAGCTCATGACAAAATGTACAGTGTTTTCAACAATAGTGTGCGTAATAGATTTTGACGAAATAATCGACTGCTGTTTGTGGCTTCAGCGAGACAGTTTAGAAACAAAAATATGTCGCTGTGCATACATTGCTCATGATCTCGTGAAACATTTTATTCGTGTCAAATTTCAAATATGTTTAACCCACTAAGGATCCCAATATAAGCGCAATTGTTGCTTATATAAAATGTACAGACGTTAGCATTTTAACATCGATATCAAATCAAGGAAAACGCGACCAGTTCACTAGTAGCAACTAACGCTCGTGTGATTTTTTTTAAATTAACAACCGTCGATGCCTATTTCACGCTAACATTAGATCGTTGCATATAAATTTAATAGTGACGTTTACATACAGAACAGTGCAAGTCTAAATTACATGACTGTGTTTGTGGCCTGCGTCTTGTCGATGTATTTAGAGAAAAGCCAATAGCGTTCTCCGGTGTTTAGTATAGTTTATACAATTTCTCAACATTTTTAACAGTGTCTTGAATTGAAGTTTGCATCATTCCATGGCCAGTATTTTAATCTGCAGAAGGTAACCAATAAACAAACGTACAAAGCATTAGCTGTCTTTCTGTCAATGCCTCACGAGGTTGGAAAGATAAAGTGCCCTCTTTCAAGACACATTTAACAAAAAAAGAATTTGAATTATTTTGGCAGAACAAAATTTGGGAAGAAGGCCAGTCGAATATCATCAACAGCAGCCCCATCAGTTTGCATTTTTAAACTACAATGTATAAACAACAGCCATTTTTGTTTGCGCCTTCTATTACAACATTCGTATCCATCATAAACATTTTCCGCAATGAATACATGCATCACATCATCTCCGAGCGTGTCAAGATCCATTATCAGTGCCCAAACGCTGGATTTTTTCGAGAGTATCATTTTCGCGGCCATTCTGACTGTCAACTTCATCGGAGTGATCACCAATTTTGTGAACATCCGGGTCTTCATGTGGCAAGGCGTAACTTCAGATACCACAACATTTTCCTTGTTTGCTTTGGCTATCTCAAATTTTTTGGGATCAATTCTCATAATTCCAAAGGCTTTTTGTTTCTACATAGACAAATACGGAACGATTACAAACTACGTGACCGACAGTTGTTACATTTGGAGTGATATGACGATTGCTTATCCACACATCATGTTCTCACGGATCACGTGCTGGATAATCGTGTATATTTCTGTAGAGAGGGCGGTGTGTGTAGTCGTTCCTCTTAAAATGAAACATATTATCCGACCGAAAACTACCATGGTAGTCATATTTAGTATTTATCTGTTTTATTTTATTTTTCACATACCCTTCGTTGCCAACGTCCGCGTTGTTTTAGCTCAGAACCCAGCAATCAACGGGACCTTGAAAACAGTTACCGAGGAGACAGCATTAGGTAAAGTGTTCTTGAAAGTCAACAGTATGCTTGGCAACATCATTCTAACAACCCTTGCCATGATAATCGTTGCTATATCAACAACAGTCATGATACTGCGCCTTCGGTTGTCCAGAAAATGGAGAAAAACCTTGGTTGCCAGTTCGATCACAAGTGCAGGCGCTGCCTTGTCTTCTTCATCGTCTGCTTACAAAATATCGAGAAGGGACAGAGAAGTTGTTAAAACAGTTTCAGCAGTTACCAGCATATACTTGGTAAGTTTAAGGGGAAGTCATTTTCCCGGTTTGTGTATTCTTTTTATACCAGACATGAATTTGAACGGAGCAAACTCAGCGCTGTTTCATCTTACGTACACTTTAAAGTATTTATTTGATGGTGTAAACGCATCGGTTAATTTGTTCTTCTATATTCGCCTGAGCAGCCGTTATAGAGCGGCATTTTATAATTTGTTCAGTGTAAGCAAGCCTACAAAATAACGTGGCATTATCTCACATGTTAAATACCATACAGGCGTACGATCTTTTAGGAATCAGACGCCGGTGTAGGAGGCAGGAAGGACGTACCCGGCAACACGCACTGCCGCTTCCTGTGCAAGAATAAAGGGATACTCACGTAAAATCAGTCTCAGGTTAGACATAATAACCTGAGATTTCGCCTCGAGTAACAGCGGGCGTACGAAAAAAAAAAATATATGGTACTCTTTATTTATACACAGCCAATTAGAAATAAAAACGTAATTATCGTATGTTATGGCCTTGGTTTTACTGGCACATCCATTTCTCAATACATACAATACAGCATTAATTATATTTATGTACGGGTTTCCGTTTTTTTTTTTAACCTTTAAAATGTTAAGTTCTTCCTACTTAGCTAAGTACAGTACTTCCTACCTAGCAGGTAAGGTTCACTGCACAGTGGGCGGTACCTTGCTACCGCTCATTGTACAGTGCCCGCTACCGTTAGTGCTTCCTATCGTTAAGTCCTTGGTTCCTCCTACACCGGGAGAAGATTTTGCCTGTAAATATATTCAAGATAAATAAAATTAAAGTGAGGCGTGTAGTAAGACAGAAAATACAGCAGTTTGGTAAAGAGCACGTGTTTTTCTTGACTGGTTTTTTAACATTTCTCTAGTTAAAAAAATCATTAAGTGTACATGAAACACCCACTGTTATGTTTAAATTCAAAATGCTAATGCGTCTTGTGTGAATCACTCTCAGTGTTCCCTGAATGTTGTTCTGGCAGAAGATGCGTATTGCTACTAGCAGTGCTAGCTAATTCTTCATCAGTCATGTTTGATGGAGCAATAATTATGACAGCTAGAAGCCAGAAACAAACCGTAAATAAATCAATATCACACACATAAAGGTATGTTTCAGGCACTCATGAGAAATACAGAAGTAGAAAACTAGACAACAGAAAAACAACATAAGTGAGTGGTTTACTGGAGAATCGAACCCAGGACCTTCAGAACGGCACCAACGCCTAGCTACAGAAGTGAACCACACTATCCTCCCTGCTAACTAGCCACTACAAAAATAGTGCTTCGTAGACAGGGGTCATTAGCACGATTCGCAACACCGGATATGTACCTAGGGCGATCCAGCCTAATTAATGACGCATGGACAACAGAAGTGATTGCGTGACACATTTACATACCTAGGATGCTGTCACCGAGAGACCTACACTAGCATTATTCGTGCTATTGTTAGAACGGGATAAACAGTTAGGACAGCTCACAAAGAAAAAATAATGAATGAAAATAATAATAAATTGCTACTGACAACAGTTCAAGGTAACTGTAGCGTAGTTCTGAACCAATATCTAATGGCAATTAATGAGAGTTTACCTACCTATATCGGTATGTCAACAGATGTTTCGATCAATCACTGCACGAGCTGAAAACACCCCAAAAAGTGAAAATAACACAAATAGCTGGAACAGAAGCCACGCTTCGATCTCTCCCAGACGACAAAATCATGGTGATCCTGGAAAAAGTAATAGACAAAAAAGCCATTGCCAAAATACAAAAACACAACAGTGGAATAATGCTTACACTAAATGTAACAGAAAAAACCAAAACTTTAATGCAAGAACTGCAGGACAAACCAAAAATGATCCAACTGGCCCACAACATCAAAATCCAAATAGAGATGTCAAAAAAAACCAGAAAAAGTGTGGTAAAAGGTATAAACCCAACCCTGTCAGGTGAGGAAGTGCTAAAGAATCTGTCCAAACAGAACCCAGATTTAAAGCTGGTGCACGTAGAACGAATAAAAGTGAAAGGGAGTATAGTAACCCCAGTGATAGTGATAACAACAGAAGGTAGGGAACCCCCCAAGATAGTACTATTGGGGAAAGCACACAAAAAACACAGAAGCCTTCATTCCCCCAGTGTTGCAGTGCTCCAACTGCATGAAGTTTGGCCATGGTCGCCACAGTTGCAGGGGGAAGGCAGTATGTAGGTTTTGTGCGGGGGCACACCCTTTCACGCAGTGCGAAAAGGCGAAGTCAGATACTGACTATAAAAAGGATAATGCAAACAGAAAATGCATTAATTGCAAAGGAAACCACAGCGCCAGATTCCAGGGCGGCCCAGTTTATCAGCAGACCAAAAAAGCACTGAAGGAAGCTATAACAACCCAAACCCCTTTCAAAACGGTCATTAAAGAATTAAAGGAAAACAATACTTATACGAGCACTAAAGTTATAACAGAAATTAAGAGTGTGCAAGAGGAAGTCAAAATGATTAAGTCACAGTTGGCAAAAGAAAGTAAGAACCAGTTAGAAAGTAATAAAACAGTACCAAAAAACCATTCGGATGATTCAACTACATCCTCGGAAGATACGAATGCACTGAAAAGTGCAGAGGCAATGCTACAAGAAATGAAAGCCATACAACACCAAATTGCCCAGGATGTAGTTAAATTGTCAGCACTGAAAGAAGAAAATGAAATGATGCTAGTTAAACTATCTGAACAGAAAGAGGATAATGAAATTACACTAAAAAGGATAGAAAATCAGAGACAGGAGATAAACATAGACAGAGAAGCATTAGAAAAGGAAAGTGGCAAACAAAAGCAAGAAGCTAAATGGAAAGAATGGGTAACTAAAACTGTCAAGCACTTAGAGAGAGTTATGATAGAGGAACAAACAGAAGAATCGTCACAAACCCAAGTATTGAAAAAAGTCTTTAATTACATTAAAGAATCACCACGCAGAGTAGGCCTTATGCCTCAAGCAACGGATAGGGTCAATACAAACTAAGAAGCAAACTAATAGTTCTAACACAAAACATAAGGGATACTAGTTAATATAAACAATGGATAAGAAAGGATACAGAATTATACAGTGGAATTGTAGGGGCATCAAAAAGAATTTTGCACACCTACTTGCAGAGACAGGAGGAACTACCGCTATATATGCTCTTCAAGAGACCCATTTAAACCCAAATAGTAGATATAGTTGTACTTAGGCACGATAGGAAAGAAAGTAGAGGAGGGGGTGTCGCAGTCTTAGTTAGCAAAACATTAAAAATTATAGACTGGGAAGTATTTGATACAACCAACATAGAAGGTATCCAGGTAACAATAGCTGCAGAACCAAACAATCTAACAATCCTAAATTTATACGCTAAAGATGGCACAATTAAAGAGGAAGAAATACTAGCCATAAGCAACAGACTAAGCCCCAAAACAGTCATAGTAGGCGATTTTAATTCCCATCATTATGCTTGGGGTGGACAACATGCAGACAATGCAGGAAAGTGCCTACTTGACTTCATAGAAAATAACGATCTGCTAATACTAAATGATGGTACTGCAACTAGAATTAATCCACAAGCTAACAGGGCAGACTCAGCAATAGGCATAAGTATAGCAACTAACAACCTAGCGAATGTAAATTGGGAAGTGTTACAAGACACAAACTCAGATCATCTGCCCATTGTAATAACCATGCATGAAAAAGTCATTCCAAACCCAGAACCAGAGAAACCGACTTTCAACTATAAAAAAGCAAACTGGGAAGCCTTCCAATCAGACCTGGAGGTGATGGAATATAAAGACATGGAAACAGATTATACTGACTTGTGGGCAGAAACACTGACCAATGAAATTCTTAAAATAGCAATAAAATATATATACCAAATAAAAATATGCCACAGCACCTAAAACCAATAAATAACATTAACAAGAAAAGAAAAACTCAGTGGAATAAAGAAACAGTTGCCTGGTGGAATAAAAGCTGTGCAGAAATTCATGAGAGAAGAAAAAGGGCCTTACAAAAATATAGAAATAACAGAACAGAAGAAAACTATGATGAGTATAAACATATTAGGAATGAATCTAACAGAATAATATTTAAAGCCAAAGAAACTAACTGGAAGGAGTTTTGTCAGTCACTTAAACCTAGCACCCACATTAAAGAAGTGTGGAAAAAGCTTAAGGCAATCAAAGGGAACAATAAGAAAACAATAATGCCAACAATCAAACTACCAAAGAGAGCAGAAACAGATAAAGAAAAAGCTAATGCCCTAGCTGAGTATTTCTATAAAGTCAATGCAAAAAGTAGTCTTGGACAGGAAGAAAATGACAGAAGAGAAAGACTTAGGATACAGTTTTCAAAAGACCTACCAGATCGGATAGATGAAACAAACTATTTAGATGCTGATATAACAAAGGAAGAAGTAACTAGTGCAATAAATGAGAAATCTAACACTGCCTCAGGGCATGATATACTTAGTTATGAAATCCTTAAGAAAGTACCCAAAAAAACTATAAACAAAATAACTTCCCTCTATAACAAAATCTGGAGCTTAGGAAAGATACCAAAAACATGGAAAGTAGCTATGATAGTACCCATCCTAAAACCCAATAAGGAAGCCCATGATGTAAGTTCATATAGGCCTATCTCCTTAACATCACAACTAGGTAAAATACTGGAAACTGTTGTGAATAAAAGAGTTAAATTCTACCTAGAAAAAAAAACCAGTTATCTAGCCCAAACCAGTCAGGGTTTAGAGCAGACAGAAGTACAGTAGACCAGCTTGTAAGATTAGAACATGATGTAAAGCTAGGGTTCAAGAGGAAAGAGAAAAAAGTGGCAGGCTTTCTAGATGTAGCTAGAGCATATGATGAATGCTGGCGAGATGGAGCTCTTTACAAAATGAAAAAGATTGGCATTACTGGTAAAACCTATAGGTATCTAGAAAACTTTTTACAGGACAGGTATTTTGCTGTACAGGTGAATAATGATAGGTCAGAAATATATGAACAACAGAATGGGATTCCTCAGGGATCAGTGATTTCTCCTTCAATTTTCACTATAGCTGTAAATGATTTAGCAGATGAATTTAACGACATTAAGAATGCATTATCACAATTTGCAGATGACTGTGCCATTTGGCGATCTGGAAAAAACTTGGACCATGTTTACCAAAAACTTCAAAATCAAATAGACAAAGTTTCAGAGTAGATGAAAAGTTGGGGCTTCCAAATTAATGTAAACAAAACAGAAGGTATGATTTTCAGCAAAGAAAATTTAAAAAAAAAAATCAATATAACCATTAAAGGACAGAAAATACGTACCTCCTCAACAACAAGATTTCTGGGCATAACTTTAGATAAACAACTGAATTATAATAAACATATAGACAATTTAGTAGAAAGCTGTAGGGGACCCCTAAATATACTAAGGATTGTAAAAGGTAATGGATGGGGGGCCAGCAATAAAATAATGCTTATATTCTACAAGTCTTTCATTAGGGGGAAACTGGATTATGCCAGCATAGTCTATGACTCAGCTGCAGCTTCTAACAAAGCAAAACTGGACAGGATTCAAAATGCAGCCATGAGAACCATTACAGGTGCATTTATATCGACACCAGTAGAAGCTCTAGAAGTAGCTCTCGGCATACCTCCCCTTGGTCTAAGACGGAAAGAACTAAGATTAAATTATTGGAGTAAAGTAGCACAAGAAGTGACCCACCCAGCACATAAAGCATTTGTCAAAAACCAACCAAGTGTATGGGACGTCCCCTTAAATAAAGATAGATATCCAACAGGGTGGAGAACTATAGAAGATCTAACGCAGCTCAAAGAACTATCAAACACAATTAAAAATAGTAATAAATACAGAAGCAAAATACCACCCTGGGAACTAAAAACACCAATCATAGACTACTCACTTACTGAAAAGATCAAACAAAACATAGAAGATAAGGAAGCCAAAATGATAAGTAGAAAGTTCATAGATCAACTAACTAAACAAAGTCTGGCCGTCTACACTGATGGATCTAAGGGTGATAGTGGGCAACTAGGTGCCGGAGTTGTAATACCACAATGGGGAATAAAAAAGAGCTACAGTGTAACTGAAGGGGCTTCGATTTTTACCACAGAGATGGTAGCAATTCTTAAAAGTTTAGAAATAATCGAAGATAACCCACCAGAAACTGTTACAATATTTACAGACTCACTATCATCACTTCAAGCACTAGAACAACCAGGTAAATGTAGCCGGCCAGACATAAAGGAAGAAATTCTAGCAATTAATACATCACTAGGGAACAGAGGATGTAGTGTGAGGCTAGTGTGGGTTCCAGCACATATAGGTATTGCTGGTAACGAGATGGCAGATCAGAACGCCAAGAATGGAAGAACAAGTAAAAACAATATAAGAGCAGGACTGGGAAGGTCGGAGATCAAGAGCCAAGTGAAGATAACTATAAACGAGGAATGGAAGACAACATGGAAGAAAAGTAGAAAAGGCAGACACGCGTTCAAACTGATGAAAGAACCAACGAGGACGTGCCAGGTCAGAGAAGAATTAAAGATACCATCGAACAAAAAACTGTGGCGTCTCCGTCTCGGTGCAGCATACTTTATGATAGGAGAACCACACTGCCAAGAATGTCAGGAAGAGAATGGCATAGACCATTACCTGATCCATTGTAAAAAGTATGAACAACAAAGGCTTGAATTAAAAACTTACTATAGAAATCACAATATAGACTTAACAGGTGATAAGGTTTTAAGTATAGATGCCCCAAGAGATGCCCAATCAATACTTAAAAGATATATACATAAAACAAAGGAAAACATATAAGGTTAGCACTTCAGGAAAAAACATCCAACTAAATAGAAATTAAGCAGCAAGAACTAACAAAGCATTAACAAAAAACTAACTACTCATAGGACAAGGAAAGGCAACGAGGTATTAAAAAAAGGGCAACAACTCAAAAAGAACTAATACAAATTAAAACCAAGAGTAAAGGACAATAGTTATCTATAAACAATACAAAAGAGAAAATAAAATGGACAAATACTAATATAAATAAAAATCAGCAACTGCAAAAGAATAGTTATTTAAATTGAATACAAAATTAGTAAATAAAATGACACTAAATACCCCAATTATAACCAACTTTCAGGTTGAACAGGGTAGACCAAGATAGAACGAGAAGAGGCAATAATGGTCAGCTGTTAAGTGCCCACTCCCCACCCATTAACTCATCAAAACAACAACAACAAGAATATTGCTCTTGAACCGCCATAAACAAATTCGTCAGAGGACAGATGTCAGATTCTACCACAGAGCTACTTTGCCATTTGCCAGTGAAGCAGACTGCATGGGTTTATTAAAAGCCTGTTGAATCTGAGATTGTGGGTCAGAGGTATCTTGTCACTCATCTTATTAGCAGAGACAAATGTTGGTGTTGTACCTAGCGGTGTATGGTTGGAACAAGCACCCCGTACCTACATCAGTTTGAGGAGTGGGGACCCTCAGTGTTGGGCTTCTCCATCTTATATTCCTGCTTCAAGTTAAAAGGCGGAAGCGAAGAAGTTAAGTCCCATTAGACAAGACTGACTTGCAGAGCATTGGCGTACCACACCCGGTCTGACTTTGTAGTGATGAAAAAAAGTGATCTCAGTAACATTGTAGTCAGAGTGACAGTTTTCAAAAGCTACATAACATAGAAATATTTTGAATTCAAGTGATTTCAGTAACATTGTAGTCAGTGTGACATTTTCAAAAGCTACATAACATAGAAATATTTTGAATTCAAGTGATCTCAGTAACAGTGAAGTCATTGTGACAGTTGTCAATATCTATCACCCAAATACTGAAGATAAATTCAAGTACCATCATTAACATTGGTTCCAGAGTGATTAGTTGAACTAGACTATTTTCATAACAAGGGAGCCTTAGCAACAAGGAAAAGACTTTCTTTTAGTAATTGACTTTTATTTGGTGTACATACATGCAACATCATCAGTGTATTTTTAATTTTAGGTTTTGAGTTTACACAAACAAAACTCAACAGATGAATGTACATAAATACAATTAAGAAATTGTAGTGCACTGGTTTGACTACTTTATGTCAACTTTGAATTCATTTTTACTTTGAATTTAATTAATTTCCCTAGATACCATAACAGCCCATAGGTATAATTCCGAGAAAGGCACCATAGAATACTGGTACTGAATATTACTATCTCGGCCAGTAATTCTTTACAGCCTGGCTTTAAACCTATGAGCTCTATACACCATTGCTCTTTTCTGAGAATGGGGTATTTCTTATAAGACCAGACTCTTCTCTGGAAACTATCCTTGTATCACCTGATACACCTTGTTGTCTATATTCTTCATAAATTATTTAACCTCTCGCGACACTGGGATGCTCGTCTGGGATTGTTCCTGTATATTCTGAGCCTGCTGTTACCTTTTAGTGCTGTCCAGTGGGAAATTTTTGATAAGTAAATTTTTGGTAGGGCAGGTTAAGAAATAGATTTTTTGAGTACCATTGAGTACAAATTAAGGTGTGGTACATGTGATGCGAAATCAGTCATTAATTAATTAATTAATTTTATTAAGTGACTAAATATATTGGGAATTTTTTTATACTTTGCATTGGTTGCAACTAAATTACAACATTGTCATGGCAGATTTAGTAAAGTTCAGGTCGGCAACACTGCAAATGGGAAAGCAGTTTGGGATAACGGGTGATGCTCTGATCCAGTATGTTATGACTGAGTGCGATAAGTTCATGGAAAGAGAAGATAAGCAGTTAGCATGGCAAGCGGAAGCTGAGAAAGAGAATAAGAAACTGCAATTGGAGGCTGAAGAAAGAAGGGTTCAAGCAGAGAGAGAACATGAGCTGAGATTAAAAGAGCTTGAACTTCAGGCAACTTCTAACCACAATGGTAGTAGTTCACCTCATTTGGACAACAGCTCCAGTCAGAGCACCTCAAATGGAGCCATGAATTTTCATCTGGATCCATTTGTGGACAAGGTTGACGCAATAGAGGCTTATCTAGACAGATATGAGAGATTAGCGACTACTTATGGTCTAGAAAAGGAAAAGTGGAGTCTGAAGTTATCGCAAGGTTTGAGGGGGACTGCGTACGATGTCTTTTTGAAATTGCCAAAAAAGGATCAGGAAGATTACGAAGCCCTGAAGCAGGCATTGCTTGTTCGATATGAACAAAATGCTGAAGCATATAGACGGCGCTTCAGAATGGCGAAGCTTCAACCAGGGGAGACGTATCAGCAGTTCTCAGAAAGATTAGAAACTTACCTACTGAGGTGGTGTAAGTTAGGACACTTCACCCCAGATTTCGAGGGGCTAAAGGAAATGATGTTGATTGAACAACTATTGGATTCCATAACCCCAGAAACTAAGAAGTTCCTAATTGAGAACAAAAGAGACAGGTTGGCTGTCATAATCACATATGCGGAAAGCCACCACCTGGCTCAATCCATGACTCAATGGAGTAAAAAGAAACAGGAGGGAGTTAAGCAACCCCAAACTCAAAATAAGTTTGATCAAAAGGACCATACAACAAAATACATGCCAAGATATGATGATAAGGATAGGAACCCACAATTTCAGGATAAGAAACCTTACAAAAAGGAAGAAAAGTGGTGCAAAATTTGCAAAATGAATAACCACAACACGTTGGACTGTAGGAAGATAAACACTCATCATGCTGCATGTTTAAAAACAGGGAGTAGGGATAGGCAGGAACTGACAGTGAGTCAGAATAGCCTCCACCACCCACCTGTAAAAAAACTGGTGACTGTGAATGGCACTAGTGTGATATGTTTATATGATACAGGTTTGGACTTCGACTCGGTCGTGAGTTCTACTCTACTGCACCCTGCTCAATATACCACAGAAACAGTGGAGATTCAAGGGGCAAAAAAGGAGATTGCAACCATGACACTTCCCATAGCAAGGATCAATGTGGTATCTCGTTATGTGGAAGGAGTGATACGCGCAGCAGTAATTGATGAACCTATCTACCCGCTGATACTGGGTTGCAGTATATATGTGTTCTTAGGAGATCCAGAAAAACCTGTAGTCATGGCAGCAGGACAGACCAGGTCAAGCTTCAGGAAAGAGGAGGATAGTCCAATAAACACTCATCCAGAGGAGATAAAAAAGGCTCAGGCTGAAGATAGCTCACTTAAGCCTTGTTTTGACAAGTTGCCAAAAGCCCATAACCCCCAACCAAATGTGAGTTTTACATGAAGAATGGATTACTGTATAGAAAAGCTGGAACAGATCCCAATGGGCATGGACAGCTAGTGGTACCATCTTTGTATAGGGCAAAGGTTATGGAGCTAGGACACGCTATACCATTTAGTGGACACATGGGAATTGGTGCCACTGGACAACAGATAGGCTGTCACTATTTCTGGCCAGGGATTACGGAAGATATAAAGATATGTTAAATCCTGTCCAGAATGCCAACGTCTAGCTCCAAAGCATTGGACGGCACCTGCAACTCTAGGAGAAATGCCAATCATGGGGACTCCATTTGAAAGAGTTGCTGTGGATATTGTGGGACCTCTCACTAGGACCAAGAGGAGGAATGGTTACATTCTAACTCTAGTAGACACATGTTCTATGTGGGGAGAGGCAGTAGCCATGTCTTCAATAGACTCTAACCATGTGGTAGAGGCACTTCTTGCAATATTCACGAGGTTAGGTTTCCCCCACCAAATCTTGACTGACAATGGTTCTCAGTTCAAGGGGAAGCTAACTGAGGAAGTATTCAGGATCTTTCAAGCCAGGCATTTTCATTGTTCTCCCTATCACGCACAAGGGGGCGGTCAGGTAGAGCGGTTCAACGGCACATGAGACACCTGATATTTGGGATCTCTACTTACCGGCTGCCTTATTTGCATACCGGGAAGTCCCACACAGTTCAACAGGAATGGCTCCGGCAACGTTGTTATTTGGCCGGCCCATAAAAGGTCCACTGGAAGCATTGCTGCGGACATGGACTGATGAGAAAGCAGAAGAGACTGTAACCTCATCATATCAGTATGTGAACGAGTTGACATCTCGTCTTAAAACTGGCTGGAAGTTAGCCAATGAAAATCTTCGTAAAGCCAGAAGGAAACATGCTGCTTACTTCAATAAGAGGGCTAGGGATAGAGAACTTGCTGTTGGAGAGAAGGTGCTTCTTCTTTTACCCAGCAGTAACAACAAACTGCAAATAGGATGGCAGGGCCCATATACTGTTCTAGAGAAAATGTTTAGAACCAACTATAAAATAGACAAGAAGGGGAAAGAGAAAGTGTATCATATCAACTTACTCAAGAAGTATTATGATAGAGCTGCATCCGAAAGTGCCCATCTTATGACACTGGCCATTGCTACGGAAATGAAGAGCGATCCTCTCACCTCATACGAGTATCCTTTGAGGCCTTGTGAAACGTTCGAGCAGGCGAAAATTAGTAATCACCTGACGAAAGGACAGAGGGAGCAAGTTAGGAAAGTGCTAGAAACCCATGCAGACGTGCTAACGGACAAACCGGGGCGCACATACTTGCTAGAATATGACATGAAAATGTTAGACTCAACACCGATCTGCATGAAAACGTATCCTATACCCTTCGCCAAGGCACAGGCATTGAAAGAAGAAATAGAATACTTGTTGAAGGAAAACATCATTTCAGAATCATAATCGCCTTTCAGCGCTAGTGTAGTTTTGCTGAGGAAAGCAACAGGCGAACATCGACTCTGCATTGACTACAGAAAACTGAATGCCATAACAGAGTCACAAGCAGATCCATTACCTGACACAAATCAACTGTTCGCAAGATTGAATACGGCAAAGTATTTCTCCAAAGTGGATCTGAGTAAGGGGTATTATCAGATTCCTGTCAAGCCGGAAATCAGACCGTTACTGGCCTTTAGCACTTCGGAGGGGCATTATCAATTTAATGTATTGCCTTTTGGTTTGAAAAACGCTCCGAGTGTGTTCTCCAGGATGATGAGGAAGTTACTAGATCCCTTACAAAACTCAGCTATCCTCAATTTTATGGATGATATCCTCATAGCAACTGAGACATTTGAGGAACACATATCATCTCTGGAAATGTTGTTGGACAGACTCAGAGAGGCAGGATTGACCGCTCGCCCCACAAAATGTTGTATTGGTTCCAGGAACTATAATTTTTGGGTCATACAGTGTATCATGGAAACATGACGCCTGACCCCCAAGAATTTAGAAAAGCTGCAAAAAGCACCAAGACCGCAAACAAAGAAGGATGTGAGATCATTTGTATCCTTATGCGGATTTTATCAAAAGTATATCCGTGATTTTAACACGTTGAGTGCGCCATTAACTGATTTAACCAAGAAAGGAAAACCAGACAGAGTTGAGTGGACAGCGGGATGTGAGAAGGCACATGCAGAGCTAAAACAAAAACTCACAAGTAGGCCTATTCTGAGACTGCCAGACATCAATCAGGAATTTGTGGTTAGGACTGATGCGAGCAATATTGGGATAGGTGCCACTTTACTGCAAGGATCTCAGGCACAGCCTGGAGAGTTATTCCCAGTTGCTTATGCCAGTCGCAAATTAAATAAGGCTGAGAGGAACTACTCAACTGTTGAGAAAGAATGTTTGGCGTTGGTCTGGGCCATAAAAAAAGTTTCAGACTTATCTTTATGGTAGACATTTCGTGGTTCAATGTGATCACCAGCCACTGGTTTTTCTCGCATTAACTCGTCATTGTAACGCAAAATTGTTGAGGTGGTCCCTTTTAATTCAGCCATACTCCTTTACGATTGAGTATATCCCTGGATCTCAGAATATAGGGGCAGATTTTCTTAGTAGGCACCCATCTGATCAGAACCAGGATGGAAAGAGGGAAGAATAGATTCCTGCTGGATGATTGCCTCGTCATTGGTCTCAGATTTAAGCTCAAAAGATATCTCTCACTTAAAAATTGGGGAGCTATCTGTAACGTAGTTCTGAACCAATATCTAATGGCAATTAATGAGAGCTTACCTACCTATATCGGTATGTCAACAAATGTTTCGATCAATCACTGCACGAGCTGAAAACCCGTCGCAGGAACCTTAGGCTGCAGGATAGCTAGATGAGATTTGTGCAAACGTGAATGTGTATTTGTGACTTCAGGTCAAAGAATAGGGTATATCCCTCGGAACAGTGAGCACAGTAAGATAACAGGAATCATAAGCTTTCATTAGATACATGGATTTAAGTTGTAGAAGCATGGACACAGGAGTTATGAGTGATTACATGCAGTAATAACTTAGAGTGGAGGCTGTTTTCCCCGGTTTCGACTGCGATTGCAAACGCTACAAGGGAGGCCAAAAAAAGGATAGCTTGTTAAAATGGTAGTGCCTAATCGGCCGGTTTAAACAAGACCTGGATGGAAGGAATCGGTTGGGAAACACCGGAAGAATAAATTATCGAAGTTTTGTAAGATTGACAGATCGGGGAGAAAGAGGTTGTTTTACAGAAATTTTGGTAAACATAAGCTGACCTGGGCAGCCAATGGAATCGCTTGTCTTCTAATCGCCCGCCACCGGTAATAAAAAGGGAAGCAAATCTGGAATATTGCTCTTGAACCGCCATAAACAAATTCGTCAGAGGACAGATGTGATATTCTACCACAGAGCTACTTTGCCATTTGCCAGTGAAGCAGACTGCATGGGTTTATTAAAAGCCTGTTGAATCTGAGATTGTGGGTCAGAGGTATCCTGCCACTCATCTTGTTAGCAGAGACGAATATTGGTGTTGTACCTAGTGGTATATGGTTGGAACAAGCACCCCGTATCTACATCAGTTTGAGGAGTGGGGACCCTCAGTGTTGGGCTTCTCCATCTTATATTCCTGCTTCAAGTTAAAAGGCGGAAGCGAAGAAGTTAAGTCCCATTAGACAAGACTGACTCGCAGAGCATTGGCGTACCACACTCGGTCTAACTTTGTAGTGATGAAAAAAAGTGATCTCAGTAACATTGAAGTCAGAGTGAGTTTTCAAAAGCTACATAACATAGAAATATTTTGAATTCAAGTGATCTCAGTAACATTGTAGTCAGTGTGACATTTTCAAAAGTTACATAACATAGAAATATTTTGAATTCAAGTGATCTCAGTAACAGTGAAGTCATTGTGACAGTTGTCAATATCTATCACCCAAATACTGAAGATAAATTCAAGTACCATCATTAATATTGGTTCCAGAGTGATTAGTTGAACTAGACTATTTTCATAACAAGGGAGCCTTAGCAACAAGGAAAAGACTTTCTTTTAGTAATTGACTTTTATTTGGTGTACATACATGCAACATCATCAGTGTATTTTTAATTTTAGGTTTTGTGTTTACACAAACAAAACTCAACAGATGAATGTACATAAATACAATTAAGAAATTGTAGTGCACTGGTTTGACTACTTTATGTCAACTTTGAATTCATTTTTACTTTGAATTTAATTAATTCCCCTAGATACCATAACAGCCCATAGGTATAATTCCGAGAGAGGCACCATAGAATACTGGTACTGAATATTACTATCTCGGCCAGTAATTCTTTACAGCCTGGCTTTAAACCTATGAACTCTATATACCATTGCTCTTTTCTGAGAATGGGGTATTTCTTATAAGACCAGACTCTTCTCTGGCAACTATCCTTGTATCACCTGATACACCTTGTTTCTATATTCTTCATAAATTATTTAACCTCTCTCGACAGTAACAGAACACGTTTACTAAAAGCGAGTGATCATCTAGAGCAGGGCCGGCCCTAGGAATTTTGCCGCCCCGTGCAATACCATACCTTGCCGCCCCAGCCCAACCTCAAAATAACGTTTGCAGTTTTTAAAACCGTTATGTTAAACAAGCTTCAACATTAATTTCATGACCATTAGCCTAATTTTAAATAGTACCATTAACAATAATGTATTGATAAATTGATGAAAATACTGTATAGTCATAAAATAAACCATTGACTTTATTAGAAAATTTTATATGAAATAAATGTAGTTACATTACTTACATATAGGGGATGCTCTTCTCATGTGGAACAATGAACTGTTGAGTCACAAACACTTAACTATAGTATATACGTGTTATAGTTTTTAGCATTATTTTCACATTATTTGAATTTATATTGTTTGAAGTATGTACTGCTTAAAAAGACACTTTTCTTGCTTTCATATTTGCAAAAGCAGAAATAAGGTCTTCGTAGTCTAATTTTTGACCGATTTCATGTTTAATTGAAATCATGGCAAGTCCTTCCAATCTAGTTTCGGCCATTGTTGAGCGTAAATAAGTTTTAATAAGCTTCAGTTTTGAAAAACTACGCTCACCACTTGCTACCGTTACAGGCAAAGTTAGTAATATTCTTAAGGCTATAGCGACATTAGGAGCAGTGTTATTTTCAATAATATAACGAAGAACTTCAATTGGCGGTGTATTTTCTGGTACTAATTTGGATACTACTTTCAGTTCATCACATAGCTCAATGGCATCAATGTCTCTATTTTCTTGATGTGTTAAAACGCCTTCTAGGTTTTTACATTTGTTTAAGAGCTCATTTGTCGTCTCAGATTTCAATTTAGGGATGTTATATAAAAAGGAAAAATGTGAACTGTGATGTTCTAATTGCTCGAACCTTTCTTCAATAGAATTAGTTGCAACATCAATAATAAAAAAGAAAAATTCAATTTTGAATTTAGTTTTGGGATCCAAAATAGGTTCATCTCTTGCTTCATAGTTGTGTTGCTTTTTCTGCCGACGCACTCTAGTACATTCAAACGTTGGTATCAAATCAGGATCAGCTTCAACTTTCTCAGCTAATGTTGTAGCATCAACAAGAAAATTTTGAAATGATTCATCATTTCTGAGATTCTTAAGGCTTTGGAGAACATTTCTCAAAGTTGTTATGGCACTAGTCAATTCCATTTTTATGCTTTACAACAGTTTACTAGCAACATTAATTTCGTTTAAAACATAGTGCCATATAACCAGACAACATAAAAATTAAAAATCTCTGAGTTTTAGGGCAAGGGTTTCAGCTTCATGTCTCGCCATTTTGTCTACTGACTCGTCATCAGCAATTTCTATCAATGCATCATAAAATTCCTCAATATAATATTTTAAAGGACGAATGTCCTCGATTCTAGATTCCCAGCGAGTTGTACTTAGTGGCTTGGGCGTTAGAGTTGTAATATGTTTCTTAAGGATTCCCCAACGCAGTGTTGACGCTGAGAAAAACACATACAATTTCTGAACAGTTTCAAAAAATAAAACCCCTTCTTAGATGACATCGCGGCATCATTGACCACCAAGATGAGAGAATGAGAACAGCAAGGGATATAAAAAGCTCTCGGGTTCAAGTCCTTAATACGTTGTTGAACTCCTGAATGTTTTCCTTTCATATTTGATCCATTGTCAGACCCCTGGCCACGCATGTTTGCGATTGGAATGTCCATGTCTCAGGTCTGACAATTTTCTTAGAATGCATTCGGTTAACGCTGAGCCTGTAGTGGCTTCTACAGCAATGAAACCAAGAAAATGCTCATGAATGTTGATATCATCTGGATTCGTATTAACAAATCTTACAACTAGTGTTAATTGTTCAGTGTGATTTACACCGGGAGTTCAGTCTGCAACTATGCTATAATATTTAGCTTTCTCCACCATATAAATTATTTCTTTTTTATGGTTCCAGAGAGAAGAGCAATCAATTCATTTTGAATGTTTTTCCCAAGGTAATGTTGGGTCGATCCACGAGCTCCTCTCATTAAATGTTCACACATAGCCCCTTTAAATCTGGCAATCAGTTCAACAAGCTTTAAAAATTTCCATTTTTAGGGTCATGTAATTTATTAGATGTTCCACGAAATGGCAAGCATTGTTGGCTCAAGAACCGGACAATAGCAATTAGGCATTCTATTATGCTCCTCCAGTGTCGAACTTCTGAATTTAATAACTTTTGTTGCATTGAATCAATTGTCTCTGCTGATTTAAGCCTGGACGATTATTCAATCCACTTTGTATGGGACTCCAAGTGGTTTTGAGATTTTTCGGGTTCATTAAGATACACATACAAATGAATCCCAATCATTATAGCCATCAGTAATGAGTGACATTTTATTACTGGAAAACAACCTACAGCAGAAACAAAATACATAATCTTTTTCTTTTGAATACACTAACCATGATCGATTAATATGTTCTCCATTGCTTAGCTCCCTAGTGTAAAAATGTAGTGAAAATTTCCGACCATTAGAGCTGCGCGGAAAAACGAACTCATTTTTTTGGGGTCTTTTTTACGATTTCCAGTCGTTCGGTATCGCTTAAAGAAGGATTCCATCTTGCCGGATGTCGTAGATTTGTGATAGGTGAATTAAGACTTGGTTTGGTCCCTTCTGAATAGCAATAGAAACAAGTGATAGCTCAGTGGGAGATGAAAAATAGAAATAGATTTCACGAGTGAGATGGAGGAAATAATAGAGGCTGTCCCTGAAATCGAGAATCTTCTCTTCTTCAGCCTATTTTCTACAACAGATTGAGAGGAGTCGGACAGTCTATTATTATATATATATATATATATATATATATATATATATATATATATATATATATATATATATATATATAAATCACTCACATACACACACACACTTAAGTGACGACAGTTAGACGCACATACGTGAAAACTATGACAAATGGAAATATAGATAATTGGGAACGAACTGACCGACACACTGGAATAAGTTTAAGTGAATTTTAATTATCATAATAAAATTCCATCACAACACATAAAATTACATCAAACATATACAAATAGTCATAAAGTCAATGAATTGCTACAGAATGATAGACCCATTGGTATGATATTTTCCCTCGATGTATAGCCCACAGTCCTGTTAGAAGAAAAGTGATAGCCCCAAAGAGTCACGGATACATATGCTATAGTCTAAGATTTCCCTTTAGAGGTATGAACAGACCTGTTTGCTTTAAACCATGATTACGAGTAACACAAGAGAGAAAACCGGACTGATTCTAAAGGCGACGAACTGGAACGGACTACGGACTACGACTTATGGAACATGGAACACAAGAAGTATAAATGGGAAGGAAGAGGAGCTGGTGGAAGAGATGAGGAAAGCAAAACTAGAAATCCTGGCTATAACGGAAACAAAGAAAAAAGGACAAGGAGTCATGGATCTCAATGGCAACACGCTGCTCTACAGTGGTGTACCCATATCCGAAAGAGCTAAAGGGGGTGTGGGTTGCATTGTGGCCCAAAATCAAAAAGATAGTATCAAGGGGTGGAACTTTGTCTCAGAGCGCATTATGGTTGTGAAACTAAAAGAAGGAGAAACCATAGTCAACCTGGTCATAGTGTATGGGCCAAATGAGGATGAGAGAGCAGAGGTTAAGGAGGAATTCTTCGAGCTGCTTCAAAGGACAGTGGATGACTGCCTAGATGAAGTTATCATGCTCGGAGATTTTAATGCCAGAGTTGGAAATGACCATGCTAGATGGGGTGGAGTTATCGGAAGATATGGAGAAGATACTCTCAATGACAATGGAAAGCGACTCCTTAGATTCTGCAGTGAGCAGAATCTGATCATTACAAACACAAAGTTCCCCCATAAGCGCATACATGCATACACTAGATGTGAACCAACAAAGAATGAGAAGTCAGTGATCGACTATGCCATCGTTCGGAGAAGCTCATTCAAATATGTCCGAGATGCAAGAGTCTGGAGGGGGCCAGAGATTGGAAGTGATCACTACCTGCTAACAATCAAACGAACAACTGAAAGAGTTGCTCAGCCTAGGAACTGCTCAACATCACGCAAGAAACGAAATAAACGAGCAGGAGAAATGTGCATTAGGACCTACAAGCTGAGAGAGCCAGAAATTAAGACCAGATATCAGGGGCTTATTGCTGCATTGGTGAGCAACACAGAAGAACAACCTGATGACTTGGAAACCCTCTGGATTAAATTCAAGGATATCATAAAGACAGCTGCTGCAGAAGCATGTGGAGAAGTCCGACTTGGGAACCAGAGAAGGAGGACACCTTGGTGGACAGAGGAAGTCAAAGAGAAAATAAGAGAGAAGAAAATGGCATGGAAACAATACTTAGGAGCTAAAAACACAGCAGGACAAATAGAGAAATATAGAGAATATGTGACACTCAGAACAGAAGTAAAGAACAAAGTGCTAGCAGCAAAACAGAAGTCCTGGGAAGAATTTGGAGAAAAGCTAGAAAAAGATGCACAAGAAAACCAGAAATTGTTCTATAAGACCCTAAAGAACATGAGGAAGGAAAAACAATGCCCTCTCAAATTTATAAAGGACAAGCAAGGCAAATTGCTTACTGCCCCGAAGGAAGTAATGGAAAGATGGAAAGAATATTTCTCAAAACTCCTTGATGGTGAGCAAGGTCAAACATCAGAAATGATAACCACTAGCACAGAAGAGGAAACCAATGGTGATGAAGATGACATAAAGATGGAAGAACTGAAGGCAGCACTGGAGAAAATCAAGATGGGCAAAGCAGCAGGGCATGATGGTATAACACCAGAAATGGTTAAGTACATGGGAGCATCAGGCGACCTGTTACTCTTAAGGGTCCTACAGGCAGCATGGTGCAACAAGACCATACCAAAGGATTGGGAGATCGCCATCATAACACCAATTTTCAAAAAGGGTGACAATCGACAGTGTGGAAACCATAGAGGCATATCCCTTCTCAGTGTCCCTGGAAAAATCTACTCTAGAATCCTAGAGCAGAGACTCCGACGCCTAGCTGAGCCACAATTGGATGAGGTCCAGTGCGGATTCCGAGCAAACCGAAGTACTCAAGACCTAATCTTCACACTCAGACAGCTGAGTGAAAAGGCCCTTGAGTATAAGAGTGAGATCCATCTTTGTTTCATAGATCTGGAAAAGGCGTTTGACAGGGTCCCTTGGAGCAAACTTTGGGACTGTTTGGCAAGGAAGAATATTCCAGCACCTCTGATTCATGCTATACAGAGCTTCTACAAGTCTTGCAGAAATTATGTGAGGACAGCAAACTATAAGTCAGAAGAGTTCAGGACCACCACTGGTGTAAGACAAGGTGATATCCTATCACCTTACCTCTTCATACTCCTTATGGACGATGTCATCAAGTCATGTAAGGAGAGAACAAGAAAGTATTCAGTGGGGTACTGGAAGATGAGACAGGTCTATATTTCAGAGCTGGCATTTGCTGATGATGTTGCCCTGATTGCTAAATCAGAGGCACATCTCCAATCCAACCTGCAAGTCTGGAAGGAAGAGCTGGAGAAGAGAGGGATGGTCATAAGCAGCTCTAAAACAAAATGCATGGTGATATCACGAGAAGAAAGAAGACATCAGATTAAGCTGGGAGAACAGGTCCTGGAGCAGGTCGACCACTTTAAATACCTCGGAGCTATTATAGACCGAAAGGGAGGCATCAAAGAAGAGTTGGCCACTCGAAAAGCAGCAGCTGGGAGACTTTTTCAGGCCATAAATCGAGGATTCCTCAGCAAGAGAGAGGTTGGTAAGAAAACAAAGATGGCTGTATACCGCTCCACCTATGTCCCAGTCTTAACATATGGATGCGAGTCATGGGCAATGACTACAACCCATAAAAGCCAGATCCAAACCTCAGAAATGAGATATCTGAGGAAGGTGGTTGAAGTAACAAGAAGAGACATGGTACGCAACCAGACGATACGTCAAGGCCTTAAATCCTACCCCCTGCAGACCCAAGTAGAACAGTCCCAATTAAGATGGTTTGGCCATGTCTGCAGAATGGGAGAAGATCGGATACCATGACAAGCATGGGAAACAAAGAGCCAAGGATCCAGACCCCGAGGACGACCCAGAGTCCGCTGGGAGGACAACATTAGACAATCTTTGAAGGATCGAGGACTAGAATGGAACCAGGCCAGGAGGAAGACAGCCGATAGGATAGTCTAGCGCTCTCTCTTCCAAACCTCTACACCTCACGGTAGAAGGGGAACGACTAAGTAAGTAAGGTATGAACAGACTTTGATACTCTAATCTATCCTAAGGAAAATATTGTTAGCAACAAAAAAAAACTTGCATTAAGAAGTTTAAGACAGCAAAATGGGTGCCAAAAATACAACCATAAAGGAATCACTCGGTTCTGCATTCACTCTATTCAGTCAGCCGTGATCACTAGCTTACATTCGTACTTACAACTTTGGTAGCAACTTCTGGAAAAACAATTTTTTTAGGACATGCACATACAGAATCTCCAGTGGTAGTCTTGGCCAAGGGAACCCCAGCTCCACAAAGATAGGTTGAATTCACCACTTAAGGGAACGTTTCCTTGGTTGTTCTTATTTTTGGATATCTGTTTCTGTCACATTAAAATTGTCCAGGCACGAACGTTAACAACGAGCAAAGTGTCAATAGCTTAGATTTCTAGTAACTAGGAATGTCAGGTTGGTGCCTTCTCTCAGTATAGGACTTTATTTGGTCACACCACAACTAGTCAGAACTCCGTCGGAATGTTACTGATAGTAATATTTTACTTGCCACAAGGGCTGAAAATGTACTTGAGGTTTTTCTCAGGAAGAATTAAATCTGGCGCGATAGGCCCGTTACTTCATTTAATCTTAAAGTTCATGTAATGGGTACTCTGTCGCTCTGGATGCCAGCGCAATGCCAGACAGGTTTTACTTTATACACCCAAGTCTTTAAGAAAAAAATGTTTGTTTTTTTTTTGTTCTTCACAGATGTTTCTCAGTACTAAAACCGTTGGTAAAGTTCGGCTACCCCAGTTTCACTGAATAAAGAAAAAAAAACATATAAAATACTTATACATACTATTTACTTCGGTTATAACTTACATTATAACTGCAGGCGGAGAGCTTGACTTATCGTTTAGAACTCACTTGAAATAAGTTATATTCCCAAAATCAGTCATCATGAATTAGAAATACTTACGTATTTCGTCAATACTCAATGATGAATCAGTGCAGTTATAAGTTAGTTTAAAATATTCTCGACTAATTACTAGCAATTTAATTAAATTTATTTATAGCTGCATGAGTTTAAGCTAGAAATTATAATTTATTTTGCTATCCACTGAAACACGTCAACTAGAGAATATAACAGACTTATAAATTAATCCTTCTGCACAGAAATCTACTAGATAAAATGAAATAGGCGATTATCACTAAATCACTCAATACTACTAGATATATATATATAATATTTACCTCCAAACAGAACTACGGGTATCACAACGAAACTAAGAGTTTCACTTATAAATATAAGTATCTAGAACGAAGCGATCACGTCTACTGCAACTAGGAGTATGAATGAATAGTCTAAGCTACTGGGGTAGATATTTGAAAACGGACAAAGGATGCCACGCTATGTCTCCAAAACCCCGTCTCCCCTCTCCTCTTAACACTTCACATCACCTTAGACGCTGGCCATAACTGCCAAAACGCGTCTTCACACCTACTACGACATGTCTCATTTCTGAGCGATGCAGATTGGCGCCTTCCACACCTCACGCCGAGAAACTAGCCGACGAAAAGGCTCGTGTCAGATGAAAATGTAGACAAATGTCTGCTCTCTATGTCTGACGCGAGACGAATTCTCACACTATTTCGTTCACATCCAGGGACTGACATATTACACAATAAAATGCGTTACTAGTATGAGAAAAGAAACGGCAAAAGTCAGAATGGGGAAAGTAATATTTTGTCGCAAACGAACGAATGCGAAAAACAGGAAAAGGATAAAAGAGCGATAATAAAGTAGAGGACACGGGTAGAAAAGAAAAGAATATAGAAAATTTATTGATCATAAATCTCTATGCGACACCGGATCAGTGTAACTCTCAAGTTCATCACTTAAATCTCTGGAATTGGAAACGGTCAAATCAGTCTCATTTTCGACATTGTTAGTAATATCTACGTTACTGGGGTCCGAGTTAGAAGTACTTGCCATGAGCTCAGAATCATTTGTTTCGGTACATTTGCTTATTTTCTTCTGTCCTACATCAGCTGCTTCAGTTTTTAGATATTTATGTAAAGCCCCGCTATGTTTTTGAATATCGCGTTCTTTTTCCGTTTCCGATATTCGGCACCTGATAGTTTTTTTTTCTTTTATCGGACATTATATCTATTTGAATATTAAAACTTTTAATAAACCCTACAATAAAATGTATTATTTAGTAAAGAATGGAGGCTGAAGCACTGTACTAATTTCCATAAAACGTTTAAAAAACGTATTTATCACTGTAACACATAGCACACTAACACTGAGCAAAATCAACTTCCTTGAATGCACACTCGAAAACAACTGAAACATTCGAGCGGCCAACATAGAACGGTCGATAAAAAAAAAAAATTCCTGATTCCAACGCCAAGTTAATTAATTCCCGTCTCTCGTTCAGCCATGCCGGAAGATTTATCGTGGCCTGTCTTCAGTTGACCACTGAACACGGAAATATAATCCTCTGGGAACCACCGTGATTTCGACCAAGCGAATAAATTGTACTGACGTCCCTAAAGAAATACCTTATAGTGCCTTTGTAGGAGAAGATAGCATTAGGATCGTATGGCAGAACTATTAGTGAAGACTTGAAAAACAGCTAAAGAACAAAACGCAGGTGCAAATATTTCGTAGAGAAAACAGACAAAATGTGAAGAAATAGAAAAGTAAGGAATTTTAAAATAATCTAGACTAAACCTTCGAACACTGCGTGACACGATCCACAGAGGGTTTATTTCAGGAGCCGTTCAGGTTATTCAGTCAAAATCCCGGTCGATGACACTCTTACAAATGTTCGGGCTTGAACCTTGAACACCTGATCGCTAGCGCAGTGTGGTAACCATTACACCAGCGCGGCTTCCAGGCGGAATATTTTGACGGAATTGTAAAAATAAGTAAAAAGATTTTTTGCCGCCCCCCAAAGCTTGCCACTCCGTGCAAATGCACGTGTTGCACCGTCGGTAGAGCCGGCCCTGATCTAGAGACGTAAATAGAATGTTCGAGATCAGCGAAGATTGACCAATAAATTTAATCCAAAAGATTTGGGTTAACGAATCAGAGAGTGGCAAGAAAACACACCATGCTGAGATGACCAGAGGTCATTAGTTAGTCATGAGATGGTGATTAGTCAGTGAGAGGTGCTAAGAAGTTTTCGAGCAGCTGTGCGGGCACGTTGTATGTCTGTGGTTTTACAGACTGACTCTTATGAGTATATACGAGGGGCGTTCAGAAAGTAATGCACCACATCGTTTTTCTCAGGAACTGTTTATTCGAAAAGCATGAAATTTATACACTATATACATGGATATGTCATGTAAACATCGGTATTATTCAACATAATCCCCATCAACTTGTACGGCTTTATGCCAGCGCAAAACAAGTGCATGTATTCCTAGCCCGTACCAGATTTTGTCTTGATCATGTAGCCATTTCTTCGCTGCATGAATCACTCCTTCATTATCTTCAAACCTTGTCCCACGGAGTGCATCTTTAAGTGGACCAAATAGATGAAAATCAGAGGGTGCCAAATCGGGACTATAGGGTGGATGGGGTAGTACAGTCCAACCCAATTTGGTGATTGCTTCCCGTGTTGCCAGACTTGTGTGAGGGCGCGCATTGTCGTGAAGGAGAAGCAGGTCTGCTGGATTCTTGTGCGGCCAAACTCTGCGAAAACGTTGATTGAGTTTTTTCAATGTCTTAATGTAAGCTTGCGAATTGATTGTCTCTCCTCTTGGCATAACGTCCACAAGAATCACACCTTCAATGTCCCAAAAGACAGTGATCATGACCTTTCCAGCTGAAGGAATTGTCTTGAATTTCTTTCTTCTTGGTGATTGCGGATGATGCCACTCCATTGACTGTCTTTTTGTCTCAGGTTCAAAATGATGTGCCCTGGTTTCGTCACCTGTAACGATCTTAGCCAAAAAGTTCTCTCTATCAGCATTGAAACGCTCCAACAATTCAGACGAAATTGCTTTCCTTTGCAATAGGTGGTCATTTGTGAGACTTCGAGGAACCCATCTTGCGCAAACCTTAGAAAATCCGAGTTTTTATAACTGCATTTGCACTACCAATGCTGACTGACAGCTGTAAGGCCAATTGTTGAGTAGTGATTCGCCTATCAGTAAGAATAATGCCCTCAGTGCATTTCAACATTTCTGCGTTAGTGGCTGTGGCAGGACGTCCACAGCGCGGCCGATCAAGCAGCTCCGTATCTCCACTTCCTGATTCATTGATTCTCTAAACCCAGCGACTGACTGTACTCCTGTCGACTGCAAAACTTTCATACACATCACATAGACGCTTGTGAATATTCACAACAGTTTCCTTCTCTGCAACGAGAAATTCTATCACAATTCGCTGTTTATAACGCAAGTTGCTAACACGCTCCATTTCAACGGTTTAGGGCAGCCGTATTATTTGGCCCGTTGCGGTGCAATTTAGTGCACACAATTGGCACATGCCATATTTGAAGTGTGCAAAATTTCATGCTTCTATCTTCATTATCAGCTGAGAAAAACGATGTGGTGCATTACTTTCTGAACGCCCCTCGTACATATGTCCAGCTACTTCAAGCAAGTGTTAGTCTATGAAGGAGATAGATGTTATTTCTGTGGTATACAGTGAGTTTTTGTTTCTATAGGAGATCAGAGATTATGCTGTCTTGTAAGCATTTGATTTTGAATACATTATGCAATAGACAGATTCTTGTTTCCAGGAAAGTTTTGTAGAGGCATGATTTGCCAGTTCGCTATGAGAACTCTATGACTAAGTATAAAGGAAACGGAAGGCTATGAATATAAAGGAAACTGAATATTATTGAGGAGCAACTTTAAGTATAGGTTGGTCTATCAAGAGATACATATTACTTCTAAGAAACAGTGAGGGTTTATTTCCCCATGAGAACCACAATTATGCTCTCACTTGTAAGTATCTGACTGTGAGTATGCATTACGCATAAGATAGATTCTTGTTTCCAGGAATGTTTTGCAGAGGCATGATTAGCCAGTTCGGAAAGAAAAACCTATAAATATTTAAAAGATACGGAATGCTGTTGAGGAGCATAGGTACCACAAGTAAATAGTAGCAGATTTGGGAAGACTAAGAATGTCTACAGGAGATAATATGATAAAGAGGAATATGAAAGTTTACAAGACATAGAGCTCACATATGAAGTACCCGTGATGTTCAAGGATCCAATGTATGATTAGGTGCGTGCTCCATTATTTGAATTACTTGCCATGCTTGTTAACAGTATTGTGTAATTAAAAGTTTTAAAGGATCAGCATGAATTTGATTTCGTCCTTAAATGTTGCTGAACGTATGCCATTATTGTTTACACTACCACTATATGAGAAGTCACTATAACATCAAAGAAGGAACTGAACGAACCTGGGATAGAAAAAGGATAGTAGTATCATCCAAGAATTACCACCTCTGGCGGAGTTGAGCAGTAATAATATTAACTTGAACTTGGAAGATAAAGGAAGAACTGTACTACTACTACTACCTATACACACGAGTATTGTAACCACCAGATAAGGTAACTAACTACAACGGTTACATACGGCTAATTGGTGCCGTGATAACTTTTAACTTGAACGGTTACATACGTCTTAATTGACGCCGCGACCAGTCCTTCTTAGTGACAACATGGCTACATCACATGCTGATCAAATGTATCAACAGCAACAACAACAGATACAACAACAAGCTACATTTGTTCCCCGTCCACTTCCTCCGGAACAGGAACCTACAATGGCTGCGCTCAAAAGTATCACTGACACATTGCATAACGTTGACCATTATGCAAAGTATAACCAGATTAGGTCGGTTATCACGCCTTTTATAGGGGATTCTAAAGCGTTTCGAAGAGGGTTAAAAGATGTCAATAAGTTTGCCACTATGGTAAACACATGCACAGATTCAGACCGCAAACGAATTTTATATTTGTCACTAGACTCCTTGGTCGCTGATTTCTTAAGAAGACGTGAAAATGCATAACCCAATGAAACTTATGATTCACTTAAGAAAGAGTTGGTACAATGTTACAGTGATATTACCAATACGGAACACGCATGGTCACTCCTTCGTCGGATTAGACAAGAACATAAAGAACCCATTCGTGATAACTTTAAACTACAACGGTTACAATGCATAGTGACACCAGACGGGGGAACAAGCAAAGACGTCAAGAACAGAATGAATAAAGCGAGAACAGCTTTTGCTAGTGTCAACAACATCTAGAAGTCTTCCCAGTACAGCACAAACACCAAATTAAGATTATATGAGAGCCGTGTACTTTCTGTACTTCTCAATGGTGCGGAATGCTGGAGAATAACAGAGAAGAAAATGTCGAAACTGTAAATAAATAAATGTCGAAACTGTCCTCCTTCCACACAATCTGCCTAAAGAAAATTATCCGAATCTTTTGGCCGAATACTATCACTAACCAAGAACTACTTACTCGGAGTAACCAATAGGACATGCACACCATCATAGCTGGCAGACGCTGGAGTTAGGTTGGCCACGTCCTCGGAAGAGAACCTGATGCCTTCACAAAAACAGCTAAGCTATGGACCCCGAAGTACAACGAAAGAGAGGCCGACCAAAAACAACTTGGCGGAGTACTGTGGAGGCCGAGATGCAAAGAATGAACCAGAGCTGGGGCACTGTACGAAGGATGGCCGCCGACCGAACACAATGGAAGCAGTTTGTTGCTGTCCTACAAGATGCCACCAGGTGTGATGGCCACTGACTGGTTTGACAGTCGGCGGCTAAGGATCAAAGAAGAAAAAGGCACACATAAAGGTATGTTTCAGGCATTCGTGAGAAATAAAAACGTAGAAAAAATAGGGCGATCCAGCCTAAGTTAATGACGCATGGACAACTGAAGTACAACCGGTAATCCACTCACTTCTTTTTTTTCTGTTGTCTTGTTGTCTACTTCTTTATTTCTCACGAGTGCCTGAAACATACTTGTATGTGTGTAATATTTATTTATTTACTGTTTACAAGCCTCAGGTTTCCCCTCTTTATTTGGTTAAATATTCATAAACAGATCGTGCATGTTATGAGATGTATATCTTCTTCTTCTTTGATTCTTAGCCGCCGACTTTCAGAGCAGTCAGTGGCCATTACGCCTGGTGACGTCTTGTAGGGCAAAAACAAATTGATTCCACTTTGCTCGGTCGGCGGCCATCCTTCGTACAGTGCCCCAACTCTAGTTCATTCTTTGCATCTCAGCCTCTACAGTCCTCCGCCAAGTTGTTTTTGGTCGGCCTCTCTTTCGTTTTCCTTCAGGGGTCCATAGCATAGCTGTTCTTGTGATGGCATCGGGGTCTTTTCTGAGGACATGGCCAACCCAGCTCCAGCGTCTGCCAGCTATGATGGTGTGCATGTCCTCTTGCTTGCTCCGAGTAAGCAGATCTTGGTTGGTGATGGTATTCGGCCAAAAGATTCGGAGAATTTTTCTTAGGCATGTTGTGTGAAAAGAGGACAATTTCAACATTTCCTTCTCTGTAACTCTCCAGCTCTCCGCGCCATAGAGAAGCGCAGAAAACACACAGCTCTGATATAATCCTAATTTTGTGCTTGTGCTGTAGGCCTACTGATAGGACTTCCAGATGTTGTTTAGACTAAAAAAGGCTGTTCTTGCTTTGTTCATTCTGTTGTTGATGTCTTTGCTTGCTCCGCCGTCTGGTGTTACTATGCATCCTAGGTATGTGAAGGCGTCTGTCTGTTCCAGTTGGTGATTCCTTACTGATATGGGCTCATGGTTGCTCACATTGAGCGTCATGATCTCTGTCTTCTTTAGGTTGATGTTCAAGCCCACCTGCTGGCTATACTAATTAAGTCTATCCATTTTTTCCTGGATGTGTTGATGTGAATGTGCTATCAGTGCAATATCATCTGCATATTCCAGATCTTCCAATGTAGAAAATGTAGTCCATCTTATTCCTCTTGGATTGACCTCTGTTGTCTGGCGCATCACCCAGTCTATGACTGTTAAAAATAGAGTGGTTGATAAGGGGCATTGTTACGATAGTTTTATTGATATCGTCTGCTAGAATTGGCAGTGCGCATTTTTTGGGGTCAATAGAAATAATATAAATTGATTTTTATACTTCACGGATTAATGAACGCGAAATACACGGTCAAATTATGACGTGTTAGCGTCGATAAGGTCACGCTTCGTGACTTAGTTACTGTACCCTTGTTACGTTGTCCGTCAAGCCGTGAAGTCGTGTTTTTACCTCCTTCCAAGGTTGATAGGCTTTGCTAATAGCCATATTTATGTAAAGTGATACCAGGACTCAGGGTCAGTCCAGATAATAATATATACAAGCAAATTCATAAGGTTAGTGATTAACCTGCGTTACGGAAGGATGGTTGATAAGTAATTTGATTATTTTCGTCAAGACTTATGTGCTCACTTCTGGCTGTCTGAATCCCAGCAGCACATGTATATAGCCATGATGTTCTGCCGACATGAATTCATTATGATACGGACGGATAAGAATATATATGCAAGTAAATTCTAATGAACTGTATGTGAATGTATACCTACGTGAAATGTCTTCGTGTGTGAATTGTTTAATAAATCATGGACTCCAAGTTGAAGACTTATCGACATCGATACGTTACGGCTGTGTGTTGAATTGACAATGTTGATTATTATGGTAGTGAAGAACTCTTCCGATGAGAAGATGTATAATACAATAATGAGCTCCGAAAGGAACCAATGTCTTCTTGGACATTCAACACATAATGAGTCCATATAACGGTAACCCTCTTTTGAAGATTATAAACGAACGAAGCACGCATTCGCGATTCAACAAAATAATGAACCAGCTCTGAACCAGTATCTTTATCAGCTTATTCCACCCTTATCAGCTGGTGTCCAGATGTGGTGTGGAATTATAATCTAATCGTCAAAATTATCAAAGAATACCGAGTTCAGAAGAAAAAATTCCCTTCGAGCGAAAATTGACACTTTTTGCGTGTACACCTATGACGTCAGACGCCCTTAGCAACAGTACGATTCTTCACTATCAATGGCAGCCACATTTCAACGTCTTTGAAGAAAAGAATTTCTAAACGCTCAATCAACCATAGAAACTAGAATCAACCGTCACCATCATGCAATACGAGCTCTTCTGTCTGTTGGCGAAGCAGGCACTGTACGAATTTATCTAGGCTAAAAGCTAAGTAATTGTTTTCGCTCTTACGCTGTCATGTCCTCTTTGCTATTTCGCCGACATGTCTTTTGCAAATCATTGTTTAATGTTGATTGTGATTTTCATATATATTATGTTGTATTATACATGTTAGCGGGTTGGTTGGCGAGGGAGCTGAAACCTCTGGAATGTCGCGAAAAGCTGACCACAGAGATTTCAGTCGTTCTTAGGGTTTATTGAAGTTTTGCAATCGGTACGGGAGCCCCCTAACAAATTAACCAGGGAACTGTTCTGCTCGACATTGCAAGATTTCGATACTAAGTGTTTTAGCTGTGCAGTTCTGTGAATAACTGGTGTATTTTTCTGTACTAATTTCATTTTTATTCAGTTTTGTAATAATGTTCGTAATCTATCTCGTCAATTCTGATCTTTCTATAACTTATTTCATAGATTTTGTATTAACTGTTATGAGTCCATTGTTACGTCACTGATTTTTGAGTACATGTTTCATCTTGACTTAGTTCAATCCTTGACCTTCTCAGTGTACTTCCGATTTTTTCTCCTTAGTTTATATATTCATTTTATGTCTGAAATTGTCTGTTTGTGATGTGCTAATGTTCTGTACAGTTTAGTTTATTGTTTGTCTTAGTTATTCATTTCATATATTAATGATATAATAATGTTATAAATTTATTATTAATAGAATAATACAATAATTTGATTAATTTTTACCAAATCGTTTGATGACTTAGGTGATGTCATCTAGTTGCAGTAGTAGTCCAATATACTATTGAAGCATATTGTAGATTATGACGAGGGCATAATAGCATAATAGATAGTGATAAATAACTTTGGTTTATGGTTTGCCTTGAATAGGACAAACATATTAGATAATAATTAGTACATTTTCATAGTACTACAGTGTGAACTGAGCACATGTATATGATTAAATAACATAATTATAGAGGGACAATACTCATAATTATTGAAGGATAATATTAGATGCATGATATAAATTCAGCATCATGGATTAATAAGGGTATACTACATTCGTATAATGTAATGGTTATACATTATTGATATAAATTACTTAGTTACAAAATAGTTGTGGAACTTACAACTAATAATACAAGAGTATTATTATTGTTTATATTGAGTATTCATACATTGAGTAAGTACAAATAATTGCATAAATTCTATTGGTGATTACGATAGACTATTAATTACTTACAAAAATTAACGTCAAGATGCTTACCTTAGATCATTTTATTAAAAACGGGAAAGAATTTGGAAAAAAAGGAGAAGCTCTCGTATCATACGCAGTGGCGGAATTTGCAAAATATAAAGAAGAACTTAGACGAGAAGAAGAAGAACGTGAACTTAAATTAGAAAAGCAAAGAGAAATTGCTAGACAAGAAGAAGAGAATAAATTGAGACGAGAGGAAATTATAAGGCAACAAGAAATGGAATTGCAACGTCTTAAGTTTGAAACTGCAAAATTACAGGCACAAAGTGCTAATACGAGCCAGAATGATAATTCACAAAATGGATCTTCATCCAACCAAAATAAACCTTAATACAACTTTAAATTACCACATTTCAAATTGAACTTCGACGACCTTGGATCGTACCTGGCACGTTTCGAACAGGTATGTTTAACATATAACTTACCAAAACAAGCATGGGCTTTAAAACTTAGGGAATTGTTGGACGGGGAACCATTAAGTGCAGTTCAGAATGTTGACCCAACAATAGCTGGTGACTATGACGCCATTAAAGCCTTATTATTACGTCGTTTCCATTTGGACGAAGAGGGTTGCAGATTACGTTTTAAGAGTATTCTACCATATTCTAATAAAGACTTTACAGATTTTATTGCGAACATACGCAATACCTTTAACAGATGGGTGGAACAGGCAGGTGTCAACAAATCATACGACAAGTTAGTCGATTTGTTACTGAGGGATAAAGTGTTATCCTCTGTCAGCCCACCGTTCTTTGCCTTTTTGCAAGAACGAAAACCACCTACGATCGATGAATTAGAAAAAATTTCAATACATTATTGCACAGCTCATCCGAATGCGAGCATTTCTAACTCGCTAATAAGGGAACCTCTACCTGTGGCCTCTAATATGTCATACCACAGTCATGACAAACCAAGAACACACAGCGTAGAAAGAAGTCGCTTCAAAGGAAATTATAATGTTAATTTTCATAAGGGACATAATAATTTTAACAATAAGAGTGACTTTAATAGAGGAAGACAACAAAATAGGAATTATTCACCTCAGTCGAGATACAACAATGGTCAACATAACGCAAATCATAATCGATCATATAACTATAACACTAGTAACAATTGGAATAACAATAATCATGGTATGAGACATCGAGATAAAAGTTACTACAGGGGACAACGGGATAATTCTAATGATTGTAGCAAATATGATTTTGCTGGGGAGGTTATGATGGTATCCTAAAACAATGAAAAGGTGTCTGCTATAACCGTGTGAGGTCAAGCACATGTAGGTCTCTGACTCTATAAATGATGATGATGAATTATGTGCAGAGAACCTAACGCTACCTCCCTAGGTCTCACACGGTCACTATTATGGCTCTAGTGTATGGTGTATGGTGTACCTAGTGTCTAGGGGAGAAATGAAATGATGGTACACAACAGTCAAACACTTTAAGTTTCTATAAAGAAGATAATAAAACTAGCAGTTAAGTTTTTCTTTGAACAAATTTTTTTTTTACTATTTATTTTGCCTGTCCATTCATAGCTTGTGGACAGGTCTTTGAAAATAAGGACAAGATAGTTTACAGAAAAGAACAATTAAAATTTTGGGACAATTTGCCCAATAACTAAAAAGTTATTATGTATTTATATATATGTCTTTCCTGTAGGAAATATTAAAAGAATTCACTTTATTCATATAAAGGGAGAGTCACTGTAGATGAGGGCTGTAGTTCATCCTACCCCCATAAACGTCCTGTGTATTGTTTTGAAACACAAGAAAATGTAGAGATGCCCCAGATGTCTAACACATCACCTGGGAGTCCTTGTTGTAAGATATTTCAATGTGTAGTTGCAGAAAGTTTCAATTTCACCACTCGCCAAAGCTCCTACTGGTATATTCGACAGCATATAAGTCTGGTTGGAGACTGGTTGGCGTTTATTAGTACTCAGCAGGTTTCCTGTCACCAGCCGGCAACAGGAACATAGACCCTCTGCAACAAAAGGACACCCTGGTCTTTTATCTCTGATCACTTATTCTAACACTTAATTTCCTACGTGGGTATGGGGTCAGCCTCGCGTGCCTTACAAGTGCACTAGCCCCGAATTGTACAGGACTCCCACCTTGTTGTGACCACACCTCAGGTCCTTATAGCAGATACGCCACTGTACGTTCACATACTTTTCCTCAATACAATAATGTGGAGTAACCACATTTCCTTTGATATGATATTCTCTTCTTTTCTTTTCAAATATATTTGCTTCAGGCATGTTAACAGTGTTCATTGAACACAGAGGCTTACTAGTATATGCTAATACAATAATATGACAACATAATCATAACAACATACATCAGTTAGATACCGTTTAATGTGAGGATTCAACAATGTCTGCTCCCGACATGTCCTTCACTTTTTCCCAATAGCAGTATCTAACTTTGTAGTTGGACCAAACATATTAAATTTCATAAAATATCCTTACCACAATCAAGAAATATATAAACAAATGACGCTGACTGTGTGAACAAATGGCCTCAGCTTCCTCCGAACTGCACAGACTGTGAATTTATTCTTTATTTAAGTTTAGAATTAACACAGCTATTTCTCAGCGTATCTGAATACAATTTTTAGTTCAACTGGCAATGAATAGTCAAAGCCTTTTGCTAATATTTACTAGCACTGGCCAATCGAAACGTTCGACTACTTGAATTCAAAAGCAGTTTGAATGAAAAACCAAAATAATTTCGAACAATTTCTGCGTCTGGTGGTCGATTGACCAGTCTGCTTTTGTCATGCCCAATACAAAAAGATGTTTCGTTTAGGATTACATTTTTCCTACCGCTCCCCTTTTCAGTCATACTCTTTTTACCCAAGCGAAGTTGAATGTACCTCCCTGCCTCTTTTCCAAGCTCGCGTTCCCCTAACGTTACCAAAAAACATAAGCAGGAACGCCATTCTGTCTGGTCGAGTGTCCGTAGATATTAGTATTTCTTCAATAACTTGTCTAATTCTGGGACTATCATATTATTTAAAGTACATTCTTACTCAGCGAACTCTACGTCATACTACCATATAATTTTTATGGGGAACTTCATAATGGTTTAAAATTTCCAATTTATGTCATCGTCAATCGTCAAATAAAATTTTGCACAAGACCGCCATCTTTCCTCTCCTTCATTTCGCTAGCATGTATTTTTCAAATAGCAAACTTGTTTTAGTTACGTCAGAAATGCTACCACTAGGAGGAAAATAAAATTGTCTGCGTGGTTTTGCCTTGTCTGGCTTTTCTGCAGTGTGTTTATATGCGTTGCAGACTGTGTCAGCGAAGCGGGGTGTTGACGGGGCGGGTTAAGAATAGGCGTTAATAATTAGTATTGTATCGTGTAATACTACCAAACAATGTAAGGATTACTACTAATTTTGCGTTAAAGTTGACAGAAAGCGTTAATTCAGATAGTTATTTTGCGGCACGCTTCCGCCAATCGTTAATTATAAGGCTAGACTACAAAGTGTATGCAGCAGATCGGGCAAATGTTAAATATTAGTAGTGTTTCTCGAAAACGAAACCAAAAGCGTGTCAGACTATTACCGTGAAATCGGTCTATAGGCTTAGCACTGTGCAAAAAGCAGCGCTGCTGGCGTCGAAGATGCCAACCGTCAGACACATGCGGGCTAATGTATTTATTATCGTTTTATGCCTAAATCTTACTGAATTGAGCGTTTATTCTCGCAGATTTTGCTACAATGATCATTCTCGTCATCGATCTCAGTCTCGTAGATCGTCTCATTATCATCACAATACAGGGGCAGCAATTACTAACAATACAACCCCAGATGTTCCACAAAACGATAAAATAATACAATCTTCTGCAACATGTTACGCTATGAATTATAACGTGGCAAATAGTTGCTCAGAATGAAATCTTGTATTTCAGAAGGCAAAGGAGACTGTCTTGAATTGCGGACACATCCTCCCAGAAGTCAGTCTAGCGGCTAACGATGGAACAGGCTCTCTTATATTTAACAGAGGGATTTTAAATGGATCTATCGTCTCTGTTTTGAGAGATTCCGGATCTACGACCATTGGAGTCCGACAATCATTGATCCATCCAAGTTGTGCGACAGTGGAATATGTCAGGTGCATGACATTTGGTGAGACTGTAGAATGTTAATTTTGTTATCCCACTGCGATAATTCACATTAACACGCCTTTCTTTTCAGGTAATGTTAAAGTATGCATGTTGAAAAATCCTATTGCAGATCTGATGGTTGGTCGCATTCATGGCAGTAGAGATTGCACCCCAGAAGAAATTATCGAATGGGAGAAACACAATCTGAGCACTGGAAATGCAGTGACTACTAGAGCACAGACTAAAATTGTAGAGAGAGTCGAGACTAAAAAGTTGGAACCAGACAAACAAGAAGATATTGAGGTTCTTTCTCCTATTGACAGATCTACGTTTGCAAGAAAACAGAAGGAAGACAAATCTTTTAAAAATTTTTTTGCTCTGGTGAATAAGTTTGATAATCTTACCTCGAGTAATAATGACAAACACTGGTTTATTATCAAAACTGATATATTAATTAGATGTTTGATGGACAGTTCTCAGGTAAAACAACAAGTCATGGTACCTTCTGCATTTAGACTATATATTCTTCAACACGCAGATGATTCCAAGTGCGCAGGTCACATGGGATATACTCGAACACGTTCTCGAGTATTATCTTCATTCTTTTGGCCAGGTGTTTGTCGTGAAATATTCTAATCCACATATATAAATTATCAGGTAAATATAAAGCCTAATAAATACATTTAATAAAGAAAAGAGCAATGGTAAAATAACAGTGCTGTCACAATGACAGTACTCGAAATCCCCCTTGTTTTCTACTTCGTCGGCAAATTGTAACGCTTTCACGTTGATAGTAAAAGCCTACTGTATTATTACCCGCGTTCTTCAATGAAACGTGTGCTGTATTTCTTGCAAAAACATTGAGATACCAAGCTGAACAATGACCTAATTTTAATATTTCATTCATTCCATTTTATACACGGCGTAACTAAAGACAGATGGACTAAAGGATAGAGAGAAGGGAGAGGCATAAAGCCGAACACGTGCAACACAAAACACGCGTCGCGCGATACACAATTACTACTATCACGCGTGTAAGGCCACATGCACTAACTTTTTCGGACGGACAGTGATAAAAACACTAACCTTCCCAGAGTTAGGTTTTTAAATCCTGAAAAAACTCTTATTAGAAAGATGACAATAGATGGGTTTACGTTTGAAAACATTACAGTACCCAGACAGCACATCTTCGAAACAGGAGGTAGAAGGAATTGCATATTTTGAACGCAGCATTTTAGCTCTATTAAATATATATATTTGGGTTCCTTAGGGTTTGCTGACAAAGAATATGTACAACGTTATGCAAATAGTCTAGGAATTAACAAGTTATAGCCAAAATAAAATGATGGTGCTGTCAGACAACACCCAAAATCAGAATCGCTCAGTGGTAGATTTTTTTACACCACCATTGTACGGGAAATGGGCCACAAGTTACATTTGAACTGATTGGCTGGAATGATATGTAAGGCTAAACACGATTAGTCGGGCTATAAATGCTATCCTTGGTTGTTAGGGGAGACGTAGGAAGTTAAAATTTTTTTCAAACACTTGTCGAAACGTGGCTCCATTGGCCAGACTCGCTGATATAATCACTTAGGAGCGTTAGTTCGAGACCACTAGTTCAAATAAGCTTGATAAAGCAACAGTGCGTTGAAGCCAGCTCATATTTTTGCTAAATAAAGCCTGGAACATAAGCAGATGGGAATTTGTGCCAGTATTTGTGCCAAAATTCATTGCTAATCATTGTATCTGTGTTTGTTTCCATGAATTGTGGTAAGCTTGAAACATTCAGTATCTTTTAATGAAAATTGAATGTGAATTGTTAATTTATGCCTGTATATATGTGTAGTTCAGTAGCAAACATGATGTAAAGCCTATAATGCTCCAGCCTGAACAGAAGGTGTCGGAGGAAAGTAAAACGGCATGGAATGGCCAAACAGTACACTGACACCTAGATGATTGACTAGAAAGAAATAATGCTGGAAGTGCAGAGGCGTAGTAACCATTAAGGGGGTTAATACTGGTATAAAGTATTTCAGATGAAGCTGACAGTTGGCCTAACGCTCTGAACTCAATGTTTGTGATGTATTGTGCTCAGTGTAAAAAGAGAGTATAAATTAGTTATGAAGTAGAAGGTACATCCTTCTTGTTTTCAGGGACCGTGGTCTTGATGGTATTGAGCAGCACCTGGTCAGAGCTTTGCTGAATCCAGAGTCGGACAGCATACTCCTTGGTCCATTTAGCTATCAGTGAGGTGTCTCCAGAGCACAGGGGAGAAATCGAGCAGAGGAGTCCTTTCCTGCCGCCATCACGCAAGATAAGCTGATGTGGCCAGCTGAGCTCAAAATTATGTACCCCCATCTTAAAATAACATTGTAACATAAACTTAAGAGGGGAAGTAAATTGTTTTAATATCAGGAACTGAGAACATCTCCAATACTAGTTCCAATAAAGACAAACTATTGAAGTCATGATGACAAATACCAACAGAGCTTGAACAAAACAAAACCAGTATTACCTCATATTACTACTACACAACTGACACACATAGGATACTTTTAATAATATATGTCACTACAATATTCATATTGATAAATTCTGTACATATAACTTGTAATTAAAATTGATTGTGATTCCTGGTTCCCTTTGTATTTGAATCAGGACACATATTCATTCATGACAGAAATGAATACATATTGTTATTTGAAAAGTTATCAGTGACTCCTTTAAGATATCCTTGTAGAGTGTTTTATGTATGTGAGTGTCACAGTGTTGTCAAGTGTGGTGGAATAAATTAAATTGTTTATCTGTCTGTTGTTGTTATGACTTACACTTCATCATACACATACCCTAGACATACAACGTAGTCATCACACTATTCCAGAATAATTCTGACTGAGATATATATATATATGTGGCAGCAAGTAAGGTTATCTATAATACACTACTCTTATTAGATATAGATACCTTCACAGCTGATCTCAGTCAGTACACTAAGTCCCCTATAAATATTTATAACATCCCACTTCACCACATATATTGGGGTCTCGCTCTTGGGATTTTGAATCTTTCCCTATTAAAAATATTGGGGGTAATTCACTTCAGGGAATATAAGAATTAAAAGGTATCCTTGGGTGGAATTAAATAAGGTTGAGCTCACGGTGCCTGTGTTGTCCATTAGATATATATGTAGAGATTGAATTGTTGGTTAGACATTGTATAAATTTACCTGATAGACAATGGCGGACCTGGCCAAGTTTCGATCTGCTGCGGTTCAGACTGCAAAAGAGTTAGGATTAGATGGGCAAGTTATGGTTGCCTATGTCACTACGGAATGTGACAAATTTATTGAACGCGAAGAAAGAAGGTTTGAAGCCGAAAGAAAGTTAGAGGCTGAAAGGGAAATTAAGAAGTTACAATTTGAGGCTGAGGCTGAGACTAAGAGGTTGCAGATTGAGGCTGAGGCTAAGAAATTGGAAGCAGAAAGAGAAGACAAAAGATTGGCTGCAGAAAGGGAAGAGAAGAAATTAGCTGCAGAAAGGGAAGCAGAAGAAAGAAGATTGACTGCAGAAAGGGAAGAGAAGAAATTAGCTGCAGAAAGGGAAGCAGAAGATAAAAGATTACAAAGGGAACATGAGTTACGACTAAGGGAGTTTGAGTTTCAAGGCCATGCTCCTGAAAATGGTGCCAGTCCCTTTGCCTCTGATGCCACTGCTAGCCAAGGAGCCTCAACCTCAGCTATGAATTTTCATTTAGATCATTTTGTTGAGAAAGACGATGATATAGAGAGCTATCTAAATAGGTATAAACTATTAGCTACCACGTATGGGTTAGAGAGAGAGAGAGGTGGAGCTTAAAGTTATCTCAAGGACTTCGTGGGGCAGCTTATGAAGTTTTTGCAAAAATGAGCAGAGGTGATCAGGAAAATTATGACATGCTAAAGCAGGCTCTTTTGTTAAGATATGAAAAGAATGCAGAATTTTATAGGAAAAAAATTTAGGAATGCTAAACTACTGTCAGGTGAAACCTATCACCAGTTCTCTGCACGAATAGAGACATACTTGGAGAAATGGACTTCTCTGGGGAAAACCCAAGATCTTAAGGAAATGGTCCTTATAAAGCAACTAAGAGAGTCCATGGCTCCAGACCTGAGAAAGTTTCTCATGGAACAAGGTGCAGAGAGGCTGGGTGAGTTGCTAAATGTTGCTGAAAGGTATCAAGCAGCTCAAGCAGAGGTAACAGGTAATAAAAAGAAACAAGTGGATAACTTTAGGGCACCACAGAACTTTAATAAATTTGATCCTAGGGATCAAAACAAAGGTAAGCACCAATTTGATAGGCCACGGTATGAAAATAAAAATAAATTCCCACAATTCGATGAAAGGAAATATGATGAAAGAAAATCTTTCAACCAAGGAAAAAGGTGGTGTAAGAATTGTCAGATGGACAATCATGATACTGACCGTTGCAGAAGGAAACCTGTGTATATGGCAACCCTTCAGGTCAGGTCGACCTCAAGACAGGAGGAGGATATTATGTTGGATACCACTCCAGAAGAGATGAGGAAGGCACAGGCTGGGGATAAAACACTCAAGCCTTGTTTCAGAAAATTGTCAACTTGTCATACAACTCCAGGCAAGGGAGATTTTTACATGAAAAACAAGTTGATGTATAGGAAGACTGGAGCTAGATCCAAAGGTCAAGGACAGCTGGTACTTCCTAAAAGATATAGGGCAGACTTAATAAGGAGCCTACATGTGAAACCAGATGGGGACCATGAGAAGATAGGTACCATCATTCAAAAAGGTGGCTCACAATTATTATTGGCCCAAAGCAAGATGGGACATTGAGAATTTTGTAGAAAGGTGTAGCATAGCACATGAGGGAACACCCACAAGTGGGAACATTGATCAGGACCTGGACACGCCACGGGGCAAAATTAGGCCTGATAATAAAAAGAAAAATAGATTTGATAAAGTGGACCAAATGGAATGGGAAGCCCCTTTTCACGGACAAGCTTCACTTAACTGTTTTACAATGGCCACTATGCGGAGAGTGCAAAAAGATGTCTTACCCCAGGATAAGCCGAAAATCCCTCAACCGGACTTAAACAAACTGGAGGAAGAGGATGTAGAGAGGAAATCTCTCATCAAGAATTTTAAGTGGGGAGAAAGCCCCAAAAGAAAAATTGGTAGCGGTCGTTTTGTGAATGATAATTCTGGGAGGAAAAATCATCACTACAGAGCTTCGAGTGGAAGAGACCATACCGGTGCATGGACAAATAGGTCCACAAAATTAAAGGTCCATATGTAGCTTTGTTAAGAACGTGGACTGATGAAAAGGCAGAGGAAAACATTACATCTTCATACCAATATGTGAATGAGCTGACCACTCGTTTAAAAACTGGCTGGAAACTTGCCAATGAAAATTTGAAACAAGCCAGGAAGAAACATGCTGCCTATTATAACAGGAAGGCGAAAGACAGAAATTTGGCTGTGGGAGAGAAAGTACTGCTTCTTTTGCCCGGGAGTCAGAATAAGTTACAAATTGGATGGCAGGGTCCATATACAGTTTTAGAGAAGGTGTCTAGAACAAATTATAAGATAGATAAGAAGGGGAAAGAAAAAATCTATCATGTGAATCTCCTGAAGAAATATTTGGAAAGAGAACATCAGGAGGAGACACACTTGTTGACCTTGTCCATCGCCATGGAGATGAAAAAGGAACCACTTTCATCATTTGAGTATCCATTACACCCCTGTGAGACAGCAGCACAGGTGAAAATCAGTACACATTTAACGAAAAACTCAGAAAGAGAGAGTGCAACAGGTTCTAAATAATCATGCAGAGGTGTTAACAGACCGACCAGGGCATACAAACCTATTGGAATATGATATGAAACTGATAGACCCCACACCTGTCTGTATGAAACCATATTCGATTCCGTTTGCTAAGGAGAAAGCTTTGAAGGAAGAGATAGACTATCTATTGAAGGAGGGAATTATTTCACACAGTGAATCCTCATATAGTTCCGGTGTTGTACTCTTAAGGAAGCCCTCTGGAGAACATAGACTCTGTATAGATTACAGGAGACTGAATGCTATTACAGAAGGACAGGTGGATCCATTGCCGGATACAAATCAGCTGTTTGCCAGACTAAATAAAGCTAAATATTTCTCAAAAGTGGATCTGAGTAAAGGATACTATCAGATTCCAGTAAAGCCTGAGGTTAGACCATACCTAGCTTTTAGTACCTCAGAAGGACACTATGAGTTTAATAGATTGCCATTTGGATTGAAGAATGCGCCTAGTGTCTTCTCTAGAATGATGAGAAAATTGTTGGATGTAAACATTTCGGAGGAACGTAATGAATCCCTGAGTTGCCTCTTTGATTGAGGATATTCCGAATGTTTCATACAGGATAATAAGAAGATTATGGGATCCACTACGAAAACTCTGCTATCACCAGGTATATGTTATCTCCTCATAACGTACATTTTGAGGGAAATATAATGTTCTCTGGACATGTCATTGCGCAGACTCAGAGAAGAGAAATGGTGAATACGGGTTGCGAAGCAGCATTAAGACAAGCATTCACACTTGCGGCTGTTCAGTAACATAACCGAAATATATTATTGGTTGTAGAAGTCTGAGGCAGATTTCATGAGTAGTGCCTACTCTGAATGGACCCAACTACATAAAACCATGATAGCACCACAGCAGAGTAAAGTCAAGTTGACTTACATTTATCTATGTGTATATAGAATAAAGGACTGACATGGGATGTCTGTTTTAAGAGGGGAGGTGTCGTGAAATATTCTAATCCACATATATAAATTATCAGGTAAATATAAAGCCTAATAAATACATTTAATAAAGAAAAGAGCAATGGTAAAATAACAGTGCTGTCACAATGACTGTACTCGAAATCCCCCTTGTTTTCTACTTCGTCGGCAAATTGTAACGCTTTCACGTTGATAGTAAAAGCCTACTGTATTATTACCCGCGTTCTTCAATGAAACGTGTGCTGTATTTCTTGCAAAAACATTGAGATACCAAGCTGAACAATGACCTAATTTTAATATTTCATTCATTCCATTTTATACACGGCGTAACTAAAGACAGATGGACTAAAGGATAGAGAGAAGGGAGAGGCATAAAGCCGAACACGTGCAACACAAAACACGCGTCGCGCGATACACAATTACTACTATCACGCGTGTAAGGCCACATGCACTAACTTTTTCGGACGGACAGTGATAAAAACACTAACCTTCCCAGAGTTAGGTTTTTAAATCCTGAAAAACTCTTATTAGAAAGATGACAATAGATGGGTTTACGTTTGAAAACATTACAGTACCCAGACAGCACATCTTCGAAACAGGAGGTAGAAGGAATTGCATATTTTGAACGCAGCATTTTAGCTCTATTAAATATATATATTTGGGTTCCTTAGGGTTTGCTGACAAAGAATATGTACAACGTTATGCAAATAGTCTAGGAATTAACAAGTTATAGCCAAAATAAAATGATGGTGCTGTCAGACAACACCCAAAATCAGAATCGCTCAGTGGTAGATTTTTTTTACACCACCATTGTACGGGAAATGGGCCACAAGTTACATTTGAACTGATTGGCTGGAATGATATGTAAGGCTAAACACGATTAGTCGGGCTATAAATGCTATCCTTGGTTGTTAGGGGAGACGTAGGAAGTTAAAATTTTTTTCAAACACTTGTCGAAACGTGGCTCCATTGGCCAGACTCGCTGATATAATCACTTAGGAGCGTTAGTTCGAGACCACTAGTTCAAATAAGCTTGATAAAGCAACAGTGCGTTGAAGCCAGCTCATATTTTTGCTAAATAAAGCCTGGAACATAAGCAGATGGGAATTTGTGCCAGTATTTGTGCCAAAATTCATTGCTAATCATTGTATCTGTGTTTGTTTCCATGAATTGTGGTAAGCTTGAAACATTCAGTATCTTTTAATGAAAATTGAATGTGAATTGTTAATTTATGCCTGTATATATGTGTAGTTCAGTAGCAAACATGATGTAAAGCCTATAATGCTCCAGCCTGAACAGAAGGTGTCGGAGGAAAGTAAAACGGCATGGAATGGCCAAACAGTACACTGACACCTAGATGATTGACTAGAAAGAAATAATGCTGGAAGTGCAGAGGCGTAGTAACCATTAAGGAGGTTAATACTGGTATAAAGTATTTCAGATGAAGCTGACAGTTGGCCTAACGCTCTGAACTCAATGTTTGTGATGTATTGTGCTCAGTGTAAAAAGAGAGTATAAATTAGTTATGAAGTAGAAGGTACATCCTTCTTGTTTTCAGGGACCGTGGTCTTGGTGGTATTGAGCAGCACCTGGTCAGAGCTTTGCTGAATCCAGAGTCGGACAGCATACTCCTTGGTCCATTTAGCTATCAGTGAGGTGTCTCCAGAGCACAGGGGAGAAATCGAGCAGAGGAGTCCTTTCCTGCCGCCATCACGCAAGATAAGCTGATGTGGCCAGCTGAGCTCAAAATTATGTACCCCCATCTTAAAATAACATTGTAACATAAACTTAAGAGGGGAAGTAAATTGTTTTAATATCAGGAACTGAGAACATCTCCAATACTAGTTCCAATAAAGACAAACTATTGAAGTCATGATGACAAATACCAACAGAGCTTGAACAAAACAAAACCAGTATTACCTCATATTACTACTACACAACTGACACACATAGGATACTTTTAATAATATATGTCACTACAATATTCATATTGATAAATTCTGTACATATAACTTGTAATTAAAATTGATTGTGGTTCCTGGTTCCCTTTGTATTTGAATCAGGACACATATTCATTCATGACAGAAATGAATACATATTGTTATTTGAAAAGTTATCAGTGACTCCTTTAAGATATCCTCGTAGAGTGTTTTATGTATGTGAGTGTCACAGTGTTGTCAAGTGTGGTGGAATAAATTAAATTGTTTATCTGTCTGTTGTTGTTATGACTTACACTTCATCATACACATACCCTAGACATACAACGTAGTCATCACACTATTCCAGAATAATTCTGACTGAGATATATATATATATGTGGCAGCAAGTAAGGTTATCTATAATACACTACTCTTATTAGATATAGATACCTTCACAGCTGATCTCAGTCAGTACACTAAGTCCCCTATAAATATTTATAACATCCCACTTCACCACAGTGTTTCACGAGATATATCACAGTATGTACGCTCTTGTACGATATGCCAGGAAGTTAAAGCACGTGGAGCTTTTCACACGGCTCCTATTCAGGCTTGTGATATTTCAGTGCGATCTTTTGACAAAATGGCCATAGATATCATTGGTCCACTCCTACCTTCGGCCAGAGGACATAGATTCGTCCTCACTTGCATTGATTTATGCACACGATGGCCAGAAGCAATACCATTGAAGACCACCACTACAGCAGATGTAGCTGATGCACTACATCTTATTTTTTCTAGGGTAGGTTTCCCTAGAAAGTTATTGTCAGATCATGGATCTCAATTCATATCTGATACTATGGCAGAGGTAATGAAGACATGGTACATAGATAGGAATCTTAGTAGTATTTATCATCCTATGAGTAATGGTGCTGTGGAACGGCTTAACTATACACGTAAACAACTATTACATAAGGTTACGGTTAAACATCCTCAGGACTGGGACAGAGCACTCCCAGCTATCCTGTTCGCCTATCGAGAGGTGCCAAATGAACAGACTGGCTTCTCTCCGTTTGAATTAGTTTTCGGCGCTCCACCAAGAGGTCCTATGGGACTCATAAAAGATTTACTAATTGACGCCGAGATGACTCAGGATACCCAATCATCCTATGAGTACGTAATTAATCTTCGTAAGAATATCATTGAATCTTGCCAGTGGGCAACAGCTTCTTCAGAGGCTGCGAAAGCTAAGGCTCGGACTTTACAAAATAGAAATAGACGATTACGTCAACTATTTCCAGGCGATGAGGCTTATGTGTTACTTCCACATAATGACAATAAATTACTTATATCATGGAATGGTCCTTACAAGGTTATTGACAGGATTTCTGACGTTGACTACGTCTTAGACATTAAGGGACACAGAAAAATATACCATATAAACATGCTCAAACAATTTCACACTCGTCCAAAACACTTGCAATCTATTTTCCACGAATTAGATGACACAGTAGTACCAAATTGTCATTATACCAATCTATAAGTGATTCAGGAAGAAGAATCTTCTTTTCCTGAGGTACAGATGTCTTTACCTGTACCTGTATTACAACTTATGGAATCTTGGCGGGATGTAACCATCTCTTCGTCGGTTACACCGCAACAGCATCATCAGATTGCTGATCTCTTACAATCATTTCCAGATGTGCTGACAGACGTACCTGGTCGCACATCAGCGATTACTCACGACATTACTCTTAAAGATGATACACCAATTCGTGTACATCCCTATTCTGTCCCACTACACTTTCTCAGCAAAACGACTCAGGAACTTGAGCAGATGTTGTCGTTAGGTATTATCGAGACTAGTACCTCACCATTTTCGTCACCTTTAGTCATTGTCCGAAAGAAGGACAACAACATTCGCTTATGCGTTGACTATAGGAAGCTAAATGCTCAGACCATAGCTGACAGTGAACCACATCCCATTATTGACGACTTACTTTCTCGTCTGTCCAATGCTACACTTTTCACTAAGATAGATCTAACTAAAGGTTATTGGCAGATACCACTAACCGAAAAAGCCAAATACTACACAGCGTTTTCCACTCCACAAGGTCTTTACCATTGGAGTGTGATGCCTTTTGGGCTTATGAACGCTCCTGCTACCTTTATTCGCATGATGCGAACAATTTTATCAGGTAGACCAGACATCATTACATACATTGACGACATATGTTTATTTAGTTCATCATTTGAGGAACATTTTTCGGGGCTTAGATGTGTTTTGGAGATATTAAGAGAAAACCATTTAACCGCTAAACCTACGAAAATACAAATAGCATTTCAGGAGATAACCTTCCTGGGACATATTATTGGGGTTGGACGTATTCAAACTGTTCCCAGTACGGTATCTAAAATTTTAAAGTTATCGGTTCCTCACACGAAGAAACAGGTTAGGAGTGTATTAGGTCTAGTCCAATACTACAGTAGATTCGTACCTAACTTATCATCCATCACGGCTGTCTTGTCATCATTGTTAAAAAAAGACATTCCGTTGAAAGTAAATTGGACTGACGACTGCGACAAAATTTTTCGCATGATACTAACCATCTTTTCAAATCCACCAATTTTGAGATTACCAGATACTTCTATAAAGTTCTTTCTCCGTACAGATGCCAGTAATTACGGTATCGGAGCTTGTTTGCTTCAATATCACGACGATATACTTCATCCGACGATGTACATTTCAAGAAAACTGAAGTTACCTGAAACCAAATATTCTACTGTGGACAAGGAGTTGCTGGCAGTTGTGTGGGCAATTACTAAACTCGAAAAATTTTTGTTGGGAGCACCTTTCGTGATCCAAACGGATCAGAAGGCGGTGGCATCGTTACGTCACTCTAACCACAAAAGCCCCAAACTTGCCAGATTTTCGATTCTATTACAGCCATATGACTTTGTCATCGAAGCCATACCGGGACAAGAAAATATAATTGCTGATGCACTTTCAAATACACCCAACTGAAGTCGAATAATAATTGTTCACAAGTTAAAAGATTTAAGATTGAACAAGATTGACTCTGGAACTCTCACTTATTCCTGCGACGAAAATGATATGAACCACCTCCATACGAATGACACTTCGAATACTTGCAGTGAATCATTCAATATATACAATTTCCGAAAGAAGATTCGTGATAGCAAGAAACATATTTCGATGGTTCTTTTCTAACGTTTGGACTTTGGTTAGTGTCCAATCGTGTTACAACTCATTACGATATGGTCGGAAATATGATATGAATCCAAGCTGGACATATAACGTTATGCTACAGAAATTGACTAATTCAACACGATAAAAGTTTATATCCAATCAGGAACGAAACTTAGTTGAACAGTATTAAATTTCTTTTCCAAAGGAACTTTCCATAAATTCGCAAAGGACATAACGACGGCTGGATCTTCACATCCGACATTATTAAGTTTAATAGTTATTAAATTAATAAAGAATATAATAAATTGAAGTGTGATAAATAAAAAAAATGAAATGTGTCAAAAGAAAGAAAAGATGAAAAAAACAAAATAATATCACACAAGCGGATACTCTAAACATTTTATTTATGAATATGATAGCTGTTATATGCATTTAGTAAAGATGTTCACATGAAATTTATGAATATTTTTTTTATTAAGTCACTAAGTTAATTATTTAGTAATTACTTGACATACATAATTAAGTTTAAACACACATAACTAAATTAATTTATACTTTATCTTTTTCTTTACTTTACTTGTCCTTACTTCTCATATCTTTTGTTATGACACTATCTCTCAGGTTATTTAATTAGATGTTAATTAATTAATACCCTACATACTTATTATGATTAATTAGTTTAATTTTAGTTAGTTAGAATAATTTTCTTTTCATAACACTTCATTATTCACTCACAACAGTCTTTAAGTTCAGTAGATAATTATTTAGCGACAGTTGACACCCCTTTGTTTAATTTAGTAATGTTATATGACTGATATATTATCGACATGACCACGACACTGTTCTAGACAGAACATCGTAGGCCATATGTCGGGTTTTTGTTAAATTTTTCATATATTTGAATAAGATAGTTCAAAAAAATCTATCTAATAGATTTTTTTCCCCGGCGGGCAGGGAATTGTTACGGTAGTTTTATTGATATCGTCTGCTAGAATTGGCAGTGCGCATTTTTTGGGGTCAATAAAATTAATATAAATTGATTTTTATACTTCACGGATTAATGAACGCGAAATACACGGTCAAATTATGACGTGTTAGCGTCGATAAGGTCACGCTTCGTGACTTAGTTACTGTACCCTTGTTATGTTGTCCGTCAAGCCGTGAAGTCGTGTTTTTACCTCCTTCCAAGGTTAATAGGCTTTGCTAATAGCCATATTTATGTAAAGTGATACCAGGACTCAGGGTCAGTCCAGATAATAATATATACAAGCAAATTCATAAGGTTAGTGATTAACCTGCGTTACGGAAGGATGGTTGATAAGTAATTTGATTATTTTCGTCAAGACTTATGTGCTCACTTCTGGCTGTCTGAATCCCAGCAGCACATGTATATAGCCATGATGTTCTGCCGACATGAATTCACTATGACACGGACGGATAAGAATATATATGCAAGTAAATTCTAATGAACTGTATGTGAATGTATACCTACGTGAAATGTCTTCGCATGTGAATTGTTTAATAAATCATGGACTCCAAGTTGAAGACTTATCGACATCGATACGTTACGGCTGTGTGTTGAATTAACAATGTTGATTATTATGGTAGTGAAGAACTCTTCCGATGAGAAGATGTATAATATAATAATGAGCTCCGAAAGGAACCAATGTCTTCTTGGACATTCAACACATAATGAGTCTATATAACGGTGACCCTCTTTTGAAGATTATAAACGAACGAAGCACGCATTCGCGATTCAACAAAATAATGAACCAGCCAGCTTGGAATTCCATATGCCCTCGTATTTTTCATAAATGTCCCTGTATACTGCAGCCTTTTCAAAATTTTTTGACGGTGTAATTAAGACAGATACATTCTTATTTTTTTTAAACATTTATGTAAGGCAGTTACGCCGTCAAAAAAAGTTTCGTGTTCCACTAAGGTGTGGAACACTATCCTACTTCAAGTTATACCGATCATCAAAGAAAATGACAAAACATCCTGCACTGATGTAAGATACCAGAATAGCTTTTAAATCTTATAATAATTTAATTAAATTAGATAAATGTATAAAGAAAAACTTGACAACTATTTATATTCTTTAAAATGTACTGATCATTATAAACTTTACGTTCTTACAGTAAGATTTAATGTAGATTTGGTTCATTTCAATATAGTTTAGTAAATTTAGTTAATTAAACTATTTTGGAAAAAGGGGTGTAATCCTGTCATTCAAAGTGGGATAATCAATTATATTTATTAAAGGGATATAATTCAAATTGTGTTTTCGTTCTAAATACCTCTGTTATTTAAAAGGATACATTGTATATGGCACTCATCGTGTTTTAGCACTTACATGTAATGTATGTTCACAACATTTGACTTAAAATGGTTTTGTTATCAGGCACGGCTGATATTCTTCGCATACTGTAATATAGAAATGTTGTATTTACAATCGAATTGCGTGTAGAATATTTATGAATAGTGGTGTGAACACACACAAACACATCAGCAGGACTTAGTCTGGCAATGGATAGGACACACATTTCGGAAACCTGTTCATAGCATTACAAGGTAGTCCTTGTTCTGGAACACCTAAAGCAAGAAGGTCAGGGGTATACCAAAAAACACACGGAGAAGATAACAGGGGACAAAGAGTGAAAGTGACAAAACGGGGCATCCCCTATCGATCTTTGTTTCTCTCCAGCAGTATCGGTACATTTGTGGTACTGATTTTTATTATGTGCTTTCAATTGTCGCACTTTTTCTTTCTTTCTTTCCTTTTTTCTTCGTTATTTTTCTAAGTAGCAGATATTTGAGTATTGTCGAATTGCTTGACTGTCTGTAAGTTTGTACACAAGGGCATCGGACATCTTATTACCATACATGGGAGAGTTGGCCTCTGCCTTACGTTCAAAATTATCCGATGTCGGGATATTTTGAAATTACCTCATAACCTGTCTGTTTCAATACGATTGGAGTTTGTTGATAGCTCATAACAAACGAAGGCGTGGGAAGGAAGGGAATATAATCTGACCATTTTCTTAAGGCTGAAAACGATCTAGATGTTAATACAGACATTCCACGAAAAGAAGAAATCATCACAGCAATCAAAGAGTTAAAGAATGGAAAAGCTCCTGGCCATGATAACATAAATGCAGAGCTATTTAAGACAGACCCTGAGCTAGCAGCAGAACTATTAGAACCGCTATTTGCACAAGTCTGGAAAACAAGGACAACACCAACAGAGTGGAACAAAGGAATTATTGTCAAATTACCCAAGAAGGGAGATCTTGCAGACTGCAATAATTGGAGAGGAATCAGTCTTCTCTCAGTTCCCAGCAAAACACTAGGCAGGATAATTATACAGAAAATTTCAAAAGCCGTAGATCACAAACTGAGAAAAGAACAAGCATTATTTAGACAGAACAGAAGATGTGTAGATCATATATTTACCCTCAGGAACATTAAAGAGCAGTGCTCAGAATGGCAAAGACAGCTGTACATTAATTTCGTTGATTTTGAAAAGGCTTTTGACAGTATACATAGGGACAGTATTATGGAAAATACTGAGGGCTTATGGAATTCCAAGCTGCATGAAATGTATATATGCCTGCATAAATGCGCAGGGAGAACTACTTGTTTTTAGATATTCCACATCAGCAAGTATATCCACATCACACAAACTACAACTATTATCCTTGGTACAATAACTACTACGACTACTACAACCAGGGCCAGTTTTTGGAAGTGCAGGTCCCAATTCAAGCAGTTTCGATGAGATCCCCGCAGGAATGGCTAACGAAACATGTATTTTTAAAAGAAATGTCTTCCGCGTATTATTTACTATCTATGACTAAATATTTGATGTAATTTTTTTTTAAAGTGGTGTGTCTGCTTGACACCTACCTAATTCACAGAGAAACTCGGCACCCAAATTAAAATTTTTTTATCGGTAGGTGGTGGTGTGTTAATTTGATGATAAGAAATATCGCGTTCAACCTCTGATGTGTTAAAATTAGAATATATGTTGTTTTCAATTCCAAATAATATGGATAACTGCTGATATGTGAAAGTGGCATCACATCTTTCAAATCATTGTAAATAGGGTAAATCAAAATTACTAATTTTGCGTGCATGTAAAAAAAAAAACCCGAGATAAAACAAAAATTCAGTGTAAAGGCCTGGTGTTTCCAATTAGATATTAAATTGACTTTCACTTGCCGTAAATCATATGTATTGTAAGAACATCATCAGACCTTCACCTACCCAATTACTATATTCTAGTGTTCTTGTTAACTACTGTTTGACTATATTATGTCTGTTCTTAACACTTCTATATTTATAGGTAATTCAAATGGTTTTCTATTTACGAGAGTAAATGTATCGCTGTTATTCAGTTGCGTCGTTGTAACATGTTATTTTCACACATAATACTCCGCGCAGCCGTGATGTCTAGAGCAGGTGTTGCCAATGGGCAGTAGGATTTTGAACCTAGCCCATGCAACATTCACTAGTGGCAGCCACAGAACACGCTCAAACAATGTGAATTCGAGGACTACATACAGCACATTCAAATATGATAAACTCACAAAACACACTTGGACACCATGAAGTAGAGGATAACACGATCAGACATACACTCACAGAAGCAAAAAATACACTCAGACATGCATTCGCGGACACAAAAGATACATTCAGACATGCACTCGTGGACACAAAAAAATACACTCAGACATGCACTCGCCGGGTACAAAAGCACTCTCAAACATACACTCGCGGACACAAAACATACACTCAGACATGCACTCTATTGTGTACGCGGATCACGAAAAAAATACATTGCAGTATTATTCTAGAGGAAAGACTATAGAGCCTAGATCAGATTTGCACCAGTTTTAATCTTTTTAAAGATATTGCGTGGCCATAGACGTATTTTTCGGGAATTAAATATATTTCGCCCATTTTTGCTTCAATTGTCAGTAGAGGGCTGAGTACGATATCCCGTTTCTTTGTCTAAACGGGGGATGGGGGAGGTAGTGACCTGTTACCCATGCACGTAACACGTGCTAGCAGTAACCGGATGAGGTAGAGTTGTTTACAATTTTGATTGGCTGAGATCTAACTGCTTTGAATGGCAGCGCGTTCATTGGGCCTAGAACAAAGCCGCGCATATGAGGTCATGAGGGCAGCGTGGGGGATCCTGATTATAAATACTCACGAAAAGTCATAGTCGGTCTCTCTTGTAAAATTGCCAGCCGCGTACCACAGTAAAGTCGATTTGACTTCAGTGGGAAAATTCGAGTTTTGGTAAGCATTATTTATTAGCGTGGTACTTTATTTAATTTTTCTAGTCCTAGGCCGATCAGTTAAGTTCTTGGGAAGTTAATTTTAAATTAAAATTCTTAACTCCAGAGCCATCAATACTATCGTAGTGATAAACTGGGAAAACTTAAGAGGTCCATATAATTCCTTATTGAATGGATAGCGGTATTGAGTTGTTACGGGCGTGCTTTGGATTATTTCAAAGTAGGTCTGTAGAGAACCCGCATCTGTGATTTATGGTAATGTACAGAATGGCGGGAGCACGTGTAAGGTGTACTTTCATTGAGAGGTTATTCTGAGTTATATAGTTACACATATATATTTAGACGGGAGCACGTGGGTGCTATCATTTAACGAATATTTATGCAGGAGCACGTGGTCGTAAGAATTGTAAGCACGTGGTAGTACCTACAAGGTAATTGATAACCTGGGTTATGTATAACTTGGCAGTAAGGAGATGCTGACGTAAACTGGTTATACGTTATTGTTGGTGCATTGTTGTTCTGTGTATTCAGAAGACGGAAGAAGTAATTTTAAAGGGAATTATGTTGTATTACATTTTATGTGATCTATTTTTACTGAACGGGAATCTGATTCCTAGAGATATTTTATTTTGTGTTAATCATTGCTGCATGTAGTGTCAGCGTAAGAAGTGGGCCAAAGTATTTTTGGACAGGTCGGTCCTCAGTGAGAAAAACTGTTGAGATTGTAACCAGTCATGCAGAACCCTAGGTCAGCCGGTCTGCACGTTGTATTACCGGGTGATGTTTACAGTGGACTCCGGTAGAGAAAGGAACAGTGGGGGAGCGGACTTTGTTGGCATGATTACGTTTATATGGTGGTACATAACGGGAAGAGAGTAGGGGAGTTACGTGTTGAAGACTTGGGACTTAAAGGTTAAAGTCAGGGAGTTATTTGTTATATAGGAATGTATTATTAATGTGTTGTTTAGCTGTTGCATTTTTTTTTCTGTCTAAACAGAAGGTACCGGCATTGTGGGAAAGAGAGAGCGGAATTTTGATACCACAAAATTTCCCCCACGGCAAAGTTGTGGCATTCGCAGAAACGCAAAGTTTTGCGTTAATTGCCAGAGGTGGGAGAAGAGAAAAAAATACGTTTTCCCAAGGCAGGGAAGACATTCTCCAGTTGAAAGGGATTTTGGTGGAAAAATCCGGAGCTCTGATGCTCAATCTTCTTACACACGCAAATCGGCAGGTTGCCAGCGTGGTTGTAATTTATTTCGCTTCGTCCCGGCCATAATAAAGCCGAAGGCCCACAGCGAGGGGTGAGCGGGCAGGTGTATATAATTCGTAGTAGCATCCAGCTACAGTTTCCAGTGTTTAAACCTAGTCGTCACTTACTGAATTTGTGGAGAGGGAAAGGGTGAAAATACTCTCTACAGAAGTCAGCGCAGATAGGCAGAACTAATACAGTTTTGTTCCAAGTATAGCAGATGACAGTTGCTGAAGTTTAGTCTACAGTTGCTATAGCAGATAGACAGAACTGAGAGCAAGTTTATTTAAGAGCATGGCAGAGGTCAGCTGCTGAAGTTTTAGAAGAGTTAGTTGTGTAGCAGTGTTCCGGAGATTTCAGGATAGGCTGTGTAGAAACGAAGTCTGTGCAGAGTTGGTGTAGACACTTCGTAGTCGTTCCAGCTGACTGTGTACTTAGAGTTAAAATTAGAATTTAGAACAGCTAGTTTGGAGTGGAGGCTCGACATCCGAGACCCCACCAAGTGCAGTGTGGTTTATTCTGTTAAATCTTAAAATTCTTTCCCCATACAGGTTGAAATTGTGGGTGAAGGGTTGGGGTTGATGTTGAATCATTTTAACTGTGCTTGATTTTGTTCCAGGTGTGCACACACGCACTTGATTTTTTTTTGACATGTATTTTGAGTTTTCTATATGTGTAAATAAAACTTGTACATTATAGCTGGAATCAGTCACCTTATTTACGTACAGTAGCTATCTGTTGTCTGTATCGTTGTGTATGTGAATCTTAATTGAACCTTATCCCCTTAGGGTAGTTAGAGGTGGTTGAGGCCATAGCAATTTAGACGTCCGGAGTGGCGAGGAAGAGTCAACTTCGGTTCTCAACCTCGGAGCCAATGGTCTCAACTTTCACATTTGCACTGTCATTTTTCATCTGAATCTATCCTTTCAGTCTTTTTTCTCACTAGTGTCTTGTCACTATATGTAGACAGCCTCTAGTCTAAAACCATTTCGTGACAGACACAAAATATACACTCGCGGTGTAACAGTTAGTGTGAGTAAGAGGAATTCGGGTACAATTATATTTTTTATGAGATCGACTTTTATGAGTGAAACTAGCAGCAACCCGCCAACATTGGCAGGTTTTTAATTATAGTGTGTTGTTTCTGTTACACGTACTACATTGCTGCTTCTTCTATAGTCTCGCTTGCTCGCTGTGAATGACGCGATTGACTCTTCCTTTTAGCCATCTTATCATTTTGATCCATAACAACAAGTCTGCAATACTTTAAATTAAAATTTTGTCTTGAAGAAACAATTTAAAAACTTACATTTTAAGGTTATTTTTAAGAAAAATGACGAGTTAAATCCGTTTCCCGAATGGAACTGGACAGAAGAGTATCTCGATTGTCTGCTGATTTAATGCACACCGTCACTTAGCACCAGGAACTGTTATTATTGTCAGTTCTATTTAACAAAGTAGGCGTTGTATCTCCTTGCACATGAGTGAAAATTCCCGTTGTACCGTGCTTGCCTGCAAGAAACATGACTGCTATCAAAGGTCTCCCTTGGTCTAGAAAGTGTTTAATCTTTTCAAACGCCTCTACAGATACACTTTCTCTTCCCCCACTCAAGGACACGCAAATCTGTAACAAACGAATAACTTCCCCACCAAAACACGGCAGAAATAATTGTGTTGTGTTTTTTCTGCTGCCTGTCCTCATGAAGGAACTAACTCTCCTGTGGTCATTCATGTTAAGCTGTAGTCTAAGGGAAATAATCCATAATACATTGAAGAAGGAGACAAGAGTAGGGTTGACGTCCTTTGATCATACTGTTTAGTGCGGCTCACCTTGGCAGAGAATTATAAAGTTAAGTTTGGAGTTTGGTTTTTCTGAATCAGTTCAGCTATGTGAGTGAAGAGACTTTGCACGGGAAATTTATATTTTGGGTGAGCTGTTTGTGAGATAGTTTGTTCTAGAAGGTTCGGAAATAGTTGTAGTGGTAGATTGTTGTTCAAAATTAAATCAGTCAGATTCGAAACGCGATAGCGTTAAGAGCTAGTGGGTTTTCTCTCAAGTGTGTCAAGTTATTACCGTATATTAAGTGGCAAGCTGGATTGGGAGTTTTCATGGAGTGATACGCCAAAGTGATTTTGGTTGATTCTGTGGTGACAGAAAAGTAATGACTATCACTCAGACGCTCAATCACTTGTAATGCCACAATGAAAGATAGTTGTATTTATTCTGTGGACAAGATGCATTGTTGCCAGTACAAGAAAAATGAGTGTGTTTTTCGAACAAACCAGGTACGTTGAACATTATGAGTCTATTACTAAGGAGGGCAGTAAAACAGACAAGTAACAGGCTAGAGAGCAGAAGAATAACTTGGTAAACCAACATCCCTGGCAGTTAGGCCAGTCTCACTAAGACATGCCAAGTCAGAAGAAATAAGTCTGAATTAAACAAAAGAAACAGTGAGTACACAAGAAGAATATTATGACATTGACAAGAAAACAAAAATGACGACAGTGTTTCTCAAGCCCTGACCACCATAACTACAGAGACAGTATGAACATAAAAGCAGCGACAGAGAGAGAGTAAAATAGAATGGCATTTCATTATTACCTACTGAAGTTTTGCTGTATAAAGTCTGCAAGCCTCATGAGGAAGGTTGGACATATCATTTCTTCAACATTTTTTTAATCATGTAAATAAAGTTCAACATTTGACTGTTACTGCTGTCAGAGTGAAGTCAATCATTGATCGTTGAGATCATTCATCACTTGTCAGTTGATAACTGTTTGTCGTCTGTGAGAAAGAAGTTTTCAATACCACAAAGTAAGCCGCCTGCTGTTTAGGGTAGAGATACGAACCCACTATACGATCAACAAAAATATAGAAGTAGAAAAATAATAAATTGACATCATCATCAGCCAGCTTATATGTCAACGGCCACAGTGGACACAAAAAATACACTCAGACATGCACTCATGGACACAAAAAATACACTCAGACATGCACTCGCGGACACAAAAAATACACACAGTTTTTTATGTCATATTTATGTTAGTCTGGGGCTCAAGTGACTTCTCCAAGCTTAGTGTGCAATGCAGGGTTCTCAACAAGTTTCACCACCAGGGGAATCCCTGGAAGTATGTGGATGATTTCAAGTCAATTAGCCTCACAGACACAGGTTCACTTCCACATTTGTATATTGTAGCATTGTGCCAACACTATGACGCATGGAGGCATATCTGGAGGAGTCTTCCTTATATGACCACCAGCTATGCACAATGCTATGGTACATAGATCTGGACAAGAACCTCTGTCTGTGAGGACAATTACACCCTCACTTTGAAATCATCCACACACTTTGGCTGCAAAACAGCGAAAAGCTCAGCAGCCCTAGTTAAACAACAACAAGCAACACTATTATCATGTGCCAAGCAACCGTCATGGGCAATAATATCTCTCCCTCCATCCGTTTCTGACAATTTATCTAGCAACTGTTTATTCTTATTCCTGTTCTTCTAACTGAAATTACCGGTTTGTACAGGGTTTTTTTCCTGGTGATTAGCTGATAAAATAATAATGATAACAGTAAATTAATTGTAAATGTAAATTATTAGAGCTCACTCATTTGTTTGTATCTGTTTACTGTAAATAAAAAAAATCATATCTTAATATACTTTACACTTACAGACTACAAATTCATGTTTCCACACTTCACTCAGATTTATACACTTGATGATAACAGTAATACATTCAAATTAATATTACATTATTACCCAGAATAACAAAGCTCATTTACACAGGGTTCATAGCAAATTTCTTCAAGCATTTCCCAGGTCCAGCACATGATTTTCAAGGATGGGAAACTCTAATATTTTCCTCATCTAATTTTCTCAGATATAATTATCACTTTGCTGACCAGCAATCCGGAGCATTACCGTCTCCCATTACCAAGGGTGTTTGCAGATTTCTTTAAATAGAACTGTTTTTTTTAAAATAAAATCATATTAGATTGAAAAACAGGCATCTTTTCCCAGTTTTTAGTGAATTTGTTCAACGTCAGCACAATAACATGTTAGTGACATGGATGGTAATGAATAAAATAAGCTTGATTGACGTATTGATTTAACGATTAACCCCGTATATCAACATAAAAGGCTAATAAAATTGTGAAAAAAATGCACACAAAAAAAACTCTATTTTTCGTGTTTGTCTTTTTTTAATGTACCGGTATTCTGCGTCTGTGGCATCTGACAATGAGCGTTTGTAAATGTTTGAGTAGTTAAGTACCTCTAGTTGGAGTCTGAGCTGCTTTTTTCATTAACTGGGGTTGAAGTTGTAGCTGTAGGTCTCTGCAAGAGTCTTTGTCTGGATCGTTGATAATCCTTGACTGTGTGGTATAACTTGAAGCAGGGTATCAGGCATAGAGGTACATTGCAATCTGGGCAGTACATGCAAGTCTGGCTTCTGTTCCCTGCAGCCTTACACACTTTACAGTCTGGTTTGTACCTTGCCCTTTCATATTTATCAATGAAGTGGTGCTCAGTAAGTCGTGTTGTTGTGACCTGTGGTTTTGAAGGTGTCACGTGAAGAATAGCAGGTTCAATAAGTCATACTGACATCCTGATCTTTGCTTTGATCTTTTTTTGTAGAGTTGGCAGTGTTGTAGGTTATGTGCCCATTGACCAGGGCAGTTTCAACTAAGAAATGATATAAAAATAGGATCTGTGTGGGTAGGGGTAGCTTGCACCTAGTTGGCTGAAGTGGTCGACACCTCCCATACTTTTGCAGTATTTTTCTGCAAGCAATGGCTTCTGAATTGTTCTGCCCTAAAGAATTTGTCTTACTAACTGTCTTGTTCATATTATCATTGGAGTGAACAGTAGATATAAGGTTAAATCTTTTCGTATCATGCCAGGTGACTGTCGGCATGCCTTATCTTCTGTCGCACAAAACACAGGATGATTTGTCTTTTTCAATTTGAGTTGTTTTTTCTTCAGTGCTACAGGAAAATGCTTCCTATTTTCAGCTACTGTTCCAAATGCACCAATCTAATTTCAGGTCTTGAAATAAAGCTGAAGGCTGAATAAAAACTACCACAGAAGAGAATATGTCCCTTGTTGCATATGAAATTTGAGTTAAAACTATGGTGACTTTTAACTGAAAAAAAGAGTCCAAATAATCTCAGCTCTGAGAGTTTCTTCCTTGGTCACAAATGATGTCACATCTGTAGGTCTCCTAGTAGTGTTAGACGTTTTTGACGTGTCCGAGGGAGTAGTGTTAGATGGTTTTGATGTTTCTGAGGGAAAAACTGCTCCTTGGGGTTGTGTTCTTTTCTGTTAAAAAAAAAAAAAAAAAATGGAACACACAAATAACTTATGAGTAGGCCTAAGCTATGTATATTTACCAAGTCAAAGTTCTAAACGCATGAATAATAGTCAAACAATATTTAACTAGAACAAAAGTTAATATATAGTAATTGGGAGGGTGAAGGTATGATGATATCCTTATAACACTTATGATAAGTGAAAATCTATTAAATACCCGGTATCTAACTGGAAACATCAGGCCTTTACACACACACCCCCTCCCCATCTTTACTATTTTTGTTTGATTTTTTTGTTGGGGTTTGTTTTTGTTTTATCGTTTTTGTTTGTTTCGATAAAAAAAATATATTTTTAAAAATTTTAAATAACATAGGCCGTTGCACAAAATTGGTAATTTTCATTTATCCTAATTACAATGATTTGACAGATGTGATGCCACTCTCATGTATCGGCGGTTATTCATGTTATCTGGAATTGAAAACATGTAGGCTAGGCCTAGGCATATCCTAATTATAACCCTGCAGAGCAGAACGGGATATGTCTCTTTATCATAAATATAATAAAAAAGCATTCAAAATATATTTATTTCCAAAAAATGTGGTGAAATTAACAGTGGGACATGGTCTGATAACAGGGTAGGCTATAGGATATGGAATCGCCATCAATTTCTATTCCTCACCATCTTAAACTGTCTCAAACAATTTCCCGTAAGCAGTTGTAAACCAAGAAATTTCATTCAAACACTAATTTTGGCCATGGTTAAAAATAAAACTGTAAATAGGCCTACATTGTAAATTACAGACGCAAGTACAGTAGGCCTAGCCTATCTATAAACTGCACTTAGACCTATGTAAATATGTTTTATAAATGAGATAAATGAATTTATTACTTACCTCAGTTGAAATGAACGATTTCATATAACTTGAATGCGTAGAGACAAGTTCTTGGTGTTTTTTTTTTTAAGTTTTGCCTCGTTTTGGCGAGGTGCGTACCATTCAACCTAGTCGGTTATATTAGGGTGCATGTCCAAATATAAAAGACCCTTAGGTCTGCGGTTATAAATCAATTTCTTTCGAGTAGCAACAGACGCGAGCGCTAAAAATAAATCTGCATTCACATCATTAACGCAAATCGCCGAAAACGCAAATCGCTGAAAACACAAACCGCCGAAAACGTCTGGAAATGGATTTAGTGCGCAAAGGGAAGTAAAAATTCTAAGGTAACTGAAGTTTAACGAAAAATACCACCAATAACCGAAAAATGGACAACGTAATTTTTTTCCAGGTCCGATGCAGGAAATTCAAGGCTTTTAGCCATTTTTCCAGGCTTTTCAAGGCCTGGAATTTTCTTTTCCGTTTTCCAGGTTTTTCAAGGTTTTTCCAGGTCGCTACGAACCCTGTTTACAGGTTACATTTTTGTGTGCTGTCTGTAACACGCATTTACATGCTAGAACTACATGTTCGTGATAAAATACAACATAATAATGTTTTTTAAAAAAAATTGGCTTACTTAGTCATAAGGATTAATGTTCCTAATCATACACTTTCATAGTTAACACGCGAGACACTAATGACCCAAATAATGTTTACACTTATTCATAGGTTTACAAATATTTTACAATCCAAGGGAAAGCATGATGGATGGAGCTACAGAAGGCGGCCCAATATTAGTTCTGAATAATTCACTTGTGCTGGCCTTGGAGCCTGAAATGGCAGCAAAGAATGAGATATATACAATCCACCAGGTCTGTTGTGAAAGGAAGGTCAAGCAAGGGACTGGTTACCCCTTTTGAAAATCAGCCATTCATTTGGAAAATTATCCTCCAGCAAGGAAGATAATGATGTAGGATGAGAAAGCCAAAAGAAGCATGTGCCGCTGGCTTATATTCACCTCAGAGAATCCACAATGAGGAAAACAGCTAACAGCGCCATAAGGTAGTCCAGGTTTTGGCATCCCCAGGGTACAAGAAATAGTGGGAAACCCAAAAACACCTGCAAAGAGAAAACTGGAGGCAAATGAGATCAAGAAGACATGGAAGGAATGTGAACAGACGGCACAAGGAGTGCTTGATGTGAGCTAATGGAAAGCCTAGTGAAATCTCATCATGCAAATCAAACAGCTACAGAAACCACCATTAGAAAAGCAAATGAATGCTTTAATGAAGGCTTCCTACAAGGAGACCAGCTGCACCGAAGATTCCATGATCCACTAGAAGCAAAGTGACAAAAAAACAGAAAGCCTATTCTCCACAAAGTACTGAAAGTTAAAGATGATCTGATTTAGCCCTTTGTTCTACAAGGAATTAAAAGGATGGATGACAATAATGAACATAATTGCAGCACTACCTAACTCAATCATAGGTTTACTGTGTTTTGTGCATGCAATAAGAACATGGTTTTCTAATGCTTGTTACAAGGCAATGTGCCCTTCATTTAGCCTGGACTACTACCATTATATATCAACACTAGCCGATAACTCAAAGACTTACTTACTTAGTCGTTCCCCTTCTACCGTGAGGTGTAGAGGTTTGGAAGAGAGAGCGCCAGACTATCCTATCGGCTGTCTTCCTCCTGGCCTGGTTCCATTCTAGTTCTCGGTCCTTCAAAGATTGTCTAATGTTGTCCTCCCAGTGGACTCTGGGTCGTCCTGGGGGTCTGGATCCCTGGCTCTTTGTTTCCCATGCTTGTCATGGTTGCCGATCTTCTCCCATTCTGCAGACATGGCCAAACCATCTTAGTTGGGACTTAACTCAAAGACACAGCAGACAATCTAGCTTTATCACTATGTGCAGCTTCACATCATTGTAAATTTATCCAGTAACAAAAATTGTCCAAAATGCTGCAAATTTAACAGCATGCACTCTTCTCCTCCCACTTCAAACAAGGTTGAAAAGAAAAAACAAACAAACAAAGCAATCAAAATGGTTAACAATATGTTGATTCTGACCACACAAGTTAATCTACGTGTGATCCTACTTTTCCATAATCTTGATGGGTCAAATTATGCTGGTCCGTGCCACTAGATCAGAAAAAAATGTAATCACTCATCTGCTAACACCTACTGACATATATTAATACAGGTACAAGTCTGATTTTCCTGCAGCCTTGGTTCCTAAGCTTTGCTGGATTATCCATTTTGCCAAACGGAGGTCACATAATAATAATGCAGCAATACAACTCTGACCCACTAATTAACACAACTTCCATCATTCTAACATACATTGACTGCTAGATACTTAATTACTTAAACCCACATTAAACATAAATTAAATGATCAAACGTAATACAGGTACATTAGTATAAATGATATATCAGTATCAGTGAAACAAAATTATTAATTAAACGTAATCTAGTCTGGCAGTCACAGGAATTTCAATTGCCCTCTTGTAATTATGTCCAGATAACAAGAGGTGCTGGACCATCCATTCCCAGAAAATCGGTGGTGTACCTGTACTAACTGGTATTCTTAATACACTGAACGTACAAATATGACGTTAAAAAACATTAGCATCTAAAACTATTATTAACTAGAAGATTTTTGAGTTGCTGCTAATGCATCATTGGATGTAAGCTGATGCTCCTGGAACCTCTGAGAGATCCTGTTTGTCATCTTCATGTACTTTTCCAAACAGTTGAGGGCACAGTTGTTCTGAATAAGAACACAAATTTGTATATCAGTACATAACAGAACAATTGTATAAATGTGTGTTTATGTTCAGATGTACACAGCAGATACTTTTTTATGAGATATATAAAATAAGATAGACACACACACTGACATAATGATAAAATGAAGGAGAATGATGAACACTAGACAAAATTAAGATATTTTGAATTATTATTAGTGACATACGATGATGTCAAAAACAGGCCAGGGTTGTTGTTTAACTAAGACTGCTGAGCTTCTCGCTCTTTTGCAGCCAATACCAAGTTGAGGACTCCTTGGTATTATCTACACTGTAGGTCTAGGCTTTTCTGCCATTCTTACGTGCTGAGTTGAAGTCAAGAGCTCTAGTTTCTCCAACTTGGCTTGCATTTAAAGGATCTTCACATCTGGTCCCAAGCTAGGAGTAAGAAGCGTGTAGCATACTGTACATTCCTCGCCATCCATGGGGGCTCTCCAACTATGCAGAGCTAAAATACTGTGCTCTGGTTCTGGGCTTTCCCAAGGAATTGTCACGTCCTGCACAGAGCCACTTCTCAGCTCCCCCTGCCTTTCACTGGGTCCATAGTGAAATCCTCCTGCATGTTACGGTATATGATATTAACGCCGTCTGCTAAAGGTTATCAGACGTGCAATTGTAAAGGTTAAGGCATTTAATATATTGCGATAGATGTTTCAATTATTGAACGCTCCATACACGATCGATTATGACGTGTATAGCGTTGTTTGGGTCACAGTCGGTAACTAAGAAACGCTACCCTTTGTTACTTGACCGCCAAGCTGAATAGCTGCGTTTTTCTAACCTTCCAATTCAATGGCATGATATAGCCATTTATATATGCATTTTTTGATGGACCAGGGTCAGTCCTAGAACTCTATATGAGAGGGAAATTTATGGAGGTTAGTATTTAACTAGAATTCTCAGAAGGAGAAGAATAATCGTCAAATTCATATGAAATATTCAGACTCGCAGTCTCACTGTCGGCAGGTAGCCATGTCTAGCTGCGCGTGCATATAGCTGTGATGTTCTGACGACAATACTGCATTGTATCCTTAAACGGACATTGACACGTAAACCAGCAGTCTACGTTATTGATTAATTTATGCATGACTTATATGGACTTATGCTCTACTCCTATTAGAAATGATCATCCTGTGTGTACAACTGTGAATTAAATGTATGGACTCAATGAAATGACTTATCAAATCAATCGTATTCCAAGGTTCAAGTATTGTTCGGAATCTTCCATCCCCGCATTCGCTTAATCTTCCATCGAAGGCACGATGCACTATCACTGAATAAAAAAACCTAACATATCAAAGAAAAAACAATGGCCAGAAATTTATAATTGTTTTATTCATATCACATGGAACATTGTTCAGAGCAAACCACCTTGCAACAGTGGTGCCCGGTATGTGGGGACGAAAAACAACTAAAAACCAAAAATTTTTTCATGACTTTCGAATGAAATATTTACGATCAATTTTCGATCACATGATCCAGTCGAAGATGACGCAGTACTCATTATAATGCCTAACAACGTGACGTCACCGAAAGTAGTGTAGGTGATCTGTCGGAGAAATCAGCCGTTTCTAAGTCTAACCAGGGGAAACATGAGCCATTTGAAGCAAACACATGATATGGACTACAGGAGCAGACAGTCAGGGGCTTTAGCCTAGCTGTTGACGACCTCTAGCACTGATATAAGCAACGGAAAAGATAAGTCTAGGTGTTTAACTGTTGTTATTGCAAACAGTGCTAACTGAGTCCATGCCCTCTGCCTACATCGGCATGTTTTTACCTATGTTTAATGTACTTTTTGTTGTCTTAATGTGTTGTTAATTCGTGGGAGGTAGGGAGGATGAACCGAAATTAGATTCTGTGGCTCTCACGATGCCTGAATTGATTTTGGTCGTTTCTTAGGGCAGTTAAACGATTGCACTTTTGGAAGCCCCATTGAGGTTTGCCATTGGACTATCTGTCCAAATCTGCTGTCGTTTGACGATTTGTGTTAGCTGTACCGTTCCGTAGATAACTGGTGTATTTTATTCGTACTCAGTTAACAATTTTATTCAGTTTTGTATCATGTTCGTTAACTATTTCGTCCAGACTACTCTCACTATAATTTATTTTATGATTGTTAAATGTTCGTCCGTTATGAGTCCTGTGATGTCATCATTTTTTGCAGTCATTTTTTTTTTTGTGTACTTTGAATATTAAGTTGACCTCGGGTCAGACCTTGACCCTTCATTTGGCTTGTGACACTTCCGCTTGTTTTATTTAGTTCATAAATTCATTTTTAATTGTGAAAATGTCTTGTTTGCGTCTTAACATTGTTTGTACCCTTTAGTTACATCATTGTTTTGTTTGTCCTCATGATATATGTTAAATACTACATTAATAATATGATATTATATGCAATAATACACTTGTAATTTAATTAAATTAATTTTTTCTGATATTTAAGGTTAATATGGGACATTGCATAATTATGCAGTGATAGTCCAAGAAAATAGCACTACAATTTATAAGAGATGCCTAGGGCATAATAATATAATATAATATATATATTGACCAAATAAAATAATCTTATAGTCTACCTTTGAGGTAATAGACCCATTGTATATTATTTAATATACTTTTCTGGTACTAAGAGAGTGACTTAGTACATTGAACAATATAATTACTAGGAATCATACCCAACATTATTGGATATTAAGATTAATTGTGTGAAGTAATTACATAATAGTTAACAGATATCATAACTATTTATGATATAGTATTATTTAGATACAATATTGTTACAAAATATTGTCTATTGGTTGAACTTAGACATTAGAGGTCAGTACTATTGTGATTATTTATATTGAATATTTCTAAGTTGAGTAAGTATAATAATTACTCTGAAGCTACTATTGACTATTTTAATCAGTAATTATCAATAATTACTTACAGATAAAAGTCAAAATGCTTACTATAGACCATTTCGTTAAAATTGGTAGGGAATATGGTTATAAATCTCAAGAACTTCGTCAGTTTGCTGAGGCAGAACTGGAAAAACATGAAAGAAAAGAAGCAGAGAAAAAGGCTGCATTAAAGAAAGAGGAAGAGGAACAAAAGGCTGCATTAAAGAAAGAGGAAGCAGAACGTGAGATGAAGCAAATTGCCAAGGAAAATAGATTAAGAGAAATTGCTCAACAGGAAGAAGAGAATAAATTGAAACGAGAGGAAATTATTTTACAACAAGAAATGGAATTGGCGCGTATTAAATTGGAGACAGCAAGATTACAAGCACAAAGTGCTGATGCAAACCAGAATAATAACGCACAAAATGGATCATCATCCAGCCAAACTAAACATTTCTACAACTTTAAATTACCCACTCTCAACTTGAACGTGGACGACCTTTCATCGTTCCTGTCACGGTTTGAACAGACTTGCAAAACTAACCATTTGCCTGAAGAGTCATGGGTACTCAAATTAAATGAATTCTTGGTTGGAGAACCACTGACGGCTTCTCAAAATGCTGACCCATCAATAGCAAATAACTACGGTGCTATTAAGTCCTTGCTTTTACGAAGGTTTCACCTGGACGAGGAACACTGTAGGTTGAAATTTAAGGGAATTTTACCTGAATCTCCAAAAGATTTTGCAGGATTCATTGCGAACATACGCAATACGTTTAATAGATGGGTTGAACTGGCAGAAGTCAACAAATCATACGACAAATTAGTTGATTTACTACTACGGGATAAGGTATTATCTTCGGTTAGCCAGCCATTTTTTGCATATTTGCAGGAGCGTAAACCAGGTACTATGGGCGAGTTAGAAAAAATTTCTTTAAACTACTGTTCGGCACATCCGAATGCAACCATTTCTAACTCCTCATTAAGAGAACCTCTACCTGTGGCGTCTAATATGGCCTACAATCATAATAACAAACAAAGACATCACAGTGTAGACAGAAGCAGGTTCCAAAGAAATCACAATGTTAACTTTCAGAAGGGACATAATAATGATTTCAACAATAAAAATGAGTTCAACAGAGGTAGATCACGAGATAGAAATTATTCACCTCAAACAAACTACCACAATGGTCAACATAACACTAATTATAATCGATCACATACTCCCAATAATAATAGTAACTGGAATGATAATAATCATGGCTCGAGACATCGAGATAATAGTTACTATAGAGGACGACGAGATAATTCTAACAATTATACTCGGAATCGATCTCATTCTCGGGGATCATCTCATTACAACCATAATACAGGGGCGGCAGTTACAAATAATACTACCCCTATAGCTCAGGTCCCACTTGACAATAATACAACACAGTCTTCTGCTGCATGTTTTGCTATTAATTATAATGTGGCAAATAGTTGCCAACAATGCAATCTTATTTTTCAGAAGGCGAAAGAAACAGTGCTTAACTGCGGACATATTACACCAGAGGTAGGTCTTGCAGTCAACGATGGAACAGGCCTACTAATTTTTAACAGGGGATTAGTTAATGGATCCGTCGTCTCAGTGCTGAGGGATTCAGGATCCACAACGATTGGTGTACGACAGTCGCTGGTACATCCTAGCTGTGCAACGGGGGAATATGTCCGTTGCATGACTTTTGGGGGAACTATTGAGTTTTACCCCACAGCTATTATTCATGTTAACACACCTTTTTTCACAGGGAACGTAAAAGTATGTATGCTAAAAAAGCCTATAGCTGATCTGATGGTTGGTCGTATACACGGCAGTAAAGATTGTACTCCAGATGAGATTATAGAATGGGAGAAACATAACCTATGCACTGGAAACGCCGTGACGACTAGAGCGCAGACTCAACTCATGGAGAAAGTTGATGATAATAAAATGGATGCCGACAACCAAGAGGAATTTGTAGTCAATTCACCTATTGACAGGGAAACATTTGCAACCAAACAAAAAGAGGATAAATCTTTAAAAAAATTTTTTAAGTTGGTTGATAAAGTTGACAATCTATCCTCAGTTAATAATAACAAACATTGTTTTGTTATTAAAAATGACATATTGATTAGATGTTTTAATGACAAATCACAAATGAAACAACAAGTTATGGTCCCATATACTTTTAGACGGTACATTCTTCAACATGCACATGACTCACATTGTGCTGGACATATGGGATATACTCGAACACGATCTCGAGTACTGTCTTCATTCTTTTGGCCAGGAGTGTCAAGAGATATTTCGCAGTATGTACGTTCCTGTACTACATGCCAAGAAGTGAAAGCACGTGGAGCTTTTCACACGGCGCCTATTCAGGCTTGCGATATCTCAGTAAGACCGTTTGACAAGATGGCAATAGATATTATTGGTCCATTGCTACCATCGGCCAGAGGACATAGATTCGTCCTTACGTGCATTGATTTGTGCACACGATGGCCAGAAGCTATCCCATTAAAGACCACCACTACCACAGATGTAGCTGATGCACTACATCTCATCTTTTCTAGAATAGGGTTTCCTAGAAAACTTTTATCAGACCATGGGTCACAGTTTATATCTGACACCATGAAGGAAGTCATGAAAACTTGGAACATTGATAGGAATTTAAGTAGTATTTATCATCCTATGAGTGATGGTGCGGTTGAAAGACTTAACCGTACACTTAAACAACTACTACATAAGGTTACTGCTAAGCACCCTCATGACTGGGACAGAGCACTCCCAGCTGTTCTATTTGCTTATCGGGAGGTACCGCATGAACAAACTGGCTTCTCTCCCTTTGAATTAGTTTTTGGTGCTCCCCCAAGAGGTCCTATGGGACTAATAAAAGACTTATTAATTGACGCGGAGATGACTCAGGACACTCAGTCATCTTACGAGTACGTGATTAATCTTCGGAAGAACATTATTGAGTCTTGCCAGTTGGCAACAGCTTCTTCTGAGGCTGCAAAAGCTAAGGCTCGATCTCTACAAAATAGGTCTCGACGATTACGCCAATTATTCCCAGGCGACGAGGCTTATGTGTTACTTCCTCACAATAACAATAAATTATTGATATCTTGGAATGGTCCTTACAAAGTCATTGATAAAATTTCCGACGTTGATTACGTCTTAGATATCAAGGGACACAAAAAGATATTTCATATTAACATGCTCAAGCAATTTCATACACGTCCTGAACACTTACAGTCAATTTTTCATGAACTAGATGACAACACAGTATCTACTTGTTATTATTCTAACTTATCTGTCATCCAGGAAGAAGAATCTTCTTTTCCTGAGGTACAGTTACCGTTACCGGTACCAGTAGATCAACCTACTGAATCTTGGCGGGATGTAACCATCTCTTCAATGGTTACACCGCAACAGCGTCTACAGATTGCTAATCTATTACAATCTTATCCAGATGTGTTGACCGACGTCCCGGGTTGCACATCGGCTATCAGTCATGACATTACTCTCAATGATGATACACCTATTCGTGTACATCCCTATTCTGTTCCTTTACATTTCCTTGCTAAAACTACTAAGGAACTTGAACAGATGTTGTCTCTGGGAATCATTGAGACTAGTAATTCGCCATTCTCTTCTCCATTAGTGATTGTCCGGAAGAAGGACAATAACATCAGACTATGTGTTGATTATAGAAAATTAAATGCTAAGACTATAGTTGACAGCGAACCACATCCACTTATCGACGACTTACTGCCACGTCTATCCAACGCAACTATATTTAGTAAGATAGACTTAACTAAAGGTTATTGGCAGATACCACTGACCGAAAAGGCTAAGTACTACACCGCATTTTCCACTCCACAAGGTCTATACCAGTGGAATGTGATGCCTTTTGGGCTTGTTAATGCGCCAGCTACCTTCATTCGCCTGATGCGACAAATTTTATCAGGTAGACCAGACGTTATTACATATATTGACGACATATGCTTGTTTAGTTCGTCGTTTGAGGAACATGTTTCGGGACTTAGATATGTTTTCGACACTCTAAGGAATTATCATCTAACTGCTAAACCTACAAAGGTGCAAATCGCGTGTAATGAGATAACCTTTTTGGGACATATCATTGGATCGGGATATATCCGAACGTTACCTAGTACAGTCTCCAAAATTCTAAACATAGCAGTTCCTCAGACGAAGAAACAGGTCAGGAGTTTGTTAGGACTTGTTCAATATTACAGTAGATTCATACCAAACTTGTCATCCATCACGGCTGTATTGTCTTCATTGTTAAAAAAAGACATGCCGGTGAAGGTGACATGGACTGGTACATGCAATGAAACTTTCAACAAAATTATAAATTTGTTCTCGCATGAACCAATTTTAAGACTTCCCGATGCTTCCAAAAGATTTTTCTTACGAACAGATGCTAGTAACTACGGCATTGGTGCATGCCTGCTCCAGAACCATGATGGCATTCTACATCCTACCTTATATATTTCAAGAAAGCTAAAGCCGGCAGAAACAAAGTATTCCACAGTCGACAAGGAACTTTTATCTGTGATATGGGCAATAACTAAACTCGAAAAGTTCCTGCTTGGTGCTCCCTTCACCATACAGACGGACCAACGTGCTGTAGCATCCTTGCGTCGATCTAACCATAAAAGCCAGAAACTCGCCAGATATGCAATCATCCTACAGCCATTTGAATTCTCCATTGAACATATTCCTGGCACTGAAAACATTGTGGCGGATGCGTTGTCACGTAATCCTATTGACGACGAATAATTAACATTAACATTCCTAAAACATATCAACTATAAGGGAACTAACCTTGTCTTCAATTTAAACTTTATAAACACTATATGCATCACAGAATGGAACTAAAGACAATCAAGGTATACATATTGACATTCAAACTTCGTCTAACGTCCATACACGATATATGAATATTCGTTGAACAATCAGGGAACAATATCTGACGACAAGTCGAACTTATTATCCTATGTGCACTTAATTCTTGGATGCTGGGATAAATGACATTTCTTTCCAACGTAAACGTTTGAACATTTTTGCCTAAAAGAATTCATCAGGATCAAGACTACGGATGGATCATCATATCCTATACTAATTAATTAGTTAACTTAACTTCTTAATTGAATTATTATCAATAAAATGAAATGTGAGAAAAAAATGAAATGAAAGAACAAAAAAAGAGAACGAAATATAAAAAGAAGAAATTATGAAAAGAGAAAATAAATCTCACACAAGTATTAGATTAATATTTTTTTTAATGTACCTATACATTATTTAGTTAAATTAGATAGTTATTATTCACTAACACTTAACACACACAATTAAGTTAAACTTATATTCGAATTTCTTTCTATTTCTTCTCACTTATTTTGTTTTTTCTTCTCTCATAACATCGCGTTACATTAGAATCTTAATAATTTATCTCTTAGTTTAATTAAGTAATTTAATGTTAATTAGTCAAATTAATTCCTATATGACATACTAATACGACAGACCTTACTTTAATTTAATTCTATCATTCACTATTAACATTGGACATTTATTTAGTTGATATAATAATATGTATAATATTGATATATAATATGATTAATGTTAGATGACTATGACAAATAGTTAGTTGACATGACCGCAACACGGTTCTACTCAGAACATCGTCGGCCATATGTCACAATTGTGTTAAATTTTTTTGAAAAATTGTTAAGTCGGATAGATCTTGAAAAAAAATCTATCGATTTTTTTTTCCCCGGTGTACAGGGAATTGTTACGGTATATGATATTAACGCCGTCTGCTAAAGGTTATCAGACGTGCAATTGTAAAGGTTAAGGCATTTAATATATTGCGATAGATGTTTCAATTATTGAACGCTCCATACACGATCGATTATGACGTGTATAGCGTTGTTTGGGTCACAGTCGGTAACTAAGAAACGCTACCCTTTGTTACTTGACCGCCAAGCTGAATAGCTGCGTTTTTCTAACCTTCCAATTCAATGGCATGATATAGCCATTTATATATGCATTTTTTGATGGACCAGGGCCAGTCCTAGAACTCTATATGAGAGGGAAATTTATGGAGGTTAGTATTTAACTAGAATTCTCAGAAGGAGAAGAATAATCGTCAAATTCATATGAAATATTCAGACTCGCAGTCTCACTGTCGGCAGGTAGCCATGTCTAGCTGCGCGTGCATATAGCTGTGATGTTCTGACGACAATACTGCATTGTATCCTTAAACGGACATTGACACGTAAACCAGCAGCCTACGTTATTGATTAATTTATGCATGACTTATATGGACTTATGCTCTACTCCTATTAGAAATGATCATCCTGTGTGTACAACTGTGAATTAAATGTATGGACTCAATGAAATGACTTATCAAATCAATCGTATTCCAAGGTTCAAGTATTGTTCGGAATCTTCCATCCCCGCATTCGCTTAATCTTCCATCGAAGGCACGATGCACTATCACTGAATAAAAAAACCTAACATATCAAAGAAAAAACAATGGCCAGAAATTTATAATTGTTTTATTCATATCACATGGAACATTGTTCAGAGCAAACCACCTTGCAACACTGCATGCAGTCAACCAGGTCAAAGCCAAAGAATCACGTCTGTGGCTCAAGTGACTAAGTGACTTATCCAAGCATAGTGTGTAATGCTGGGTTCTCAACATGTTTCACCACAGGGGGAATCCCTGGACGCGAGTGATGATTTCAAGAGTCAAAGAGGGTGTAATTAGCCTCACAGACAGAGGTTCACTTCCATATATGTATATAGGGAGCCGCGCTAGCGTAGTGGTTACCACATCGCTCTGGCGACCGGGTGATCCAGGATCAAACCCGGGTGACGGCATTTGAGGATTTTTCGTCGACCGGGATTTGGACTGGATTAACTCGAGACCTGGCGATGACATTTGAAGGAGTGTCGTCCACCAGGGATTGGCGGCTCCTGAGCTGACCCAGCTGTAATGGGTACCTCCGAAATCGGAGAGTATTTGCCTGAATGGCGAGGGACACCTATATACAAGAAAAAAGGGATACGTAAAATCAATGTCAGGTTGATGATGATGATGATGATATAATCCCTTTAGCTGTGAGCAGGTAGCTCTTGACAGCCCATTGCCTCTCTGACAAAGGTGCAAGTCTTCCTCAGTTGCTGTGATGATGTGTAGAGTGTATTGTGGATGGTTGGGTGCGATGGGAGTAGTTGGCGTCGCAGGTCTGTTAGTCTTGGGCACTGTAACAGTAGGTGTTCAACTGATTCCTCATGGTGGTGGCAGTGCCTACAGTTTGGTTCACGTAGTGGGTCTATTCTATTTAAATGTTTATTGACAGGGGCATGGCCTGTTCTCAGCTGGAAAATTAGACTCTGATCTCTTCTTTTCAGTTGTTTAACTGGATCTTGAGGGTTTGGTTTAGCTTGATGTTTGAAGAATAGCCGCCCTGTCTGGGAGGAAGCCCATTGGTTTAGCCATTCTTCCCTATAATTGTTTCTCAGGATCTGTTGGCAGGTTTGCAGTGTGGTACTTGATGGGAACTGGGGCAGTGCTGCTCCTCTTTTGGATAGTTTGTCGGCTTTTTCATTTCCTGGGACTCCGACATGCCCTGGGATCCACTGGAGTGTAACTTCGACGCAATAGGAAGTGAACAGTTGGTCAATAAATCTACAGATGTTATTAATGTTAGGGGACATTTTGCTTTCTAGGGCTTGGAGTGCTGATTTTGAGTCTGAGAATATAACAATATCCTCAGGTGGAGTGATGCCACTTTCAAAGTCTGAGATTATCCGGCACAATGCTTTTTCTAGTGCTGTTATTTCTGCATCATAGCTGGAACAAATTTCTCCGCAAGGGCCAAAGATGCAAGGGTGGTCTTCTGGGTGCTGGTTGGGGTATTTTATCACTGCGCCATATCCAGCATTGATGGTAGCTTTAAATGCAGATCCATCTGTGTAGACATGGATGATGTCTTGTGGATATGAATCTATAGTTTCTAAAGCGATGGTTTTCAGTAGTGGTCCTAGAGTGTTCTTGTCTGCTGAGGGGTCAGAGAGTTCAGTTCTTACTATGGGAGTAGTTGCCTGCCAACAAGGTGGTTCATTATTGACAGTTACCATCGGCTTTCTAACTGCTGGTAGGTGGTGTTTGATGCTAGCTTCTTTTGCATTTTTAAGAAAAGATGTCTTTTGTATTCTGTGTTTTTGGTGCCACTGCTCTATCATTTTCCTATTCTCCTCCTTTGTGTCCATTCTCAGATACCTTTCGTATGTTTCCACTGCTGAACGTTCTCTTCTTAGGTTTAAGGGTTCAATATTGGTGTTGATTTCGCATGCATCTGTCGGCGTTGTCTTCATGGCACCACTTATAAACCGTAGAGCGTGATTTTGGACTTTGTCTAGCTTTTGTAAGAGGCTTTTACTTGCAATAGTTTGGAGGGGGAGCGAGTAGTCAATTACTGGGCGCACATATCCAGTATAGAGTTGGCGTAATGAGTGCTGGTCTGCTCCCCACCCACAGGAAGAAAGGTGCTTAATGAGCCTGAGTCTTGTGGATGCTTTCTCAATCAGCTTGTCTATGTGGGGTCTCATGGTAAGTCTACGGTCGAGCTCGACTCCAAGATATCTCGGGCATTCTTCATATGCTAATTTCTCTCCATTCATCCAGACCTCGATGTTGTTCTCATTAACTCTCTTGTTTAGACTGAACAGGCCATACACAGTTTTCTCTACATTGATTTCAAGTTTCCAAAACTGGCAGTATGCAGAGATGGTTGCCAGGTTTTTGTTCATATTTTTGGTGATGGTTTGGAGGTATTTTCCTTTTGTCCAGATGACTAGGTCATCAGCAAATAGTGCTTTTTGGCAGGTGATGACATCTGGGAGGTCATTTATAAATATAAGAAACAGTGTACAACTTAGTGCTGATCCCTGAGGCAGTCCTTCCTCCAGGGTTCTTTGTTTTGATGTTGCTCCACTGAATGTTGTTTGGATTGTTCTGTTGTGGAAGAAACCTTTTAACCAGTTGTACATTCGCCCTGATATTCCCATTCTTCGCATTTTGAAGAGGAGGCCTATCCTCCAGACTCGATCATAGGCTTGTCTAAGATCAATAAATGTTGCAAGCACATTTCTTTTTTCTTGGAAGGCATCACCTATCTCTTGGGTGAATCGTATCAACTGATCCATTGTCTGTTTGTTTCTTCTAAAACCTGACTGATTGGTGTTTAAGATCTTATTGCTTTCTAGCCACCAATATAGCCTTTCATTTATCATCCTTTCAGTGATCTTGCCTAGGTTTGATGTCAAGGAGATCGGTCGATAGCTTGTTACTTCATTGGATGGTTTGTCCTTCTTAAGGACTGGGATGATATTGGCTTTTCTCCAGTCTGTTGGTAACTTGCCTTCTCTCCAGGTCTTGTTAATGAGGTCAAGGATGGTGGAGAGTTCATAATTTGAGAGGTTTGAGATCATCTCGTTAGTGAGCCGATCAGGTCCAGCAGCTTTTCCTTTCTTGCATTTTTTTAGGGCCATCTTGAGTTCTGAAAGAGTGAAGTTCTTTTCAAAGACCTCACAGCTAGCTGTTGGTTGTTTCTCCATCATTTTAGTGAGTGATCTGATAGCACTGTCAAGTCTCTTGCGTGGTTTTTTTTTGTTTACGTTAGCAAAGTGCTTATTGAAGGCTTCTGCTTTCTGTGCATCCCTTGTTAGTGGTGGTTCAGTGCTTGTAATGATGGGTTCAGGGTTTTTCTTTCTTTTAATTCCTGAGAGATTTGATATGAGGCACCATGCTTTCTTTCCGTCTTTCCGCAAGTTTAACTCTCCACATTTCTTAACCCATGTTTCTCTTTTTGCTTTTTTGCTCAGACGTTTAACTTTTGCAGTTAGGCGGTTATAATTTGCTTTGTTGGCGGGGGTTGGGTGTTTCTCAGCTTGCCGTCTTGCTTTTTTCCTCTCGTTTACAGCAGCCTCCAGTTCTGTACTCCAGTAAGGTTTAAACTTTCTCCTACATCCTCGTGGAATGGCTTCTTTAGCAGACTGCAGTAGTGCTGTAGTGATTTTACTATATACCTTGTCTATGTCTAGCGTCATGTCGATGGCCTCGAATCGTTGTCGTACTTGTCTCCTGAAGAAATGCCAGTCTGCCTTTTTGTAGTTCCATGGGGGTGATGTTAAGCAATTTCTTTTTATTTCCCTGGTGTTTGTGATCTCAAGGAGGATGGGTCTGTGGTCACTTCCGATGTCGTCGAGCACTCTAACTGAGCAATGTGGGTGGATATCTGCTGTTACTAGGGTGAGATCTGGTCTGCTTTTTGTTCCACTGGCGCGGTGGAGCAATGTCGGTGGGGTGTGAGCATTCTGCAGTAGGATGAGTGTGGTAGTGTTAGTGAGTTCTTCTATAGCTATTCCTGTTGGGTTCCTGTCTGTGTAGCCCCACAGAGGTGAATGACCATTCATGTCACCAGCAATGATCATTCTCCTCAAGTCCGTGGTCTGGAAAGGCTTCAGAGCAAGGTGTGTTTTTGGCGGGTTGTAAATGTTAATGATTTTCAATGGCTTTCCACCACTCCAGACTATCACTTCCTGTAGATCTGTTTCGTCATTGGTTTCAAGAGCAGAAACCTCAGCCTGTGTGGCATTCCGGAGAGCTCGTATAGAGTCTGTTGTCTTAGAGGCATGTTCATGATTTCAGGGGGGTATGGATGCATTTTTCAGTATCCCCGAAGGGAGGCAGTCCAGTGTATCAGTATCCCAGGATCGTCACGTCCTGCCAGAAAAATAGCATATACATCTGGGTCAGCTAATTCATCATTCTTCAGTCAGCTTTGCCAACCCTTCTGCAGTGATGGTATATCTGGCGTTCCCCGCCACCTAGGAGGCTGTCACAGAGGGACAAAGGTGCAATGTCCGCTGGCCTGCATCTCTTCGTCATCCATGGGGATTATTGGATAGGAGACAAACAGCGAAGAATGAGGCAAGAAAGCATTTAACCCATGAAGTGGGGGTGGATTGGTGCAGACCAGAGCTTGTACCACTCGCCGGTGGGTTCTGCATCTACACCTATAGGGTTCCACCAACTCCACAGCCCTTTTGTCTGGCCCCTCACCAAGGACCTGTCCGGCTTGGGTGACCCTGCCAGGAGTAAAACTCCCGCCGGCATAGCTCCCAGGATCATTGAGGCACTCAAGCTCTCCAACCAACGGCAAGGTAGGCTTAGGTGTGGAGAGCAATGTCAGGTTAGACATAAATAATAACCTGAGATTTCGCCTCGAGTATTAGCGGGCGTACGAAAAAAAAAAAGAAAAAAAAATATATGTATATTGTAGCATTGTGTATAAAGATGACTCCAGATATGACTCTATGCATAACAGGTCAGGTAAATGAAAAGGCAGAGAGAAAAATTGAAAAAGATATACAAACAGATGTTCTTCACAAATATACTTGCAATATATATATATATATATATATATATATATATATATATATATATATATATATATATATATATATATATATATATATATATATATATCCGTCGTATGTACAACAAGCGTGCTACAGGTACAATCAGCATTCATACTCTTCAACATTTGCTGAGGGAGACTGAGCACCTATGGGTTTGCCCGGAGTGCAGTGAGGTCGATTCTGATTAACAATAACAACACTTGCAAGAGAGAAAGATATGACTTTACAGAAGAATATTAATAATATCACAGCTAAAAGAAAATGAGCATGTCCCGAAAGAGGCTGGTGTGCAAAGGAAGCTTAATACACACATCAGAAGAAGAATCTATGGTGTTTAAATTTTATGAGACAAGGAAAGCAAGAATATATTGTGACAACAGTTACAAAATGAGACAGAAAATGACACTGGACAGTGTTAACACTGACAATGAACACCAAAAAAATTCAACAACAAAAGTTATTAACAGAACTACAGAAAAGAAGATGTGGGCAGACGGTTGGAATGGCACTTGAAGAAAAAAATTACAGAAACAGTGAGAAAAGAAAGTTCCATAACACATTACAAAAAAGACGTGAATTAACTAAATGAATTATATACATAAACTACTTGTGTAGTTCCTCGGGGGGGGGGTTTCTGTGATGAGAGAAAGGAAGAACAGGACCATGCTCCCTCAAGCATGTCGTATGAGGTGACTGACATTAGGTCGTGCATGGGGCTCACAAGCTCATCATGTTAAACAAGTTGCTACAGAAACCACCACAACAAGAGTATGTGAATGTTTGGTGCAGACTTCCTGTAAGGGGATCAGCTGACAGGGGTGGCTCCGCTCTCTATAAGGAGCTAAAAGGATAATAATGATGATGATATACAGAAAGCAGTGGATATGACATCAAGATTGTCAACATGTACTCTATAGCACATGACATCAAGATTGTCAACATGTACTCTATAGCACATGACATCAAGATTGTCAACATGTACTCTATAGCACATGACATTGTCAACAGATACTGTCAACATGTTCTGTACTGTCCTATAGCACATGACTTAACTTCTCAAGATTACTGTCAACATCAACAGACAAGATAAAGTATAACGGATGTCAGTGAGTGGAAACTTGGCAGAGACAAACCATCTGTGTTAACTCTACAGGATGACAGAAATGCTGACGAAAAGATCAGAGAAGAAAATAAAGGGAATACAGAATGGTTTACAGTAGAAACAGGGGTGAAACAAGGCTGTATTATGTCACCACTACTTTTTGGAATAGCTATTGATTGGGTTATGAGAAACTATACCCACAATGAACAATTGGGTATAAAATGGACAAATGGTAAATTCCTGGGGGACCTGGATTTCGCAGATGATGTAGCATTCTTAAGTTCAACACCAAGACAATCCCAAGAAGCAATAAATAATTTGTGTCATCTCTCGGTTAAAATAGGTCTCCAAATAAATGCCTCTAAAACTAAAGCTATGAACTTTTCTAACGAGACCTTTGATATCATCTTGAACGGGGAAAAACTACAGAAAGTTGAAAGTTTCAATTATTTAGGCAGTAAAATGACTCAGGATGGTGACACAACAAGAGAAATCCATACTAGAATTGCTTTGGCAGCTAGCGCCTTCAATAGATTATCTAACATTTGGAAATTACGATCATTGAATATACATACCAAGCTTCGTCTGTTTAATTCAAATGTTATCTCAGTGTTAACATACGGCTGTGAGAGTTGGAAAATAACAAAATCATTGGAGAACAAGCTGAATACATTCGAGAACAAATGTCTTAGAAAACTCATGAACATCAGTTGGAAAGAATTCAAGACTAATCGACAAATAAGAGAAGACTCTAGGCAGAAATATGTCTCCGACTATATAAGGAAAAGACGATGGTCATATATCGGTCATGTCCTACGAATGCAAAACAACAGAATACCACTACAGGCGCTCACTTGGGTTCCTGAGGGTAGGAGGAAAAAAGGAAGACCAAAAGAAACACTCAGAAGAACAATAATAAGAGAAGGAAGAACGTTGGGCCTAAATAATGTGCAAGAGCTAAGAGGAGTGGCGTCACAACGAACAACCTGGAGAGCACTGGTTTCTGCCTTATGCGCCGTGTTTGGTGCTTAAAGAATGTATTATTATTATTATTATGACAGAAATAACAGACAATTAACAGATCAGTCAGCCATCACAGATTCATGACCTTGCAGTGTCGTGTAAAGCACAGGCCTTCAACAAACACACACTAAGTCTTTCTGTCCAATCCATTCAAAGTAATTCCATGTCTTCTTTTCTTGCCTTCATGTCTGTGTCTAATTCCTTTCCTCGTGTGTTTTGTGACCTTCTATTTCTCTTTCCCCTGGGGATTTCAAAACAATGACTGCCTAGCAATGCTATCAGCTGGTTTTCTCAACGTGTGTCCTACCCATTGCCAGCGTCTTCTCGTGTTCCACTGGCACTTGTCTGGTTCTTGCCACCAGTTCCACATTGGTGACACTGTCATACCATTGCAGTCCTTCCTATGCAAGCACCCATTTATGAAAGTCTAGCAGCATAACATGCAACAGCAAATGTGGGAACTGTAAACCTTATGAAGGTAAAGCAACAAATCAGAGCCTACAGGTAATTTCTCATCTCCTAGTACATGCACTCAAAAACCACATTTTTTTAGAAGCCCATTGTAGGGAGTACATTTTGAGACATGCCCTGTATAGTTCCCAGGGGTCTCTGCAGAGACAAAGAAAGATCAGAACTACTGCTCTCCACAGCACGTCATACAAAGAGACTAATATGAGGTTGGCAACATCATCATGTAAAACAAATCACTACAGAAATGACCACTTCAAGAGCAAGTGAATGCTTGATGCAGCCTACCTGCAAGGGGAGCAGCTACAATTTTGGCTCCATAAGGAGGTAAAGGTAGTCCCATAAAAGATACTGCTACGGGGAGTGATGTATTAGAGACTTCACCATACTACGTCAGGCATCGAGGTGTGGTGACTAGTTCCATTCCTCGCTGCCTTTTTCCTTGCCTAACTCAAAGTCAGGCACCCATTTACAGCTGGGTAGACAGGATAGTGTTGGCACCATCATTCGAACCCGGCACCTTTGTCATGAGAGACATATGCTCTAACAACTCTGTCAATAGGACACTCTCCATAAGGAGAGCAAAGGAAATTGATTATGATTTTGAGACACGACTACAGTTACTGATTTTGCCTTAATTTATTTACTTATAATGATAAGCTCAAGTTTTACATATCAAGATGGGCAGAAGTGAAATGTTCTATTACACAAACATAGTTAACAGTCTCAACATGATCAGTTGTTGTCGTTTCTGGTCTAAGTTGTGATCTGGATATATCTTCTGTTACTTTTGTAGGGCCATTATCTTTTCCTTTTATCATTCCTCTTCGGGACCCCAAGATGCAGCAATAGTGAATGCAGTCAGCGACCCATAGCTTGACTGCTTGCATCAGGATCAGCGAACCAGAGCTGATCAAGACCGTACTCCACCTCCACGTGGTGGTCCTGGAAACAGTCTCCAGCAGTGCAGTCTGGCTGAGCGAGTACGGATCGAAATGGGAAGGCAAACCCGGTCCCTAAAAAATGCTGTGCAGAAGTCGGATGTGTTGACCGAAAGGTGCGGATATCACAGCTTAGGCGCAAACAGACACAACGCAACGACCGTCCTTTTCAGGGCGAACGAGGAAGAAGAGGAAGAAGAAGATTCCTCTTCCACATCTACAACTAGATCTAGATATCTACCTTCAGATTTATTGATATTTCATCTGAATCAGAACTATCAATACTCAATAACTCATTATTGTCATTTTCAATCCACGACTGTATAACGTGCGGTGTATGTTTAGTCAATAATCTTTGCTTAAGATCATTTGAACATGGCACCTTTTCAGACGGAAAAGTTTGTTTACAATAAACAGCTGTTTTCTTTATTTCATTAACAACTAGCATCTCATCACATGTAAAAGAAAAATTCAATCACCTGTAAACATGAGGGTTACCAGAAAAGACATTAGAAATCTTTTGTTGGGTTGGAAAAAAATTTGGTAAATTTTGTTTACACTTCAAATATATTGGCCAACTATGGTGTGCCACTTCAAGTGACATGTCATGTTTTCAGGCAGAACCACATGCCACTTCAAGTGGTGTGCCGTATATTAAGAGTTACACAAATCTGGATTAAACAAATTTAACAGGACAAAGAGACAGACATACAGACTGAAAACAGACAAACAAAAAGGACAGATATATAGAGAAAAATACATATGGTAAGAGGTTACCTAAAATGTTTTATAAATGTACATTACCTCAGCATTGATAACTTTACGTGTGGTAAAGTCATGAATACAAGCCATGAAGCACTGCTCCGTGATTTTGTTATACTGGCTGAGAAATTCTCTAAACTGTCAACAGAAATTCAGTAAAGAATATAAGTGGTTTAAACTAGCACTATGTACAAAGAACAATACATTCTAACAGGATGGCAGCATTTATCCCAGCACAATGGCCATGTACTGTGCAGCACCATGATTCGTACATTACATCATAGTGCTTGTGTACTTAACAGCATAATGGCAGGTAACTTACAGTGCATGACAGTATTAAAAAGAGTACTATGTTGTTATTTTATAGCAGTGTCACAAAACATGATATCATGGTGATTAAAATGAAAAATGAGCAGGCGCTGCAAGCAAGACCCAACTGCGAAACGGCTCCCATGCCGGAAATCTGAAGGAACCAGATTATCGATGGCCGGATTTTTGAATGTCAACTGTAGTTGTTTCTCCTATATTGCAGTATATGTGTTCCTACAAATCAGAGTTGTGGAATTTCATGCAATAAAAATAACAGCGCTTATGGGGGGAAAAAATAGGGTTAGCGGCAGAACACTCAAAACTTGTACAGTCTCATAATAATACGATTAAAAAATATTATTAAAAAAAACAAGAACAAACTCAATAAAAATGTGGTGTAAGAAGCCACTAAACTGGCCACTGCTAGCATTAAAAGGAAACACTTCTGCAAAATTTGGAGATTCATTTTCTTCTTCTTTAAAACATAACCCTTTATTGTAATTTCATTCTGAATTAGTTTCTGGCAAATGTGCAAAAAAATAAAAATTTGGCAAGCAATAAAAAATTTGTTAACCCTTATTGTACTTTGCAACAAATAATTTTCATGCCTGACTTTTTTAAAATCTGTTCTTGGAGTAAACGATACAGGTAGTCACTGCCATAAGGGAGGAGGGGTGTGAAGTGTTAGAGACTTTACTATGCTAGGTCCAACTTTATGAGGTGGGGTGATCAGTTCCCTTTCTCACTGTCTATGCCTTCCTTATCTCAAGGACACACTCCAGAACAGACCAAGAGTCAGGCATAAAGATTATTTATTGCCACTCCCAGTTCAGACCAAAAGAGTCAGGCATAAAGATTATTTATTACCACTCCCAGAACAGACCAAGAGTCAGGCATAAAGATTATTTATTACCACTCCCAGAACAGACCAAAAGAGTCAGAAAAGAACATTATTTCTTGCCAAACTAAAAAAAAAAAAAAGGCGGCATGGAAGCAGACATGATAACAGAGTAATGAAATCGCATATATTTCTAATTACTTCTGGTGCATGTCCCTATACACTGGGACTTGCTTGCTCCACACAGAACTGGATCACTTATTTTTAAGACCCTTTTAATTTCATGCCACCAGGATCTTGTTTTATTTAAAATGACAACAACTTTGCTGACACATCCAACCAACCTGAGTTCCAGTAGACATTGCATCAACATGCATTTGTGGCGGTAAATTCTGCTGCTGTGCCATGACTAGGAAATTCAATAAAGCGGTGAGATAAATCCCAGATGGAATGCCCTGGAACAAACAGCAGTAAAATAAGTATAATCATCAACATCACATCCTCATTTTCTGCTGTTTATAATAACTGTTCCCTGTGTAGTTTCCAGGGGTCTCTGAAAAGACAAAGAAAGAATAGGACTTTGGCACCCTCAGGCATGTCATCCAAGGCTGCTAGCATGAAGCTGTGCAGCATGGGGTCGGCAACCTTATACTGTAAAATAGACTGCCACTGCAAGAGTATGTGACTGCTAGGTGCAGGCTTCCTGCAGTAGCGTCTCCATGTTCCATAAGGAGTGGAAAGGAAAATGATGATAATAATAGCTGCATTTTCATCTTCAGAACTGTCAAGTCTTTTTTAAATCCCCCCCCCCACCCGACAGTTTCCACTTTATTAGTTTTCTATAAAGATGTTTGCCCTTCAATACTTCATTCTGTTCTAGCCATCTAGGCTTGTTAGATTCCAAAATTTTGACAAAATGTATATACATTATGTGTGATGGTGTTGACACAGACTCAAATGACTGTATTTAGCCATTAAAATTTTATTTTCACGGAAAATTCAAAAGTACATGCTTATGGAAACTCTACACCTTGATTTATGTGAAGTTCCGTACATGCGATTTTGCTAACATGAGAGACCAAATTCTTCTGGCTGCTTATGTGCGAGAAAATTTCAGTGTTGTGCAATTATTTGTGTGGAGCTTAAAGTGACTGATGCCCTGCTTTTGCTGCTTTGCAGTGATAATGTGCTCACCTCTATGTGTTTCATGCTGGAATTGTCCCACTACAGTGTTGTCACTTCACGGGAATTTCCCACAAAATTGTGGGAAAAACAAGGCTATGTGAGAAGTGTCATTGTGTACAAGAAGGTGTTGGTTAACATGAAAATATTCTGTGGTAATTTTTGTGGGAATCTGTTAATGGGAATTTGTGTCCATTTTTGAGAGTTCCGAGCACCTGATACCATTTAGTCTCACAGTGGGCACTGCACTGTGCAGATCTGTGCGCTACAGATGCATCAATTACTATCCCGTTTATTGCTTCCTGCTTTTATCTTACTGATTATTATGGCTTCAAAAAGATCTGCAAGTGCTTCTACTGCTGGGAGACTAAATAAATTGAAGAGGACCTCTCTAACTTTAGAAAAATTAAGTTAGAAAATGTATGACACAATGATGCTGGTGAAGGATCATCGGCAGTTAGACGTGTACACAACTTGGGCGAGTCAGCGATGCAGAATATAAAGAATGCTGACAAAATTCATACTGCTATAGTTCAAATCTACGCCTCTGTTAGTCGAGATAACCATGAAGACTAGAAACCTAAAGGAGAAGATGGAGAAAATGCTTACTGTTCCATGTTGAACATGAAGTGAAGAAAACATTCACCTCATTCTGACATTTCCACTTAATTATGACATTTTCCCCTAGATTATGACATTTGCCCTGATTCTGGCAAATCCTCTAATTTTTAACTAACACCAAATAATATTCCATTTGCAGAAAATATTGCGGCTGTTAATGTTTGTGTTCATGTCTGATGAATAAACTGGATTTCAATGTGGCTAAAATGCATTAATTTTACAAGCAAGGCCATTTTCTCTAAATGTAAATGCGTTTGATATATGCAATGCCAATTTATGTGAGGTTTTCGCAGAACATAACCCTTGCATAAATCAAGGCACGACTGTAATGTGTAGAGGTGTCAATGTCTGATTTTATGGTCTCTGCTAGAGTGCCTTCTGGGCTTGCAGCATGCCATTTATTTGAAGCTCTACGGCTATCTTTGTTTCTTCCTTAATTGATCATTCACAAAGGTAACTTGTAACTACATTTCTGATTGTTGGCTGTATAGTGGATCTTGCAGAGCTAGCCTGTTTAGAAATTGCTCAAAATATTCAGTCCTTCTATTCATTACATCTTTTTAAGTTGCTAAACAATGTTTCCATTCTTATCCTTGATTAAGGCCATTTGATTGCTTATATTTATGTTAGTGTCCGTACACTTAGGCTCAGGTTCCTCATATTTCCTTTGCACTTTTCTCGTCAATTTATTTCCTCTTATATCTTCCTATACTTTTTAAAAATTCTCTGCTTATATATACAGTTAGTTCTCGATCCACGATGTATGTGACTTTTTACAGCAAAAACAAATAATTAATTAACATTTTTAGTGGGGAAAACATTTTTAAAAATTTTTTCTTTTCTAGGTTTTCAACCTGAGCCATTTTATTTTTCATATTCTAAGGGGCCTGCGATAATGTAAACATGCCCACAGAAGAGTTCTACTGCACTGAACTTTAAAAAATATCGACTGGGTTTGACACTAAACATTAATATCCATTGGACATGATATCCCATCCTCAGACTTGATACATCAGTCTCCATTGTTCATTTGTGTTAGCGTGTGTACTGTTTTGTGTGTGTGTGTTTATGTAGACTGTTACAGATTATTCTTAAACTGTGTTTGTGGCTGTTGTGCACCACATTTTGTACCTGTATTTTTTACAGTACATTTTTAAACAGTATTTTTGTAAGCTTTTTAGTACATGCAATGTCATAACATCTTTTATTTCAACCCTTTTATTTACTGTACAGTGCGTGACTTTTACAAATGATGATATGATGGAATATGGACTTGGAATCAAACTCCATAATTCTCGCCGTTTGTACGTTGGTCACATCTAAGGGATGCAACTGTGGTTGAAAGTTAGACATTAATTGTATTGTTTCCCTTATATGTACTCTCCCAAAAATAGTAACACTCAATGAAGAAAAGTCGGTGAATTGTGCAACACATAGTGAGTGACAGTGATATATGAATAAAATGTAAGTTTTTGATTGTAGAACCCAGTCTCATTCAGGAAACAGATTTAACTCATCATTTTGTTAAAAATAATCTTAAAATGTAAGTTTTTGATTGTTTCTTCAAGGCAAAATTTTAATTTAAAGTATTGCAGACTTATTGTTGGAGCTACTCGCTGGAAATGAAACGGTTTATTGGAGCATAGATACCATGATTTCCGTTATCCCAACGACGTAGTTGATTTCCCAACAGAGTTCCTTAATGAGCAGTGCCCATCAGGAATGCCACCGCATTTGCTGAAATTAAAGGTTGCTCCATGTATCATGCTATTGCGAAATCTGAACGCAAGAAACGGACTATTGAATGGCATGCGTTTGGTTATAAAAGTCTTGCATCAGAATTCCACTGAAGCAGAAATTATCACTGGCAGTAATAAGGGAGAACGAGTCTTAATACCTCGCATTGACTAAGAACCGAGCGAGCGCAGTTTGCCATTTAGGATGCGACATCGTCAATTCCCAGTGATTTTAGCATTTGCAATGACGATCAATAAGGCCCAAGGACAATCTTTTGATCACGTAGGAGTTTTCCTTCCTGAACCTGTTTTCGGACACGGCCAGATCTATGTCGCTCTCACCCGAGGAACAAATCATGAAAACTTGAATGTTTTTGTTAAAAACACTTTTTATCAGGGAACATTCTTTGAAACAAATCCACGCACTTTCACAAAAAATGTCGTCATCAAAGAACTTTTATACTGAATTTAAAAATATATTACAGTTTTTGATTTACTTCCGTCATTACTGACGGGTTATTGCTAGTTATGTAATAAGTCAATACATTTAAGGGGTGGTTTGACTTATGACCGCTTGAATTTATGATGAAGTCTTCAGAATGGAACCCGGTCGTAAGTTAGGACTACCTTTGTGTGTGTGTATATATATCCCCAGATTGAAATGATGTAGGCCTATCAATATTTTTTTAAAAATCATATCAAGATACGGTAAGCTACTCAATGTTCCGACTGGCTGAAATGAATGTTGCAAGCAGCCTCCCTCCTGCAACAACTGGATGATCAGGTCCTTGCCAGCCACAGCTGCTGATTTGGGTGAAATGATGATAAGAGAGGTGTGTAGTCCGATTTCCCTCAAAAGTCTATCGATCCGGTGGCCAAATAACTCGCCCATGTCATTTGGGTTAGGATTTCTAAACCTGATCTTAACCCTTATTACTAATTCTTTTTTAAGTCGGTATTGATGTGGTCGACTTGACTGGCTGCCAAATCGACAGATCTTTGGGCGAAATCTGACAAACGTCCCACTATTGTTCATTTTAACTCTGATCTGTGGTAGGCTCATGGGCAGCACTCAAACCTGACGTATTATTTTAGTAAAACATTGTTAGCCGAGACCCTTGTATGCATCTGGTTAATCTCCATACGCAAAGAATTTTTAGTAACGATACCTGTTGTCTAGAATACCGTGACTGAATTCAAATAGAGGTCATAACTATTTGTCTTGTTTACAAACCTCCGCACATGGACTTTACTTCCGGTTTGTCGATAGTTACCGCCTTTAGACCATTCGCATTAATCGCAATCTTACTTCTCTATACACAAACTTTTTGAACAGAAATCTTATAAAATAAAACATCGTGAATGGTTATTGAGAAAACCCGGGATAGACAAATTATTATGCATAACCCGTATTAAGTGCGACGGATAACTTCTATCTACGCGTGTGTGATTGTGTGTGAAAGAAAGAGGGTATGTATGTAAGTGTGTGTATATATGTGTACCGGACAAAATTATGGCGTAGTGCATATCACCACCATCAAGTGCCATTCCGCGACGTGATAATATCTTATGACACATCACGATCTGCGATATTCTCCATTAATTTAGTTTTTGATGGCTTCCCAAGTCATATTATCAAGCTGTTCATCGTTTAAACGAAGTTTTGCCTCGCCTTGGTTAGGCACGTTCCATTCAACCTAAATACAAAGTATGTCGATTATATATATATATATATATATATATATATATATATATATATATATATATATATATATATATATATATATATATATATATATATATATATATATATATATATATTATGGCACATATCCAAATACTAAACACCCATTGGTCTGGTATAATAATGATTTTATTGTTCATTATTTTTTCTCGCTGCCTCCCTCTGCTTCGTTCCTCTCTTTTTACTTTTGTCACAAAGTTTGTTAGTGGGCCTCTTCTCATTACATTCAAAATGAAAGTCAAGTGCTTCCTCTTTATCTTATGATTATATTTCTTAGCTCATTAACTCTTCTCTCAAGCATTCTTTGTGTGTTATCATAGCCGTCAATTTAATTCTTAACATTCTTCTGATAAACCATATTTCTCTTGCTTCCGGTGATGTTCTTGTTTGATTGCTCAATTTCCAAGACTTAAAAAGGACCTGTTGTATTGCATCCAACCAACCATTGAGGATCGATACAACGCTTCAGATTTTTTTTCTTGCGCCCAGTGGCAAAGATTTATCTCATAGCAAGCTTCTCATTTTATGAGACACTGTTTTCCCTTGGCTATTTAAATTGGTAGGGTTAATTAACGAGCTGCATTTCACATTTCCGTGTGTTACCGGACCCCGAAAGGGGAGCAAAGAATAGTAACACTGTTCCCTGCCAAGCATGTCGTAGAAAGCGACTAAGGATGGTTGAGCATGGGGCCAGTTACCCCATCCTGTAAAAAATTTAAACCACAAAAAACTTCAACAAATATGGGCAAGTCAAATAAAGAAAATAAAACATAGTCATCCAAGACAGGGAAAGGTCCTCTCGCAGGGAGGCGTATGATGCAACACAGAGAACGCCGAAAGGAGTCTGTGTTACTGACTAACCTTCTTTCTTCTAGGAGAACTTCCAGATTTGGCACCTGGAATGTTCGAACATTAAACGAACAAGGGAAAGTGGCACAAGTATCAGCAAAGATGAGGGAATATAAAATCGAGGTTCTGGGACTGTGTGAAATAAAGTGGAAGGGGCTCGACAGGAAAAAACTCATCACAGGTGAACTGGTGCTGTCCTCAGGACATGAAGACAAAAGTTCACACCACAGTGAAGGGGTAGCTCTTATGTTATCTAAAGAAGCACAGAAAGCACTCATTGAATGGGAAGCCGTTGGATCCAGAATAATAACAGCTACTTTTAAAACAGCTAAAAAGAAAGTAAATGTAAATGTCATCCAATGTTATGCACCAACTAATGACAAAGAAGAGTCTGTGAAAGAAGCATTTTATACTAGACTACAGGAAATTATGGAAAAAGTAAAAAGAGACATCACAATTTTGATGGGTGACATGAATGCAAAGATAGGTACAGTCAACACCGGCTTTGAAGAAGTCATGGGAAAACAGGGGCTAGGAATAATGAATGAAAATGGGGAACTATTCTCAAACTTCTGTGCTTCAAATCAACTGGCTATAGGAGGAAGCATGTTTCCACATAAGAGAATACACGAAGCAACATGGATATCACCAGACCACAGAACAGAAAATTAGATTGATCATATATGCATAAACAAGAAGTTTAGATCATTATTGCAGGATGTTAAGGTATATAGAGGAGCAGATGTGGCATCAGATCACCACCTTCTGATAGCCAAAGTAAAAATGAAACTCAAGAGATATGCAACAATGCAAAATTATATACAACAATTTAATGTAGGACATCTAAGAAATCAAGAAACAAGAGACAAATTTGCGGTCACAATATCCAACAAATTCCAAGTGCTCCAATAGCTGGAAGATGTAGAGAGTACAGAAGACTATTGGCAGCAAATCAAATGGTATGGAATGAGACGTGAAGAAATACTGGGGAAAAGGGAACGACAACAAAAAGAGCATGGATAACAACAGAAACCATCAATAAGATAAAAGACAGAAAAAACAAGAAAGCAGATTTAAACACAAGCAAAACCAGAAGTTCCAAAGCCAAGGCTCAAGAAGTGTACACAGAAGCAAACAAAGAAGTAAAAAAGAAGTATCAAAAGAGACAAGAGGAAGTATATTGAGGAGTTGGCAAGAGAGGCAGAAGATGCTGCAGCCAAAGGAAATATGAGAGAACTGTATAGCAGCACAAAGAAGCTACCAGGGAAATACAAGCAAACAAGTTGCCTCATAAAAGACAAGAATGGAAAGTTGCTCAGCAATATACAAGAGCAAATGAAGAGGTGGACAGAATATTTTGAGGACCTTCTCAATAGACCAGCTCCACGGCAGAAGAAGAGCTAAAAATTAACTGTGAAAGACCAACGAAGGAAGAAATAAAGAAAGCCATAAAGCTTCTAAGAGATGGAAAAGCGTCTGGACCTGATGGCATTCCAGCAGAGGCCATCAAAGCAGATATCGACACGGCTACAGAGATGTTATATAAATTACTTGGTAAAGTCTGGGAAAAAGAAGAGATACCAGCAGAATGGAAGGAAGGATATCTGGTTAAGTTGCCTAAGAAGGGAAATCTACAAGAGTGCACAAATTATAGAGGAATAATGTTACTATCAGTGCCAGGAAAGGTATTGAACAGGATTATCCTTGAGAGATTAAAGGAGTCCATAGACAAGAAATTGAGAGATGAACAAGCAGGTTTTCGACAAAACAGATCATGTACAGACCAGATAGCCACTTTGAGAATAATAGTTGAACAAAGTCTGGAATGGAATTCACCACTATACATCGGATTTGTGGACTACGAAAAAGCATTTGACAGTGTGGACAGAGAATCACTTTGGAAATTGATGAGGCATTATGGAGTTCCCCTGAAAATCATTAATTTAATAAAGAAAACCTATGAAGACATGACGTGCAGAGTTCTTCATGAAGGACAGCTTACTGAACCATTTGGGATAAGAACAGGAGTGCGACAGGGATGCCTCCTGTCTCCATTTCTTTTCTTGCTGGCAATAGATTGGGTTATGAGATCATCGACAACACACAACAGAAATGGAATCCAGTGGACTCTGACTAAGCAGTTGGATGATCTGGATTTTGCTGATGATTTGGCTCTCCTGTCCCATAACCGTAATCAGATGCAGGACAAATTGAAAACACTCGATGAGAGGTCACAGCAATTGGGTCTGAAAATACACAGGGAAAAGACAAAAATAATGCGAATAAATGCAGGTAATGAAAACAGGGTTGAACTTGAAGAAACGCCAATACAAGATGTAGAATCATACACATATCTTGGCAGTAATATAGACAAAGTTGGAGGGACAGACAGCGATATCAAAATAAGAATACAAAAAGCAAGAGGAGCTTTCATTGCATTGGGAAATATATGGAGATCAAGAGAAATAGGATCCAACACGAAAATAAGAATCTTCAACTCAAATGTGAAGTCAGTCCTATTGTATGGCTCGGAGACATGGAGAACAACAAAGACAACAACCAAAAAGCTACAGACTTTCATAAATGGGTGCTTGCGTAGAATAGAGGGATTAAAATGGTATGACAAGGTTACCAATGTGGAACTGATGACAAGAACTGGACAAGTGCCAGTGGAACAAGAGATGAGAAGAAGACGATGGCGATGGATAGGACACACACTGAGGAAACCTGTTGATAGCATTACAAGGCAGTCCTTGTTCTGGAACCCCCAGGGCAAGAGAGGCAGAGGAAGACCAAGAAGTACATGGAGAAGAGAGTTGGAAACAGAGGTGAAAATGATGAGGAGAACATGGAAAGAACTTGAGATGATGGCACGTGACAGGAGGACTTGGCATGTGTTTGTTGAAGGCCTATGCTCCTTTGGGAGTGGAGGGTTATGAATGAATGAATGTATAGCAGCACAAAGAAGCTACCAGGGAAATACAAGCAAACAAGTTGCCTCATAAAAGACAAGAATGGAAAGTTGCTCAGCAATATACAAGAGCAAATGAAGAGGTGGACAGAATATTTTGAGGACCTTCTCAATAGACCAGCTCCACGGCAGAAGAAGAGCTAAAAATTAACTGTGAAAGACCAACGAAGGAAGAAATAAAGAAAGCCATAAAGCTTCTAAGAGATGGAAAAGCGTCTGGACCTGATTGTAGCGGGAGGTTATTTAAAATTATTTATTATGTAAGAGTATGCCAGAAAAAAAGAGTTCTGACCTTACAAGTAATACCCCAGTCTTAGAAATAAGCACTGGTGTATTGTTATCATATAAATAGTCAGACTGTGAAAACCCTGGCCCAGTTGGTAAGATGTAGTACCAGGATTTAAGGTGTCTCCTCCCTATGACTATCTTATGATTACTTTTATTCTAGGGGATAAGTAAAATGAACATTCACTGAAACCACAAATGGAAGAAGTGAATAAATCCTCAGGTACCGTTAAAATAGTTTAATAATTACACTAATATTCTATTTCTACTAGTTGGAAAAGAGTATACACATATATATAAAAATATTCACACAATTACTATTATTGTCTGTTTATACTTCAAGATCTTAAATAATAAATTTACTGAAATCACTGTTATTAGTCCTTTGAATTTAAGGATAACTGTCATCAGTTGACTGAGTTTATGTATGGTTACTTATTGTTTTCAACTATTGGCTGTTTCACATGTATAGGTGGTCAGTGTCAAACAGGACACTTATCTTTCCAACTGGATACTGCTGAAACTGTCCTTTGCTGATATCAGACTTGGTAGGCCCAACAGTAGGGATGCCAATGATCAGTTGAAGTTCACTCTTTGGGGTCCTGCACTTTTGTGGGATTGCCTCGGAGGAACTGCACCGGCTTCTGATACTGGACAGTCTGGTTTGAGTTATTTCATGGAACCTGCAACATATCAGCCTTGGCTAGTATCTGGCTAGACTTGTAGTTGACTAGCACAGATGTCAGACCAGTCAGTCATCAGATGTCACCGTTATACAATCATAGTAAGTAAGGACATCATTTCAGTGATATAGCATTAATATTAACATTTCAATTAAGTGTAACTGACTAGCACATAAGTCAGACAAGTCAGTCATCAGGTGTCAAAGTTATACAGTCATAGCAAGTAACATCATTTCAATGATATAGAATTAATATTAACATATCAGTAATAAACATCATCTGGTTTATTCCGCTCCTATACATCCCTTCATATTCTATAACTTGATCCTTCCAAATCATATCAAGTACAAATTCAAATCTAATGCTATCTTAGCAACTACCCAAAATTAATACATAAAATAAAGAGTGAGTGACCACGTGATCAGGTTGCTTTCTACTGAAACTGGCTGTAGAACACTCCAGTTTACCAGCTGTAAATGGGTACAAAGTTGTGCGCTCGAACTAGGGAAGGCAAAGGCAGCGAGGAAGGGGACTAGTCACCTAACCTCGTAAAAGCGGTATCTTCCATGCTGAAGCTTCTAACAATTTATTTCCCTAAGACAATCTCTGGTCATGGGACTGCCTTTATCTTCGTAAGCGATAATGCATTTAATATCGACGAGATACAGCATTAAATATAATAAATATTTTCTATTTGGCTGTGGGGCTAGTTTTGATACGTTTTTGTACAAGCAACCATCTTCCACTAAGCACATGAATAAATCATATTAAAATAATAATACGTTATATCAATGAATATTATACAGGCATATTTTGTGAATTCTAAATGAACCTGTAATACAAAATAAAAGAAATTATTATACAGGATAGCTATCGTAAATTCGCTTACCCTCAGACTCCAGACACTTAGACTGAAATTTTCTGGCGATCCGCTCACACTTCAGATGGATTTAGAGTCGTGGCGTTATCTGCCCTCAGTCTTGTCTCAACCTCTTGCGTTGTGTATCTCTCTCAGTTTACCGATCCGCTTTAAATACGTATAGCGCGGACGTATCGGAGAGTACCGACGTCACAGCTTAAACCTAACCTGAAAAATCCTTCCCGAACAGTGATTTCGGCAGATCTGTGCGTCGACTGAAATTTTGCCTTTATCATTCTCGGCATATATAATATCCATATTGTTCCATCTTATCTAGTTTTATACAGCGGATAAAACTCTATCTTCCTATCCATGTAAATTCCCAAACTGTTATTTGTTGATTTTAATATTTAGAACAGAAGTGGGTTTACATGCTTTTAGCGTAACTGTGGGCAGCCGAAATACGCATATATCTCCGTAAATGAGAACTTCCTACCGTTCCATCTTATATGCAGTTATACACCATCCTTCCCTGTACTGAAATGTAAAATCCTTTTCATACGGATTCCCTTCTGTTGTTATTTATCGTTGGCGATTTCCTCTGTCCGATATACATTTCGCTGATACGCCGCCATTTTGAAAGCGGTCACTCGATCGTAGATGGGTTTATAAATCTAACTGAACTCATTTGCAATGACTTGAAACCAATTTTGCGACATAGCTCCCCCATATTTTAAGCTGGATGATATCTAGCTTAACTATTGGGTACAAGACAATTGCAAATCGACCATTCCGAGGTTAGTTTTCCTTCCTTCTATCCTCCTCAAGCTCTGTGGGATAACGACTAAGAAAATCTGCGCCCACATTCTGTTTTCCAAGAATATATTCATCCTTTACTATCTCTCTTTCTTCCTGTACGGCTTTTCATCCAGGCTCTTACTGCTGGTGAAACGGGGTCGGTAGGTTTCCCATGAAGTTTACCGCCCTCTTTTCGTTGATAGTTGGATGTGGTTTTCCCTCGCAAATCCGTAGGTGTTTGTTTTTCGCTACATGATTTGTTCCTTTTTTCCAGCGCATGGGGTTCAGACTGCAATTGAACCTGTGTGGGATGTTTCCTTTCCCTCCCGTGCACATCTCGGGAGTACCCCTGATTGCTGGTTTGCTTGTAGATTTTTGATGAAGACTCTTCCGTCGACTTTCTGAATCTACATAGGTGCACTCTGGACAGGAATTTACATACTGATTTATGTCTTCCGTAATACCTGGCCAGTAGAACTGGGTGGCTATTCTTTGTTTTGTGGCACCATTACCCAGGTGTTCACTCAAAGTTGATATGTGTCCCCAGCCTATAACCTTATTCCTATAGGTGGATGGTACAACAATTTGACCATGACTTTTCGTCCCTCTGCCAGCTTTCCTGTACAAGAGTCCATGTTCCCTATAGAAGTGTCCTTTCCTTGGTGTGTTATGTGTCTTTGACAATTTGCCAAAACAAGGCTTCAATGTGCTGTCTGCTTCTTGAGCCCGTTTCATTTCAGTCGAATGAAATTTTAAGTTGGTGTCCCTCTCTATGTTCCTGGAGTCAGACCTGGTCTGGTTTCTGCCATAACCATAGGTTTTACAGGGTCTCCCAAGAAAACATATTTACGCCCCAACATTAGGGGGTAAAAGGGATCATCTATCACAGCTGCATTTATCTCCCCTTCCACATAGCGACAACTGACATGAATCTTTGCTATGGGTAAAGTAAGGGGTGATGTTCCTTTTAGTGGCCCTTGAATCTCTACTGTTTCTGTGGTGATTTGTTCAGGGCACACCAGAGATGCACACACGACTGCGTCATAGGACAAACCTGTGTCATACATTCCTGTGACTTGTTTGCCATTCACAGTCACTATCTCCTGGGTAGGTGGGTGATGGAGGCTATTCTGACTCACAGTCAGTTCCTTCCTAACAGAAGTCCTCACCTGTAGACATGCAGCATGATGAAGGGGTTTTTTCCTCCCACATTCATCAGTGTTGTGGTTGCTCATCTTACAAAATTTGCACCACTTATCTCCCTGTTTGTAGGGTTTCTTTTCCTGAGTCTGAGGGTTCTTGTCCTTATTATCAAATCTTCGCTTGTATCTGTGTGGTTGATCCCTCTGGTCAAAATCGGTATTCTGCGGTGGTGGCTTATATCCTTCTACCTGCTTCCTTTTTGTTCCTACCAATTCAGCTTGAGCTGCTTGGTATCTCTCTGCACATTTCAAAATGTCTTCCAGCCTCTCTGCTCCTTGTTCCATAAGGAATTTCCTCATTTCTTGAGACATGGAATCTTTCACTTGCTCTAACATAACCATTTCCTTCAGATCCTCGTAGGTTTTCTGATACTTACCTAAACTACTCCATTTCAACAAATACGTTTCTAGCCTAGCTGAGAACTGGTTATATGTTTCTCCAGGTAGAGGTTTAGAAGTTCTAAATTTCTTCCTGTATGCCTCAGAGTTCTTTTCATACCGGATCAGTAAGGCTTGCTTTAGTATCTCATAATTTTCCTGATCTTCTTTGGGGAGTTTCAGAAACACATCATATGCAATACCTCTCAATCCCTGGGATAACTTTAGACTCCATTTTTCCTTTTCCAGTCCATAGGTAGAGGCTAGCCTTTCATACCTATCCAGGTACGACTCTATTGCGTCCTCCTTTTCAACAAATGGATCTAAGTGGAAGTTCATGGCCCCATTTGCTGTGTTCTGAAAAGAGCTATTCGCAGAATGAGGTGAGCTATTACCATGGGTGATAGTCCCAGCCTGAAGTTTAAGATCAAGCTGTCTCATTTTCAGCTCATGGTCTCTCTCTGCTTGTAACCTCCTTTCTTCTCTCTCAGCTTCTAATTTCTTGGCTTCTCTCTCTGCTTCCAATTCTAATTTCTTGGCTTCTCTCTCTGCTTCTAATTTCTTGGCTTCTCTCTCTGCTTCTAATTTCTTGGCTTCTCTCTCTGCTTCTAATTTCTTGGCTTCTCTCTCTGCTTCTAATTTCTTGGCTTCTCTCTCTGCTTCTAATTGCTTTGCTTCTCTCTCGGTGTACTTTTCACATTCCGTCGTGACATACCGGATCAGAGCGTCACCATCCATGCCAAGCTCTTTTCCCACCTGCAGTGTAGCAGACCTAAATTTGACCAAGTCAGCCATGATGTATCTGTAGTCTAGTAGGGCAAGCGATCTTACTCAAACTAATTTACTACAATATAATTAACTTATTTAAAATTAAAGTTAATTAAACTGACTTCACCATATATGAAACAGCTTTCTTTATCTGTACTCAATGGTACTCCTCTACAAAAAAAATTTTTTTTTTTATATATATTCTTCCTACTATGTTTACTCTTTCCAAAAATTTTCAAAAAAGAAAAAAAAAATTTTCTACACAGCAGAAATAGAAAGTTGGCTCAGGAATATCAAAGATATATCCCGGACGAGCCCCCACTGTAGCGGGAGGTTATTATTTATTATGTAAGAGTATGCCAGTAAAGAGTTCTGGTCTTACAAGTAATACCCCAGTCTTAGAAATAAGCACTGGTGTATTGTTATCATAAAATAGTCAGACTGTGAAAACCCTGGCCCAGTTGGTAAGAAGTAGTACCAGGATTTAAGGTGTCTCCTCCCTGTGACTATCTTATGATTACTTTTATTCTAGGGGATAAGTAAAATGAACATTCACTGAAACCACAAATGGAAGAAGTGAATAAATCCTCAGGTACAGTTAAAATAGTTTAATAATTACACTAATATTCTATTTCTACTAGTTGGAAAAAGAGTATACACATATATATAAAAATATTCACACAATTACTATTATTGTCTGTTTATACTTCAAGATCTTAAATAATAAATTTACTGCAATCACTGTTATTAGTCCTTTTGAATTTAAGGATAACTGTCATCAGTTGACTGAGTTTATGTATGGTTACTTATTGTTTTCAACTATTGGCTGTTTCACATGTATAGGTGGTCAGTGTCAAACAGGACACTTATCTTTCCAACTTGATACTGCTGAAACTGTCCTTTGCTGATATCAGACTTGGTAGGCCCAACAGTAGGGATGCCAATGATCAGTTGAAGTTCACTCTTTGGGGTCCTGCACTTTTGTGGGATTGCCTCGGAGGAACTGCACCGGCTTCTGATACTGGACAGTCTGGTTTGAGTTATTTCATGGAACCTGCAACATATCAGCCTTGGCTAGTATCTGGCTAGACTTGTAGTTGACTAGCACAGATGTCAGACCAGTCAGTCATCAGATGTCACCGTTATACAATCATAGTAAGTAAGGACATCATTTCAGTGATATAGCATTAATATTAACATTTCAATTAAGTGTAACTGACTAGCACATAAGTCAGACAAGTCAGTCATCAGGTGTCAAAGTTATACAGTCATAGCAAGTAACATCATTTCAATGATATAGAATTAATATTAACATATCAGTAATAAACATCATCTGGTTATTCCGCTCCTATACATCCCTTCATATTCTATAACTTGATCCTTCCAAATCATATCAAGTACAAATTCAAATCTGATGCTATCTTAGCAACTACCCAAAATTAATACATAAAATAAATAAAGTGAGTGACCACGTGATCAGGTTGCTTTCTACTGAAACTGGCTGTAGAACACTCCAGTTTACCAGCTGTAAATGGGTACAAAGTTGTGCGCTCGAACTAGGGAAGGCAAAGGCAGCGAGGAAGGGGACTAGTCACCTAACCTCGTAAAAGCGGTATCTTCCATGCTGAAGCTTCTAACAATTTATTTCCCTAAGACAATCTCTGGTCATGGGACTGCCTTTATCTTCGTAAGCGATAATGCATTTAATATCGACGAGATACAGCATTAAATATAATAAATATTTTCTATTTGGCTGTGGGGCTAGTTTTGATACGTTTTTGTACAAGCAACCATCTTCCACTAAGCACATGAATAAATCATATTAAAATAATAATACGTTATATCAATGAATATTATACAGGCATATTTTGTGAATTCTAAATGAACCTGTAATACAAAATAAAAGAAATTATTATACAGGATAGCTATCGTAAATTCGCTTACCCTCAGACTCCAGACACTTAGACTGAAATTTTCTGGCGATCCGCTCACACTTCAGATGGATTTAGAGTCGTGGCGTTATCTGCCCTCAGTCTTGTCTCAACCTCTTGCGTTGTGTATCTCTCTCAGTTTACCGATCCGCTTTAAATACGTATAGCGCGGACGTATCGGAGAGTACCGACGTCACAGCTTAAACCTAACCTGAAAAATCCTTCCCGAACAGTGATTTCGGCAGATCTGTGCGTCGACTGAAATTTTGCCTTTATCATTCTCGGCATATATAATATCCATATTGTTCCATCTTATCTAGTTTTATACAGCGGATAAAACTCTATCTTCCTATCCATGTAAATTCCCAAACTGTTATTTGTTGCTTTTAATATTTAGAACAGAAGGGGGTTTACATGCTTTTAGCGTAACTGTGGGCAGCCGAAATACGCATATATCTCCGTAAATGAGAACTTCCTACCGTTCCATCTTATATGCAGTTATACACCATCCTTCCCTGTACTGAAATGTAAAATCCTTTTCATACGGATTCCCTTCTGTTGTTATTTATCGTTGGCGATTTCCTCTGTCCGATATACATTTCGCTGATACGCCGCCATTTTGAAAGCGGTCACTCGATCGTAGATGGGTTTATAAATCTAACTGAACTCATTTGCAATGACTTGAAACCAATTTTGCGACAGGCATTCCAGCAGAGGCCATCAAAGCAGATATCGACACGGCTACAGAGATGTTATATAAATTACTTGGTAAAGTCTGGGAAAAGGAAGAGATACCAGCAGAATGGAAGGAAGGATATCTGGTTAAGTTGCCTAAGAAAGGAAATTTACAAGAGTGCACAAATTATAGAGGAATAATGTTACTATCAGTGCCAGGAAAAGTATTAAATGGGATTATCCTTGAGAGATTAAAAGAGTCCATAGACAAGAAACTGAGAGATGAACAAGCAGGTTTTCGACAAAACAGATCCTGTACAGACCAGATAGCCACTTTGAGAATAATAGTTGAACAAAGTCTGGAATGGAATTCACCAATATACATCGGATTTGTGGACTACGAAAAGGCATTTGACAGTGTAGACAGAGAATCACTTTGGAAATTGGTGAGGCATTATGGAGTTCCCCTGAAGATCATTAATTTAATAAAGAAAACATATAAAGACATGACATGCAGAGTTCTTCATGAAGGACAGCTTACTGAACCATTTGGGATAAGAACAGGAGTGCGACAGGGATGCCTCTTGTCTTCATTTCTTTTCTTATTAGCAATAGACTGGGTTATGAGAACATCAACAACACACAACAGAAATGGAATCCAGTGGACTCTGACTAAGCAGTTGGATGATCTGGATTTTGCTGATGACTTGGCTCTTCTGTCCCATAACCGTAATTAGATGCAGGGCAAATTGAAAACACTCGATGAGAGGTCACTGCAATTGGGTCTGAAAATACACAGGGAAAAGATAATGAGAATAAATGCAGGTAATGAAAACAGGGTTGAACTTGAAGAAGCACCAATACAAGATGTAGAATCGTACACATATCTTGGCAGCAATATAGACAAAGTTGGAGGGACAGACAGTGATATCAAAATAAGAATACAAAAAGTAAGAGGAGCTTTCATTGCATTGGGAAATATATGGAGATCAAGAGAAATCGGATCCAACACGAAAATAAGAATCTTCAACTCAAATGTGAAGTCAGTCCTATTGTATGGCTCTGAGACATGGAGAACAACAAAGGCAACAACCAAAAAGCTACAGACTTTCATAAATGGGTGCTTGCGTAGAATAGAGGTATTAAAATGGTACGACAAGGCTACCAACGTGGAACTAATGACAAGAACTAGACAAGTGCCAGTGGAACAAGAGATGAGAAGAAGACGATGGCAATGGATAGGACACACACTCAGGAAACCTGTTGATAGCATTACAAGGCAGTCCTTGTTCTGGAACCCCCAGGGCAAGAGAAGCAGAGGTAGACCAAGAAGCACATGGAGAAGAGAGCTGGAAACAGAGATGAAAATGATAAGGAAAACGTGGAAGGAACTTGAGATGATGGCACGTGACAGGAGGACATGGCATGTGTTTGTTGAAGGCCTATGCTCCTTTGGGAGTGGAGGGTTATGATGATGATGAAGATTTCACATCAGCAATTACTAGACACCCTTAGAGCCTAGGATAGGTCTAGCGAGAAGGTAACTTACTTCACTGCTCTCTTCTACTGCTACCATCTAGGACTGTGCAGTTAACTACCTGACTTGTCTTGTGCCATCATTACCACTAGTTCACCAGTTCTCTTCTCCATTTCTGGGAACTATATCAATTTTTTAATCTAAAATTTATCTCACCACATTATAAATTACCAAGAAGAGACCAAGTGATAATTTTCAGACTAAGAACTGATTATTTCAGCTTCAAATACCACTTGTACGACAAGCTGAAAATCAGACAGACGGACATGTGTGCATTTGGGGAGGACAAACTAACAGTAGAGCTCATACTCCAAACCTGTCCGTTTGTCACGAAGTAGATTTAAGTGTAGAGTGTGTCCAGTGTATAGACAAGACCCTAGTATGAGATAGACTGAGAAGATAGATTTAGATGTGAAAATTATAGTGAATGTGGACAGATGGGCCTATTGGCCGAGAGATGAGAACCGAGATTGACTCTCCCTCGCCACTCATGACTACTATGATAGCTATAGACTCACCACATCTTACTGCCAATAAAGGAGATAAGGTTTAAATCAGGACCACAGACACCACTATACAGACAACATATAGGTACCGTATAGTTAGCTATAAATTAGAGAACCTGATCCAGTGAACATTTATAGTTTTATCACAAAAAAACAAAATAATCAACATAATCAAATCACATGGAAACAAAATCAGTAATATGCAATGTTGCACTGACCTGAAAACAAGAAAAACAATTAAATTGGTAGATACTAGAAAAAAACCACTTTCACTCCTTCTTTCACCCTGCTGGGGAAAAATAGAATGATTACTGAGTTAACCACAATTAATGGGTGGGGGCATCAACTTTAGCCACCACTCCCTACTACAATCTATTTCCTACTGTCACTGTCCTGCTTACACTGCCTAAACTATTGTCTACACACACAGCTTCCAGGCTCTTTAGGCGATATACAAGCCGCTAATTTAACACCACTGGACTGCTACCCTAGTAGACTTAGATTACAACTATGGCTCGGAGGCTACCCAATTAATGGATAATATAAGACCCTTCTGGTCCTGTCTATTTTCTCCGTCCTTCTCTCTCTCTCTCTCTCTCTCTCTCTCTCTCTCTCCGCATGGCCTCAGTGTCTCTCTAACACTCGACGTCTTCTGATGTGGCGTCTCCGTTACGCCTCTTCTCTTGATAACGTTTAGAACCAGGAATGATATCCCTGTCTCCTGTTTCTGATTTCTGCACTGATGACTTGGTTTTTCAAGCTTGAGGTACTTGAATCACTTGTAGAAGCTTCACGGCTGCTGACCGACTTCTTACTTGCCCCGTTAACTCGCTCAAGGTTTAGGGACAAACAGCTTGATTATGGCTGTATAAAAACATTAGACCAATCTCCCAGCCACGTGCTGTTAGCGGAGTGGTATAATGAGCTAAGAGCTCTGGATTAAAAGACAAATCCGGTTCCCAGCTGAAGATTGTCTTCGCTACCTGGGAACATATGATATTTCTTGCACCTTTTCTGATCTCTCGAGCTATATGCTCCTGAGATGACAACTTGCTGTTGTAAAGGACAGAGGCTGGTTGCCCCTCCTACAGACCGTGGAAAACTCGCTGTGGAACAAACAACACAACAGCTATATAACACGTCAAAAGTTACACATCTCAAACGCTAAACTCCCTTCTCCCTTTAAATCAATTACAGCTCCCCTTCTCTATTCCCGCTATGCACAACGATACCAAATATTTATGCCCCATACGGTCAACCTTCCAGGCCATCCCTCTCTCTCCCGTTTCCAAAGTAAACATCGGCTGACCCCGATCTTTTGTTCTGCATGACTAGCTACGTGTCACAACATTTTTTCCACTGAGGAAATACCTGTCCGAAAATACTTGGGCTACTTTTCTCACTGATCCTTGGGCACATTTATCAATACAAAATTAAATCTAGGCAGGCTGAAACCCGTCTCAGAAAACACTTCCCTTATCAAAATAAAATATACCTCTCTTGAAAATAAAAAGGCGAATCCCATATCAGAAATATAGATTTCATCTCATGTCTTCTGACTATACATCAATAAAAAAATGCACAATAAATAACGTACGCCAAAATTATGCTAGCGTATTTAAACTGCACTTACATTATAAACAATCGAGGTTATCAATGTAACCCCCCCCCCCTCCCTATTTAAATACACGTGTTCCTGATCAACATAATGTTAACTTCACCCTTCTCGGGTAACATTCCCGAATTAAAACTCAATACAATAACCGTGCCCACGGGCTTAAAATTACAAAATCCCGCTCCCGTTTATATAATAATAATAATAATAAATTCTTTAAGCACCAAACACGGCGCATACGGCAGAAACCAGTGCTCTCCAGGTTGTTCGTTGTGACGCCACTCCTCTTAGCTCTTGCACATTATTTAGGCCCAACGTTCTTCCTTCTCTTATTATTGTTATTCTGAGTGTTTCTTTTGGTCTTCCTTTTTTCCTCTTACCCTCAGGAACCCAAGTGAGCGCCTGTAGTGGTATTCTGTTGTTTTGCATTCGTAGGACATGACCGATATATGACCATCGTCTTTTCCTTATATAGTCGGAGACATATTTCTGCCTAGAGTCTTCTCTTATTTGTCGATTAGTCTTGAATTCTTTCCAACTGATGTTCATGAGTTTTCTAAGACATTTGTTCTCGAATGTATTCAGCTTGTTCTCCAATGATTTTGTTATTTTCCAACTCTCACAGCCGTATGTTAACACTGAGATAACATTTGAATTTACATTTGTTTATATACAGAAGTTTATAATAAATCAAAGATGCGGGTTTTTAGTACCGACCTTGTTTAAAAAAATTTAGACCTTCTTTTAAATATTACAGAGCTCACATTAAATGTCTCAAAATCTTTACACACTCCTAGCTACGGCTATTATCATATAAAGAATTCTCTGCACCTCTTACATTAAATACTTTCTCTGAGATCGTAATTGATGGCACTTCAATTTAAGAACTAAATTAAAACATCCTGAGGAAAGCTTATACTTTAACCGGCTAGTCTCTATTAGAAGCGAATTACAAGTACCACGCTAAATAGTTATGGCTTACCCAATAGATCAAATTTCTCACTGCGGAGCAAGTGCTATGACGTAGATTCTCACGGCTGAATATTCTTCGGACAAAAGGGACCCGCAATTAATTTCCTCTAGTATTTATTACAGACAACGAGGCCAGATACGTCATCGCCTTCGTTCCTCTCCGACCAATAAAATCCCTACAAAATTAAACAACCGAGCCTCCGCCAATAGTTTTGAAAGCAACGCGTGAGTCGTAAGATACAGACCGCGTGTCCAAAAAAATTGCGTCACGTTACGCGACGATCGCGATTCTTTTTAACAAAGAAAATGAGATTCCCTGATCGCGATTATCTAGCGAAAAGAACTGGTGAAAAAACGGAACTGGTGAAAATCTAATATTCTCCCTTGTAGTCTCTATTAAAAACGCAATTTTTAACCCTACAGAAAAAGACCCAACTCGATATATTACAAAGAGAAAAAGCATGGGAAACACATACAGTTTTCAGAGAGAAGAAGACTGGATCAACCCATATAGTTACGGAGAAAACATTTCAGATAGAAAAGAATGGGCCTGTAGAAAATGAAGATGGGCCTGTTGAAAATAAAAATCTCAGTAACTCTATCACACGGTTCCATGGGAGGAGCAGGGTGGCAGCATGGAAGTCTCCAACCCAGTTGAGGGAGAAATTGTATGGTGACAAGAAAGCCTGTGATGGACTGCTAGCTTTATAAGAGAGATAGATGTGGTTATATGAGAGCAATGACATAGAAGAAGTAGAAGTGAGAAGTCAAATAAAACCAGAAATGGGCCATGAATAGTGTAGCTGATTTGTAGAAGGCAATGGCACAAAAAATACCATATATAAGAACATTAATATATCCATGTTCCATAGGGAGCAACTAGGAAAATAATTATGATCATGATGAATATAAATAGTTCTTTTTTCAGGCACCATCCAGCTGGCATAGATGATCACGTCTCTTCACAACTTCCTATCACCAGTTCTGTAGATTAATTCTGTTGACTTCTGTCCATGCCTTACTTACTTTCTTACTAAGTCGTTCCCCTTCTACCGTGAGGTGTAGAGGTTTGGAAGAGAGAGCGCCAGACTATCCTATCGGCTTTCTTCCTCCTGGCCTGGTTCCATTCTAGTCCTCGGTGTCGTAATTTTTATCTGAGAGGGTTCTGATGGATATTGGTCCCTTTAGAGTGTAGAGTGATATTGAAGGCTCTGTGAGAATAAGGATTTAGGAGAATGAGGTAGTAGATTCACAAGCGCTGGGAAGAGCAAGGACAGTCTCTTATTACGACAATATCTGTTTCTCACAGACTATTCCTATCTCTCTTCTGAACAAACAATTGTTTGTCAGTTCCAGTCGCTCAGGCGCACTCACCGATTTGGTGATTCTGTCGCACAACGTACATGAATACAGCCTACACAGATGGGAAATGTTTGGAGTTTTGGGCCAGCCGACAACCAATACAAATAAAGTTTAATACCTTTATTATCATAAATCAGTCACAAATAATTATACATTTTCAGTCAAAAATCAAAGGTTACAGAATACAAATATGATAAGGGAAGAGGGGGGTTTGAGGAGAAATATCCCCTCCACCGTTTCCCGGTTGTATTTACTAACAGACAAGACCCGGTCCAAAAGACAAGAAAGGGGGGGGGGGGGGGGATCAGAGATAGGCAATTTAACCAACTGGTAAATTTATTACTCTGAGGCAAGGGGTTACAGAAAGGGGGGGGGTGTAGAGGAAAAGCTAGGGTTCTCAAATGTCTCCCTTTAATCAACAAATTTTACGGGAGGGGGGAATGAACACAGTTACACAATCCCGCTAGGAGAAGTCCCGTACAAGGAATATAATGCACCTTAATACTAGGTCGAACTAATTAAAAGGGTAAAGAAAAGATTAAATCTCCTTTCATTCAAAAAAACACACTAGGGCTGGCCATCCCACAGACACACACGCAGACTTACCAAAATGGTGAATTCTGGCACTCTAGGAATTATTTACCACAGCAACTAATACCGTGGAATAATGGACTGGTCTTCTTATTTCTTCTGTGTCAGGCCCCAGATTTAACGAGGTAACAAATAGTCTCAAAAAATCGCCAGACGGTGAAGCGTAAAGGCTACTGTTGGTTTAGATAAAGTTCCTAATGAATGGCACAGGCACTTGGCTAGGCGTGAGGTATGGTGTGGTTCCTAAAATTTGGCACAGCTGGTGGAGATAACTTTCTTTTTCCGTACTGTCACAAGTTAAAAACACTGAGGTAAGTTCTTCTTCGGGGGTGGGTAAAATCCACTGAATATACTTGACAGATAGTGTTCAGGTAGATCTATGTTCTTCCTTACAAATAGGGCAGTGAATAAAATATGTTCTGCTTCCAGTTTACTTTAAGGACTATATGAACTAGTATTTTAAAAGTGTTTCTTGGGTGGCTTTATTCTCAGTTAAATTCAGAGGAGCGGGGCCCATTACAGGTCGCCACAAGTTTAGCTTCAAAAAAGTTCATATGTTACTGGAGTTATCGAATTGAGTTGGCAGAACTCTGTATATAATTAATAATTGCTGGGATGCAGGTTGAATGATCGTTCTGAATGAAAGATAATCAAAACAAGAAATGCATTACAAATCATATTATAATCTGACACGCGATAAATTACAGTTAGCCTATTTACTTTATTAGCGTCGTCAATTTAACAAATCAGGAAAACTCCCCGTGAGTTAAAAATAATTAAAAGCACATCTATCTATACAGAACTAAACTGTATTTACTCGTTATAATTCCCTTTAACGTCTGCAAAATTAATTTACGCGTCAATTGTATTAGGAAATACTTTTAGAAGTAACATTTAGTTTGCACTAGAACTTTGAAAATGGGTTTATTTAATAAGGTTAAATTTACACCACAATCCAGTGAAATAACTTGAAATAACTAGACCACTGATCACTCGAAGCTAATGTATAAATTACCGTCTGTGCAGAAAAGAATACACTCCAATAGTCAACAAAGGTAGATGAAATCTAGCAGGAATCCGACTAGGCTATATGCTAGTGAAACTAGGATTCTGTCAGAACGAACGATAAAATGCAGTTTTCGGAGTTCTTTATTTATACATCTCGAATGTAACTTAAATGGGACGTGTTGGATTTTCACACCCTTCTTGAAGTATAGCAAATCCGAGGTACAACGCCGTTGTGTTAACCGCTGTGTTTCCTCCGTTTTCCCCGGTCTACCGATCTTCTTCGTCTCAGGCTGCTCGCATGAGGGTGCGAAAATTTCTCGAGAAACTAACTACGTTAGCTGAGAGTTCCCTGATTTCTTTAGATCGTATACCGCTCCACGTTGAATTCTGAAGATCAGCCTGTCTTTGATGGTATCGCTGTTCTGAGAAGCTTTGTAAGAAAATGAACTGCTGTTAATAGCTCTAGAAACAGGAGTGAGTCTCTGGCCACGTCCTCTTTTGGGCCGGCGTTAAGGAAAAGATTTCTATAAATCTTTCTCAGAGATGGTCGTGGGCGTGATTTAACCTCCCATCAAAGGCCATGCGATCTCAAAAGTTCACAGAAGATAGCAGGCTACATATTAATGATCCAGCGTGTAAAATTCTCGTGGAAATGCTGCATGCAGGTTAAAGTTACAACAGATGATCAGGGGTTCTAAAGTTATGAGAGGCCAATATTCTGTTATAATCCATCGAGTCAGGGAAATTCATTTATCATACTTAGACGTACGTCACACTCGGTCCTTCAAAGATTGTCTAATATTGTCCTCCCAGCGGACTCTGGGTTGTCCTGGGGGTCTGGATCCCTGGCTCTTTGTTTCCCATGCTTGTCATGGTAGCCGATCTTCTCCCATTCTGCAGACATGGCCAAACCATCTTAGTTGGGTCCCCTTGGTCGTCCTCTATCTCATTTTCCTCCAACATTTCCTGTTGCCACAATACATTTCAGCATTTTCCTTCAACATTTCCTGTTGCCACAATACATTTCAGCATTTTCCTTCAATATTTCCTGTTGCCACAATACATTTCAGCATTTTCCTTCAACATTTCCTGTTGCCACAATACATTTCATCATTTTCCGTCAACATTTCCTGTTGCCACAATGCATTTCGGCATTTTCCTTTAACATTTCCTGTTGCCACAATGCATTTCAGCATTTTCCTTCAATATTTCCTGTTGCCACAATACATTTCAGCATTTTCCTTCAACATTTCCTGTTGCCACAATACATTTCGGCATTATTCTTCAACATTTCCTGTTGCCACAATACATTTCAGCATTTTCCTTCAACATTTCCTGTTGCCACAATACATTTCAGCATTTTCCTTCAATATTTCCTGTTGCCACAATACATTTCAGCATTTTCCTTCAACATTTCCTGTTGCCACAATACATTTCGGCATTATTCTTCTCATAATGTGTCCAAAGAAAGTGGATTGCTTCTTTCTAATGTAAGTAAAAGATTCCTTTGTGAACTGGCTTCTTTTAGGACACTCTCATTACTCTTTTCAACTACACATGATGTTCTTATATTCACTGGTAATATACTAATGGAGTAAGATGTGAGGAGAAGATGCTGTGTTTGGATATGATACCCATGGAGAAAACCAGCTTTTAGCATTACAAGGCAATTATTTTTCAGGAATTCCCATGGTAAAAGGAATAGAGGGGATCTAGAAACAGTAGATTTGAATCTCCTGACTTGTTTCAAAACTGTCCTATTTAGTTTGATTGTGTTTTCTTCTCATTGTTGTACATAATCAACATCATTGCACTTCTGGGCAAACCCATAGGTACTCAGTCTCCCTCAGTAGATGTTGAAGAGTGTGAATGCTAACTGTTCCTGTAGCTCAATGGTTGTATACATGACAGATGCAAACTCTCATATGTCCATCTCTGCTAGCTGACGTTTGATGCCAAATTCCAACAATCTTAACTTTGATGATTCATCTGTTGCAGTGCCGTTCTCTAACAGGTGATTACTAATTGTTCTCAGTATCTCTCCCTTATCCATATCCAGTGTCCCCGCTGTGGGTGCTCTTGATGTTAGTCTGTCAGCTCTCTCAATACCGCGTAGCTTTGCATGACCAAGACAGTAGATTCACACCAGTTCCTGCAGACTCAAAGTTTCTGTGAATGTTTTCCATTCATGCCTTAGCCAACCATTTTGAACTGTTCGAAGCATGGACTGAGAGTATTTTTGGAAAGCAATGACCATTACTCCTGTCTTTTTGCTGTTTAGACTAAGGCATTTATTTTTACTTTAAGCCAGTATAGTATCAATAATTTCTTGTAACTTTTGCACTTTGTGCAATTAAGACCATTATCAGTGTACATCAATTTGTTAATATTATGTCCAGCAACTGATATTCCTGATTTATTTTCTATGGATCTCATTGTATTTACACTGTACAGAGAGAGCAGATCAGGTGACAGCACACATCCCAGCCTAACACACTATTTTTATTGTTGAAACGTTCGTATCTGTGTGCCTGGGTGTCCTTGACTGCCATTTTTTATTTTTGTCCATAATTCAGAGTACACAATAGGACTGTCTTGACATCTGAGCAGAAAATTCGTATTTTTGTTGTTATTTTCTATCACAATGATTACTCTTCTTGTCTTATGTATTCTTAGTCTGATACTATCATTCTTACCTTCAGCTTTATCTATGTTGCTGCCAATACTTGAGTCAACATCTTGTTTGAGGTGTTTTTCCAAGTATATTCTGGCTATCACATACTGCCATGTAATGCTAACAGATGGTTTTCTCAATGTATGTCCTATCCAACATCAGCATCTTCTCTTTACCTCTTGCTCCACTGGTATTTGTCTGGTTATTTCTATCAGCTCCACATTAGTGATCTTGTCATATCATTTCAATCCTTCATAAGAACCAAAAGCTAGAACAAACAAATACATTTACTTATCCATGAAGCATAGTAAAACCAGATGGCGGAACAAGCAAAGATATCAATAACAGAATGAATTAAGCCAGAACATCCTTCGCCAATCTAAACAACATTTGGAAATCTTTTCAGCGATATAGTACAAACACTAAATTAAGATTATACGAGAGTTGCGTAGTTTCTGTTTTGTATGGTGCTGAGTGCTGAAGAGTATTGGAAGAGGAAAGTTCGAAATTATTCTCTTTCCACACAACCTGCCTAAGGAAAATTTTTCAAATTTTTTGGCCGAATACCATCACCAACCTGGAACTGCTTACATGGTGCAGTCAAATAGATATGCGCGCTATAATTGCAGGTAGACGCTGGAACAGGGTTGGCCATGTCCTCAGAAGAGACCCTGACACCATCACAAGAACTGCTATGCTGTGGATCCCAGAAGGATGGTGAAAGAGAGGCAGATCAAAGATAATCTGGTAGAGAACTGTAGAGGCCGAGATGCAAAGCATGAACCAGATTTGGGGCACTGCATGAAGAATAGACACCAACCGAGCAAAGTGGAAACAATATGTTGCTGCCCTTCACGACGATTGATTGCCACTCACTGCTTTGTCGCTTTGTCAGCCAGGAGCTAATGATCCAAGAAGATTCTTGATAGGCACCCTGTCGCGAGAGGTTCAGATGTTATTAAAAATAAGAAGATATCCTGGACATAAAAGTGTATCAGATGATACCAAGATGATACCAGATAAGAGTCTGGTCTTGTCAGTAATACCCCCTTCTCTGAAGAGAGTAAGGGTGTATAGACACAAAGGTAGGGTCAAGCTATGTACGTTCCCAGAGAAGATGGTGATGTAGCACTCTGAGTTCCTAACTGCTACCTCTCCTGATCCGCCTATGTGATTATGGTATTTAATATTGTTATTGACTCTGCTAGGGGTAATTATATAACTAAATTCACCAACAAGAACTATAATTCAACTTAAAGAATTTAAGAAAGTCTGCTGGTGAATATTTACAATTTAATTGTACAGTTACCCTTTTCTGTTTGAAAAGCATTAATATCAAATATTTTACAACATTAAATAAATAAGAACAGTTAAACAAAAATGTCTTTCTCTTGGGTTACAATGTCTATCATCTTGTAGACAAAATAGCTGGCTTGATCATTCAATTGAAGGATTATTATTATGATTATTACAAGTTTATTGATACTCTATACTTGTTATGGTAATCACAAACTGGATGAAGTTATGTCTTTGGTGAGTATGGATAAGCTGCACAGTTGCCTTAAGCAATTTATCTGGGTCACTGCAGATGGCTCCCTTAGATGCTGGATATAACATTCAGATGAAATCGTTCCAGTAGCTACAAACGTAATGGCTGGGACTTTATCATAGACTGGCACTGCATTCGTTGCAACGTTAGTAAGATAAGCCTCTTCTTATTTGGAGACTTGTGGTTAAAGGATTAAACCTGCAATGAATTCAAACGCAATCCCTGTATTTGTCTATCCATATCCCTCTTATGACACAGATGGGAACGATAGACAGTTTCACATAAGCGTGCTAGCAGATGCACAAGGTATAGTATAGTATCAACAATCATTTTAATTCAAAGGGATCACAATTTACTTCTACCTTCTTAATTATCAACCGTTTCCATGATTCGCCTCCCTACAATAATTTGGTTGTGGGTAAAACTATTAAGTAATATGTCAAACGATACTGTAAATCAATCCCTTTCATCCTTCTTTATGATCCTGGTAGGTGTCTGATTCCATTCAAGGAATACTTCTTTAAATACATTTCCCAACTTACAAACACAATTGGCCATCTTTCTCAATATATTAATATTTCCGAAGGCGGGCTTTGCCTCTCGAATTACACATGAGTCTGTAAGTTTCAACAGTACACACTGTCCATTCCTAACACATCTTATACACGTCGTATTGCACAGATAGATTAATCAATATAATTCCATATATATATATATATATATATATATATATATATATATATATATATATATATATATATATATATATATATATATATATATATATATATATATATATATATATATATATATATATATATATATATATATATACATACACATACATACATACATACATACATACATACATACATACATACATACATACATACATACATACATACATACATACATACATACATACATACATACACACAGAGTATCTAGTGGTGTACATACACAACACCTCACACCCTTGAACACACACACATAACAATTCACACACATACACACAAACATGACACATCTTGGGGGTAAGGAGATTTCTAAAATTGGATACTGGGAATGTAAGAACTATGTATCAAGACCGGAAAATTGGAGAAGTAAACAGTTGGACATACACACATACATACATACATACATACATATGAGATATACGATATATATATAGATAATATATATATATATATATATAATATATATATATATAATATATATTATGAAGAAGTTATACAACGAATAAAAATAGAAGAATATACACAGACTGCAATCAAATATATAATGTCAAAATGAACAATATATGCTTTAGGCAAAATTGACATATCACCACCAAGACAATATACTAAATAAATAGCTGTAGCGACCACGGATATATAAAAAAAAAAATGGATATATACAAGAAAGGAAAAATCAAAACTTATATATAAATGCAGTTATCTTGCAAATACTTATAACTTGTTAAATAGTGAAGAAAAAAACTCGAAGAGATAAAAGACATTTCATCAATGAAAGGAACTGAAAAGCTGGATGGAGTAGGTGCCTTTATCAAATTACAAAAACAACTGCCTAGTTAAATAAAAAATTATACCAACAGAAATGCTCGGAGATTTCTGATTTAATAATGCCAGAGTTGGAAATGACCATGCTAGATGGGGTGGAGAGAAGAACAACCACCACAACAATGGAGTTATCGGAAGATATGGAGTAGATACTCTCAATGACAATGGAAAGCGACTCCTTAGATTCTGCAGTGAGCAGAATCTGATCATTACAAACACAAAGTTCCCCCATAAGCGCATACATGCATACACTAGATGTGAACCAACAAAGAATGAGAAGTCAGTGATCGACTATGCCATTGTTAGGAGGAGCTCATTCAAATATGTCCGGGATGCTAGAGTCTGGAGGGGGCCAGAGATTGGAAGATCATTGATCACTACCTGCTTACAAAATCAAAAGAAAAACAACTGAAAGAGTCTTGCTCAGCCTAGGAAAACTGCCCAGCACCACGCAAGAAACCAAGTAAACGAACGGAAGAAAATTAGCATTAAGACCTACAAGCTGAAAGAGCCAGATTATATAATAATTAAGACCAGATATCAGGGGCTTATTGCATACAGCGGTGAGCTAGAAACAGAAGAACAACCTGATGACTTGGAAACCCTGTGGCTTAAATTCAAGGACATCATAAAGACAGCTGCTGCAGAAGCATGTGGTGAAGTCCGACTTGGGAACAAGAGAAAGAGGACACCTTGGTGGACAGAAGAAGTCAAAGAGAAAATAAGAGAGAAGAAAATGGCATGGAAACAATACTTAGGAGCTAAAAACACAACAGGACAAATGGAAAAATATAGAGAATATGTGACACTCAGAACAGAAGCAAAGAACAAAATGCTAGCAGCAAAAACAGAAGTCCTGGGAAGAATTTGGAGAAAAGCTAGAAAAAGATGCACAAGAAAACCAGAAATTGTTCTATAAGACCCTAAAGAACATGAGGAAGGAAAAACAATGCCCTCTTAAATTTATAAAGGACAAACAAGGCAAATTGCTTACTGCCCCGAAGGAAGTAATGGAAAGATGGAAAGAATATTTCTCAGAACTCCTTGATGGTGAGCAAGGTAGAGCATGAGAAATGATAACCACTAGCACAGAAGAGGATACAAATGGTGATGAAGATGACATAAAGATGGAAGAACTGAAGGCAGCACTGGGGAAAATCAAGATGGGCAAAGCAGCAGGGCATGATGGTATAACACCAGAAATGGTTAAGTACATGGGAGCATCAGGCGACCTATTACTCCTAAGGGTCCTACATGCAGCGTGGTGCAACAAGGCCATACCAAAGGATTGGGAGATTGCCATCATAACACCGATTTTCAAAAAGGGTGACAATCGACAATGTGGAAACCACAGAGGTATATCCCTTCTCAGTGTCCCTGGTAAAATCTACTCTAGAATCCTAGAGCAGAGACTCCGATGCCTAGCTGAGCCACAATTGGATGAAGCCCAGTGCGGATTCCGAGCAAACCGATGTACTCAAGACCTAATCTTCACACTCATGCAGCTGAGTGAAAAGGCCCTTGAGTACAAGAGTGAGATCCATCTTTGTTTCATAGATCTGGAAAAGGCGTTTGACAGGGTCCCCTGGAGCAAACTTTGGGACTGTTTGGCAAGGAAGAACATTCCAGCACCTCTGATTCATGCTATACAGAGCTTCTACAAGTCTTGCAGAAATTATGTGAGGACAGCAAACTATAAGTCAGAAGAGTTCAGGACCACAACTGGTGTAAGACAAGGCGATATCCTGTCACCTTATCTTTTCATACTCCTCATGGACGATGTCATCAAGGCATGTAAGGAGAGAACAAGAAAGTATTCAGTGGGGTACTGGAAGATGAGACAGGTCTGTATTTCAGAGCTAGCATTTGCTCATGATGTTGTCCTGATTGCTAAATCAGAGACACATCTCCAATCCAACCTGCAAGTCTGGAAGGAAGAGCTGGAGAAGAGAGGGATGGTCATAAGCAGCTCTAAAACAAAATCCATGGTGATATCACGAGAAGAAAGAAAACATCAGATTAAGTTGGGAGAACAGGTCCTGGAGCAGGTCGACCACTTTAAATATCTCGGAGCTATTATAGACCGAAAGGGGGGCATCAAAGAAGAGTTGGCCACTCGAAAAGCAGCGACTGGGAGACTTTATTAGGCCATAAATCGAGGATTCCTCAGCAAGAAAGAGGTTGGTAAGAAAACGAAGATGGTTGTATACCGCTCCACCTATGTCCCAGTCTTGACATATGGATGCGAGTCATGGGCAATGACTACAACCCACAAAAGCCAGATCCAAACCTCAGAAATGAGGTATCTGAGGAAGGTGGTTGAAGTAACAAGAAGAGACATGGCCCGCAACCAGACGATACGTCAAGGCCTAAAATCCCACCCACTGCAGACCCAAATAGAACAGTCCCAACTAAGATGGTTTGGCCATGTCTGCAGAATGGGAGAAGATCGGCTACCACGATAAGCATGGGAAACAAAGAGCCAGTGATCCAGACCTCCAGGACGACCCAGAGTTCACTGGGAGGACAACATTAGACAATCTTTGAAGGACCAAGGACTATAATGGAACCAGGCCAGGAAGAAGACAGCCTATAGGATAGTCTGGCGCTCTCTCTTCCAAACCTCTACACCTGACGGTAGAAGGGGAACGACTAAGTAAGTAAGTATATATATATATATATATATATATATATATATATATATATATATATATATATATATATATATATATATATATATTTATAGAGAGAGAGAGAGAGAGAGATTCGTTCTTACCCTCAGGCACACACAGACTAGCCCTCAATGGTTGATTAAGGTCTGCTAACAAGTGCAGAAGGCAAACGCTGGCATTAACATATGCTCTGCTTTCCCCGCTCTCTGTGTTTTTTCAAATCGTGACTGACCGGAGTTTGTTAGGCAAGTCTATTTATAGTCTGACCTCGGACGTACGAGATGGAATCCCCGAGGAATGCAATAACTATCCGAAAAGATGGGTACCGTTTGGCCTTTTGTATAATGTAGGCAAACTACCTTTTTAATTATCTTCGTTATTCCTGATGCGATGTTAGTCATTTAATGCTTACATTATACTTGGAATTAGGCTTTACATATCTATATAACAATCTTTTTGGTTACTACAGTACTTGCATTTTCTGTTATGCATAGTTTAAACAGCTAAACTTAGGCCAACCTGAAGCTTCGAATGCATTTAACCTAAGATTTCTCCCGTCCTATAATAGTATTATTAAAAGTATTACTACTTACGGGTAGAGTAACATCCCTAATATTGTTTTGATAACCTCTGCCAAGTGGTACTTCTTCCATACTGCTGTAGTAAAATTCCGAAGTTAATCATGTTACATAATTAGGCTCTTGCCATCTTTATTTTCCCAGCAGTTGTAAACATAGGACGAAGAAAGCGTTTTCATTGGTCGGTGTATCATATCTTTTTACAATGTATGGCGCGCCGTAGGGCCAGAGTTATTAGAATTTTAATATGTGAAACTCGCTAGTGAATGTCACAGTCATTTGAGGCTGGCAACCTTAGCGTATAGAATGTTTCATGAACCACCACTGCACAGGCTAGTGATTGCTTTATTGCTAGTTTCGTAAAGAGAACTAACAGCATAAAGTAGTTTCAGGTTCCATACAGAGCAGGGACAGAAAGATGAAAGAAATGAGGTACATTTTAGGTATCATCATCTCATCTCAACCCGTAAACCGTCATGGGTCGTAGTGGTGCCATAGTGGAAGCATCAGCAGACAGGGTCCTCCACTGCTCTCTATCCTCAGCAATGCGTACAAGTGTGGGGAAAACCGTGCCCATTCCTTGATGTTATCAGCCCAGGATTTTCTGTGCCTTCATCTTCTTCGTTTACCTTCGACTGTTCCCTGGAGGATAGTTTTCGAAATTCTTCACTATAGCAAGGTCTGGTAACGTGGCGAGCGATTTCTCAAGTGAAATAGCTTAAGAAAATCTTCTTCTTCTTTGATCCTTAGCTGCCGACCGTCAAAGCAGTCAGTGGCCATCACGCCTGGTGGCGTCTTGTAGGGCAACAACTAATTGATTCCACTTTGCTCGGTCGGTGGCCATCCTTCGTACAGTGCCAGAACTCTGGTTCATTCTTTGCATCTCAGCCTCCACCGTCCTCCGCCAAGTTGTTTTTGCTCGGCCTCTCTTTCGTTTTCCTTCAGGGGTCCATAGCAAAGCTATTCTTGTGATGGCATCGGGGTCTCTTCTGAGGACAGTGCCAACCCAACTCCAGCGTCTGCCAGCTATGAGGGTGTGCATGTCGTCTTGCTTGCTCCGAGTAAGCAGATCGTGGTTGGTGATGGTGAATTTTTCTGAGGCATGTTGTGTGAAAAGAGGACAATTTCGACATTTCCTTCTCTGTAACTCTCCAGCATTCCGTTCCATAGAAAAGCACAGAAAGCACACAGCTCTGATATAATCTTAATTTTGTGCTTGTGCTGTATTGAGAGGACTTCCAGATGTTGTTTAGGCTTAAAAAGGCTGTTCTTGCTTTGTTCATTCTGTTGTTGATGTCTTTGCTTGCTCCTTTGTCTGGTGTTACTATGCATCCTAGGTATGTGAAGTGTCTGTCTTTACCAGTTGCTGATTCCTTACTGATATGGGCTCAGGGTTGCTCACATTGAGCGTCATGACCTCTGACTTCTTTAGATTGATGTTCAAGCCCACCTGCTGGCTATACTTATTAAGTCTATCCGGTTTTTCCTGGATGTGTTGATGTGAAAGTGCTAGTAGTGCAGTGTCATCTGCATATTCCAGATCTTCCAATGTAGAAAATGTAGTCCATCTTATTCCTCTTGGACTGCCCTCTGTTGTCTGGCGCATCACCCAGTCTATGACTGTTAAAATAGAGTGGTTGATAAGGGGCATCCCTGTCGTACTCCTATCTTCACCTCAAAGGTTAAGCTGCTCTGCCCAACGCTACACGTAAAGTTGGCATAGAGGCTTTTTATGATTGACACTATGCAGCTTGGAATTCCATAAGCCCTCAGTAATTTCCATAAGCTGTCCCTATGTATACTGTCAAAAGCCTTTTCAAAATCAACGAAATTAATGTACAGCTGTCTTTGCTATTCTGAGCACTGCTCTATAATGTTCCTGAGGGTAAATATATGATCTACACATCTTCTGTTCTTTCTAAATCATGCTTGCTCTTTCCTCAGTTTGTGATCTACTGCTTTTGAAATTTTCTGTATAATTATCCTGCCTAGTATTTTGCTGGGAACTGAGAGGAGAGTGATTCCTCTCCAATTATTGCAGCCTGCAAGATCTCCCTTCTTGGGTAATTTGACAATAATTCCTTTGTTCCACTCTGTTGGTGTTGTCCTTCTTTTCCAGACTTGTGCAAATAGCGGTTCTAATAGTTCTGCTGCTAGCTCAGGGTCTGTCTTAAATAGCTCTGCATTTAAGTTATCATGGCCAGGAGCTTTTCCATTCTTTAACCCTTTGATTCACAACGAGCTGATCACCCGTTTGCCAGTCACTTCGATTACGGAAACAACAGCAAATGGGTTGATTTGCCGTTGCCCTGAAGACGCCACTAGGCGTGATGGGAAACAATGGCAAAGAAAACCTATCTGCTGTTGCCCTAAGACGCCACTAGGCGTAATGGCCACTGACTGCTTTGACGGTCTGTGGCTAAAGACAGAAGAAGAAAGAAGAAGAAGAACCCTTTGATTGCTGTGATGATTTCTTCTTTTCGTGGAATGTCTGTATTAACATCTAGATCGTTTTCAGCCTTAAGAAAATTGTCAGATTATATTCACTGCCTTCCCACGCCTTCGTTTGTTATGAGCTATCAACAAACTCCAATCGTATTCAAACAGACAGGTTATGAGGTAATTTCAAAATATTCCGACATCGGATAATTTTGAACGTAAGGCAGAGGCCAACTCTCCCATATATGGTAATAAGATGTCCGATGCCCTTGTGTACAAACTTACAGACAGTCAAGCAATTCGACAATACTCAAATATCTGCTACTTAGCAGAAAAATAACGAAGAAAAAAGGAAAGAAAGAAATAAACAGTGCGACAATTGAAAGCACATAATAAAAACCAGTACCACAAATGTACCGATACTGCCGGAGAGAAACAAAGATCGATAGGGGACGCCCCGTTTTGTCATTTTCACTCTTTGTCACCTGTTATCTTCTCCATGTGTTTTTGGTATACCCCTGACCTTCTTGCTTTAGGTGTTCCAGAACAAGGACTACCTTGTAATGCTATGAACAGGTTTCCGAAATGTGTGTCCTATCCATTGCCAGACTAAGTCCTGCTGATGTGTTTTGTGTGTGTTCACACCACTATTCATAAATATTCTACACGTAATTCGATTATAAATACAACATTTCTATATTACAGTATGCGAAGAATATCAGCCGTGCCTGATAACAAAACCATTTTAAGTCAAATGTTGTGAACATATATTACATGTAAGTGCTAAAACACGATGAGTGCCATATACAATGTATCCTTTTAAATAACAGAGGTATTTAGAACTAAAACACAATTTGAATTATATCCCTTTAATAAATATAATTGATTATCCCACTTTGAATGACAGGATTACATCCCTTTTTCAAAATAGTTTAATTAATTAAATTTACTAAACTAATTGAAATAAACCAAATCTACAATATATTTTACTGTAAAAACGTAAACTTCTTTTTGGTCAGTACATTTTAAAGAAAGTAATTAGTTGTTAAGTTTTTCTTTATACGATTATTTAATTTATTTGAATTATTATAAGATTTAAAAGCTAATCTGGTATCATACATCAGTGCAGGATGTTTTGCAATTTTATTTGAAAGAATATAACGCGAATGTTCATAGTGTTCCACACATTAGTGGATCACGAAACTTTCTTTGACGGCGTAACTGCCTTACATAAATTGTACTATAATTAAGAATGTATCTGTCACGAAATAAAATAATACGGTGCAAGTCGGGTTTAGTGTGAATCGTTTTAGGAAAGTTTAACTATTTTTTGGTTTTAATTGCACTATTGCATTGAGGTGTGCTTCTAAAGTGCATTCTGAAGAGAGTGATACCAGTTTTATGTGGATCATAGGGAGCCTCGCTGGTGTAATGGTTACCACACTGCGCTAGCGATCAAGTGTTCAAGCCCGGGTGAGATCATTTGTAAGAGTGTCATCGACCGGGATTTTGACTCAATAACCGGAACGACTCCTGAGATAAACCCTCTGTGGATGGGAAGGAGCGAAGCTCCTGTTTCGCCCCTGACCGGGTTGGAAGGAAAGTCCATAGGCAGGGCCGGCTCTACCGACGGTGCAACACGTGCATTTGCACGTGGCGGCAAAAAATCTTTTTACTTATTTTTACAATCCCGCCAAAATATTCCAACTGGGAGCCGCGCTGGTGTAATGGTTACTACACTGCGCTAGCAATCAGGTGTTCAAGTTCGGGCGCGGGCATTTGTGGGAGTGTCATTGACAGGAATTTTGACTGAATAACCTGAACGGTTCCTGAAATAAACCCTCTGTGGATATTCGAAGGTTTCGTCTAGATTATTTTCGTCTGTTATTTAGCTGTTTTTCAAGTCTTCACTAATAGTTCTGCCATACGATCCTAATGCTATCTTCTCCTACAAAGGCACTAAAAGGTATTCCTTTAGGGACGTCAGCACAATTTATTCACTTGGTTGAAACCACAGTGGTTCCCAGAGGATTATATTTCCGTGTTCAGTGGTCAACTGAAGACCAGCACGATAAATCTTCCGGCATGGCTGAACGAGAGACGGGAATTAATTAACTTGGCGTTGGAATCAGGAATTTATATTTTTATCGACCGTTCTATGTTGGCGGCTCGAATGTTTCATGTGTTTTCGAGTGTGCATTCAAGGAAGTTGATTTTGCTCAGCGTTAGTGAGCTATGTGCTACATGGATAAATAAGTTTTTTTTAACGTTTTATGGAAATTAATACAGTGCTTCAGCCCCCATTCATTACTAAATATTACATTTTATTGTAGGGTTTATTAAAACAGTTTTAATATTCAAATAGATATAATGTCCGATAAAAGAAAAAAAACTATCAGGTGCCGAATATCGGAAACGGACACTGGAAAAAGAACGCAATATTCAAAAACACAGCGGGGCATTACATAAATAAGTAAAAACTGAAACAGCTGATGTAGGACAGAAGAAAATAAGCAAATGTACCGAATCAAATTATTCTGAGCGCATGGCAAGTACTTCTAACTCAGACCCCAGTAACGTAGGTATTACTAACAATGTCGAAAATGAGACTGATTTGACTGTTTCCAATTCCAGAGATTTAAGTGATGAGAGGTACACTGATCCGGCAAGATGGAATCCTTCTTTAAGCGATACCGAAAGACTGGAAATCGTAAAAAAGGCCTGCCAGAGAGACCAAAAAATGAGTTCGTTTTTCCGTGCAGCTCTAATGGTCGGAAATTTTCACTAAATTTTTACACTAGGGGGCTAAGCAATGGAAAACATATTAACCGATCATGGTTAGTGTATTCAAAAGAAAAAGATTCTGTATTTTGTTTCTGCTGTAAGTTGTTTTCCTGTAATAAAATGTCACTCACTACTGATGGCTATAATGATTGGGGTCATTTGTATGTGTATCTTAATGAACTCGAAAAATCTAAAAACCACTTAGAGTCCCATACAAAGTGGATTGAATTATCGTCCAGGCTTAAATCAGTACAGACAATTGATTCAATGCAACAAAAGTTATTAAATTCAGAAGTTCGACACTGGAAGAGCATAATAGAACGCCTAATTGCTATTGTCCAGTTCTTGAGCCAACAATGCTTGCCATTTCGTGGAACATCTAATAAATTATATGACCCTAACAATGGAAATTTTTTAAAGCTTGTTGAACTTATTGCCAGATTTGATAGTGCTATGTGTGAACATTTAATGAGAGTAGCTTGTCGATAGACCCAACATTACCTTGGGAAAAACAATCAAAATGAATTGATTGCTCTTCTCTCTGGAACCATAAAAAAAAAAGAAATAATTTATATGGTGGAGAAAGCTAAATATTATAGCATGGTTGCAGACTGTACTCCCGATGTAAGTCACATTGAACAATTAACACTAATTGTAAGATTTGTTAACACGAATCCAGATGATATCAACATTCATGAGCATTTTCTTGGTTTCACTGCTGTAGAAGCCACTGCAGGCTCAACATTAACCGAACGCATTCTAAGAAAATTGTCAGACATGGATATTCCAATCGCAAACATGCGTGCCAGGGGTATGACAATGGATCAAATATGAAAAGAAAACATTCAGGAGTTCAACAACGTATTAGGGACTTGAACCCGAGAGCTTTTTATATCCCTTGCTGTTCTCATTCTCTCAGCTTGGTGGTCAATGATGCCGCGATGTCATCTAGAGAAGAGGTTTTATTTTTTGAAACGGTTCAGAAATTGTATGTGTTTTCTCAGCGTCAACACTGCGTCGGGGAATCCTTAAGAAACATATTACAACTCTAACGCCCAAGCCACTAAGTACAACTCGCTGGGAATCTAGAATCGAGGCCATTCGTCCTTTAAGACATTGTATTGAGGAATTTTATGATGCATTGGTAGAAATTGCTGATGACGAGTCAGTAGACAATATGGCGAGATATGAAGCTGAAACCCTTGACCTAAAACTCAGAGATTTTAAATTTTTATGTTGTCTGGTTATATGGCACTATGTTTTAAACGAAATTAATGTTGCTAGTAAACTGTTGCAAAGCATAAAAATGGAATTGACTAGTGCCATAACAACTTTGAGAAATGTTCTCCAAAGCCTTAAGAATCTCAGAAATGATGAATCATTTCAAAATTTTCTTGTTGATGCTACAACATTAGCTGAGAAAGTTGAAGTTGATCCTGATTTGATACCAACGTTTGAATGTAATAGAGTGCGTCGGCAGAAAAAGCAACACAACTATGAAGCAAGAGATGAACCTATTTTGGATCCCAAAACTAAATTCAAAATTGAATTTTTCTTTTTTATTATTGATGTTGCAACTAATTCTATTGAAGAAAAGTTCGAGCGATTGGAACATCACAGTTCACATTTTTCCTTTTTATATAACATTCCTAAATTGAAATCTGAGACGACAAATGAGCTCTTAAAGAAATGTAGAAACCTAGAAGGCGTTTTAACACATCAAGAAAATAGAGACATTGATGCCATTGAGCTATGTGATGAACTGAAAGTAGTATCCAAATTAGTACCAGAAAATACACCGCCAATTGAAGTTCTTCGTTATATTATTGAAAATAACATTGCTCCTTATGTCGCTATAGCCTTAAGAATATTACTAACTTTGCCTGTAACGGTAGCAAGTGGTGAGCGTAGTTTTTCCAAACTGAAGCTTATTAAAACTTATTTACGCTCAACAATGGCCGAAACTAGATTGGAAGGACTTGCCATGATTTCAATTGAACATGAAATCGGTCAAAAATTAGACTACGCAGATCTTATTTCTGCTTTTGCAAATATGAAAGAAAGAAAAGTGTTTTTTTAAGCAGTACATACTTCAAACAATATAAATTCAAATAATGTGAAAATAGTGCTAAAAACTATAACATGTACATACTATAGTTAAGTGTTTGTGACTCAACAGTTCATCGTTCCACATGAGAAGAACATGCCCTTTATGTAAGTAATGCAACTACATTTATTTCATATAATTGTCTCTAATAAAGTGAATGGTTTATTTTATGACTATACAGTATTTTCATCAATTTATCAATACATTATTATTAATGGTACTATTTAAAATTAGGCTAATGGTCATGAAATTAATGTTGAAGCTTGTTTAACATAATGGTTTTAAAAATTGCAAACGTTAATTTGAGGTTGGGCTGGGGCGGCAAGGTATGGTATTGCACGGGGCGGCAAAATTTCTAGGGCCGGCCCTGTTCATAGGCTCCCCAGCCTCGCAATGACATGTTATTGGGCCGAAGGGCTGAAAGCCCAAATGCCGCTGGTTAAGGAAAAAACAAAAATGGAGCATAGGGTAAACTTTCTTAATAATTCTGTCAATATCGGACTGCTTTTATTTCTAAACATCGTAAGTAGACGTGTCCACGTTGTTTCGTCATTACATTTTTAAGCAATCGACACATCACTATGATGGCAAAAATCAACCTTGATGTCACAGCGAGGACTGTGAAAGTGGCGCGTTGCATCAAAACGACACTCGATATACCGCTTCAAAAACCCGCATAGGTGATACGCTCCCTTGACGCCTGTTTCGCATGCCGCCTACTTACAACTCCGTTCACGGGAAGCGACAAGAGTGGCAGACTCCAAAGCTTATAATCTTAGTGGAGCACCAAAATAATCTATCTCCCTGACTTTGATCTCATTATTTTTTTTCCTCTTTTCATTCCTAACTTTTCTAGGACCTGTTAAGTCATATTTTTTATTAAGGGAAGTTAAGTGTTTAAGACTTGAATGTACGGGTCGGATTTTTTTGGTAAACACGCTAGTAAACACGCTCTGTGTGATGATGATGATTTTTTAGTTGGGAGCTGTATACTCTGTAATTTTTGAACACAGCCCTATTGTCTAGCTTTGTTTGTTAGTTTTTTTTTTTTTTTTTTTTTTTTTTTTTTTTTTTTTAAATAACATAAGGAAATTGGTCGAATGTTCTATGATATAGGTTGGGGTAGAAGGCGGATGAACTCTACTCACATCTCAAGCTGCGAGTTCGCGCTTGGATGGATTTTTATTGAGCGAGAGTCTCTCGCGGTGAGTCCGCGGATGTAGAGGGTGTTACTGAGCGGTAGTGAGATACGATATTCTTGTGACAGGACGATCCTGGCAGAGCTCCGAAATGGATTGACCATTTTCGTCAGTGTGTTCCAGAATAGAATATATTTTGTAAAAAGGAATATGTGATAATTCCAGAATGTTGTAGATTGAAAGAGAACATATTCATATTACTTCTAAGCCAAGGATTATTACGGCTTACTTATTTAAGGTACTGTAGATGCAGATGAAGATGGAGAGATTATATTCCTATTAATGCATAGCCTGGGAAATAACGGCTTACTAGAATACTGTATACGGATGTGTTGAACTATTGATGTTCCATGATGTGCTTATGTACTGTGTCACCTTGATGTTTACGTGACTGTGTAGTCAATAAACGTGTTTAACGTCACTAGGAGTTTCAACGTTTCCTGACTCCTATGTTTGCTATGGTATGTGTAATTGCCATTGACTTTATCTAGTACTACACGACATTCGCGGATCTTTACATTGTCCTCTATACCACATCACACATCTGTCGGCCATCCGTAAGCCCGACACATGATGATCGTCTTTATCAGCGTAATAATAACATTTATATTCTTCCTGGAACCACACCCATCCTCCTACTTTAACAGTGATGGCCTGTGTGGCCTATTGAATGTGTTAGAGAAAACAAACGCTATTTAACAGTTGTGGTTTCCAGTGATTCGGGGTATAAACAGTCCAGAAGTTTACTGTGATGTCAATTCAGCTGGATTTACAGTGTTGTCAGTACTGACTTTTATGCAGAAGTTATTCAAGTCAAGAGTGGCATTGTTCCAGTCCTTCTTCTCGTGCGCCAACTTAGGATTTCAGCACCCGATGTCAGGAATTACGTTTGAAAGCCGCTATCACCTTGGAGTTCCAGTATCGATCACCATTGGATTTCTTCAGACTGTGTTAACTATGTACATCATTGCTGTTCTTCCGGAGGCCGGGATTCTTTCCCTTTTGCAAGATAAGTGGTTGTTTGTATTGTAAACTGTGCCACTGTATGTTTAATTGAGCCTTCCTCAGAACTTACACTATTAGATCCTTGTTTTCTATGTCATATGTTTCATATTTCTGCGGGATTGGTTGGGTGGAGACTTACGGTAGGATATATCCCACTTCACCGAGGGCCTACGTAAGCGTTCTGTAGGGACATTCTTGCGGATTTCCCGCAGTGGAAATTTCCAGCGAACTTTTTGCTGACGTATTTCAGTCCACTGTGTTTGGTAATCTGTGATATCATTGTTTAGGTGTGACAAAACGTCTCAGTGTTATTGTCATTATATTTTTCTATGTACCTTAGTACCAACGGGCTGATCACCCGTTTGCCAGTCACTTTGATTACGGAAACAACGGCAAACGGATTGATTTGTCGTTGCCCTAAAGACGCCATTAGGCGTGATGGGAACAACGGCAGAGAAAATCTATTCGCTGTTGCCCTTAAGACGCCACTAGGCGTAATGGCCACTGACTGCTTTGCCGGTCGTTGGCTAAGGACGGAAGAAGAAGAAGAAGAATGTACCTTAGTGTTTTTTGATTAATTTGTTTGTGAGTGTCTTTCTCCCCTGTCATGGTTGAGTTAAAGTGTAAGAGTAATTGTCGAGGTAGAAAATAGTAGTGAAGTCGACAATGATAGTGAACTGACAGAATTATATTTTACACGTAGATAAGGTGTAAATAGGAGGTGGACTTGAGACAAACTTGGAAGAAGATTTATTAGAAGTTATCTCTCTCTCTCCCAAGCCTCAACACACTTATATAGTCTAAGCACCTCCTGCTCTCTCTCTTTTCTCTAGATCATAAATAGAGACTATAGTAAAGAGCTGAAAAATGTTAATTATGGATGAAAGGGTCGTGAACAGCGCATTAATAAATGTGTAAAATTTATTAAAGAAGAAATGTATGAAAATAATGCATATCAGCACAAACAACATACATTTTACAGCAATAATCACAAATATGCAAATACACTCCAAAGAACACACAGACCGCCAACATAAAACCTGTAGAACACAGAGAAATAAATAAACTGAGTGTCAGTCTGTCCGCTTTCGTGGGACCGAATGTGATAGCTCCGGAAAGTGTCTTACGTGTAGATATCCTTCAAGGTGAATGAAATAACATACATAACTTTCCTGTAGGTGCTAATGTTGGCTCTGGAAAGTGTCTTACGTGTATATATTCTTCAAGATGATGGAATAAAATACATAACTTTCCTGTAGGTGCAAACGTTGGTGACCCCTAATTGCGCGAGGGGGACTGGAAGACTCTGTCTATCTCCTGCTGACCGCTCATAAGTGCGAGGTTTTACATAACCCAGAAATACACACAAAACGAAGTTACTTGAGGATAAAATGGTCCCTTGCGCTCTTATCCGGCGCTAGAATCTTGCGTACTTGGTATTAAATCCGGTTTGGGCTGGATTTGAACTGTGGTTTGCCTGAGTGCTCCGTGCACACAAAGACTGGTGATTTCGATTCTGCTATAGATGCTGAGCTGCTAGATATTCTGGAAACCGCAATGCTCTGACTGGAAATCCAATAGGCGAGTAGGAAACTACTACTGCAACAGATGATTTCAGATTTTGCGTTGACTTGTTGCACACTGCGGGAGCTTATTTTCCCGTTATAGAGATTGGCGTTGACAAGGGTTGTATTTCAGGTATTGGGGTTTGACTACTCGTGATGCTAGCTGTATTCAGAAAGCCTCTAGATCGAAGAGAATATGACGTTCTTCGCCTGACTGGAGTCTTGCTCTAGCGATTCGGTATCCCTGAAACTGAGACCAAAAAAGAGACGACATTTACATCAAGCAAACAATAAAATTACACTAACGTTATACAAAACAGTTATGTTCCACTATGGGATTTAAATTATTGTAATCATTGCTGAAGAAGAGACATGGTCCGCAAACCAGACGATCCGTCAAGGCCTAAAATCCCATCCGCTGCAGACCCAAATAGAACAGTCCCAACTAAGATGGTTTGGCCATGTCTGCAGAATGGGAGAAGATCGGCTACCACGACAAGCATGGGAAACAAAGAGCCAGGGATCCAGACCTCCAGGACGACCCAGAGTCCGCTGGGAGGACAACATTAGACAATCTTTGAAGGACCGAGGACTAGAATGGAACCAGGCCAGGAAGAAGACAGCTGATAGAATGGTCTGGTGCTCTCTCTTCCAAACCTCTACACCTCACGGTAGAAGGGGAACGACTAAGTAAGTAAGTAATCATTGCTATGATAGTTTAGGACTGTCTTTAACCATATAAGTCTCCTGTTCCTTCCACTCTATAATAGCATAGGCTAATATATTTTGTACACCCATGTACCTGTCAGTAAATGTTCTGACAGCAAAAACTACTCTTCTTCCAACTCAACATGCAGGAAACCTAACCCTGTAGTTACAGCTGAGTGGATATGCTATTCATCTTACAACATTTAAATGAATTTACATCAACAAATTACAGCATGTGACATTACAAAAATAACTCGTATGCGCCCCTTGGGGAACAACACTAATATCCCACAAATGAATACATAGAAAATGCAATGTTCTTGCTATAATACAGTTGTGACTGAATCATAAGATAAAATGTTATCTAAGGCTGGTGACTGCTTTCTGTGAAAGTTATAAACTAGTGTCTAGCTACACAAATCGGCATATCAAATTCCACCCTGCCACTAGAAGTATCTATCAAAACGGAATAAGTGACTATCTCCTATAATTCAGAGTTATAGTTTCCTGCATCTCACTATTCAGTTTTTAAGTGAATAACCCACACCTCTGACATTTCATTACAGTAATGACAGTTAATTTTGCCGACTCTTAACCCATGGTAAACCTTGTATGGACTGATTCTATGCCTAGTGAGTATCTGTTATCATAAGTTTATCATTTAACCCATTATAAACCATAACTGCTTAAGCACCACTCAACTAAGGCGGTAGACGGCGCTACATTATCACTGAATTAAATTACCGGGAGAAATCCTCACAATGAATTCAAGTCACATTCCTATCAGATATAAATAAAAAAAGCTAACATGAATATATATATATTATAAGAGATGTCCACTCACCCCGAGGAATGACTAGAAATAGGCAGTAACATTTAGTTCTGTGTTAACGTCTGCCTTATTCTCATAATGGTCTTCTCGGGCAGGAAATATTTTACTAGTGTGTCTGACTGATTAAACCCTTCTACTCTTATAGTTTACAAATAAAGCTACAAGGACACCTGGCATGGCTTGTTTTCTACAGATGTATCGGCGTGTAACGTAATAAAGAGTAAGACAAAGGTTATTACAGAGACGACATCAGAGACAACAACCGCGAGAAAATTCCCCAGATAGACACATACATAATATTATTAGCTCTAAGTACGTCGTTTAAAGGCCAAACACAGAGACCAACCACGGGTTTCTCTTCCCCTGAATCGGAGATCAAAACTGTTACCCAGACCTCAGAAGCTATCTGGCGCTCGTGATCAAACGCTTTACTCGCTCGCAAGAGAAATCCCTCTGGTCGGTCAACACCAGGTGTGCTGACGTAACATTATCGTTAGCTGACCGCTGAAGGCCAGAACGTAAACAAACCGCGGGGGTGGGGTCTGTGAAGAGGAATAATGGGCCACGAAGGTAGAATCAGAAAGAAAAGAAAATACAAAATGTCGAGGAAACCAGAACATTAAGAGAGTAATAACATTGGGACGTGATGGTAAAATAAATTAACAGTCACCGTGACATCCCCTTTCTATCTTTGAGTTATATACAAACTTTTCGTTTATACACTGTGCTGTCGCTTGTCTTGTCATTCTATTCGCAGCTGTCATTGCAAGCTTTGCAATATTTTTTCTTTATTTCTCCTTTCTTACTTTAGTTGATTCCTGCGAACGTGGTCATTTGTGCTTTATATCTTGTCTTTGTCACTCTTGTTTGTATTCTCTTATTTTGTCATGCACTGTCAATATTATAATGTATAATTTATAGATAATTAACTACACTATTTATAGTTGAAGGTAATTGTACAAGCTCTTAAGCAAGGACTTGTCACCCACGGAGTTGGGATAGAGTGAGTTTTCTCCAGGAATATATTTACATAAGTTATCTATATCATATAATTAGACATAATGTCTAGTTTAGATTATTTCATTACACAAGGGAAATCCCTTGGTATGACTACTGAGGAAGTAAAAGAATTCGCACTTGTTGAATATGCCAAGGCGCAGAAGTCTGAAGAAAAGAAACAGAAAATGGAAGCTGAAGATAGGAGATTGCAGATGCAGGCAGAAGAGAGAAAATTTCAAATGGAAATGGAAAAACAGAAACTAGAAGCTGAAGAGAGAAAAATTCAACAGCAAATGGAAGCCGAAGAGAGAAAACAGAAATTAGAAGCTGAAGAGAGAAAAATTCAAAAACAGATGGAAACGGAAGAAAAGAAACTTCAGATGCAAGCTGAAGAAAACGTTAGACTCCATGAGAAAAAGTTGTTAGTTATGGAGCTGGAGAAAATGAAGGTAGTGAATGTGATTAATACACAGAGTGCGACGGACAATCAAACAACGTCTAATAAGGCAAATAATCCTTCTTATAGACCCAGGTTGCCTAAATTTAATCCTAACTCTGACGATATTTCATTTTACCTAAATAGATTTGAACTTTCATGTGAATCTCAGAAAATAGACAAATCGGAATATTGTGCACGACTTATGGAACTACTTACGGGTGATGCAATGAATGTTGTAAGTAGATTGGAGGGGCCTGACAAAAATAACTATGATACGCCAGGGCTGAATTATTGAAGAAATACCAACTTGACGAAGACGGTTATCATCTGCGCTTTAAGTCTCTGTTACCGGAGACTGAGGTAGATTTTTCAGAGTTCATAGCAAATATACGTTTCATGTTCTCATGATGGATTGAACTTTCTAAAACTGAACACACATATGAAGCCCTTATGGACTTATTACTTCGCGACAAAGTCATGTTGTCTGTAAATGAGTCTTTTCTTTCCTTCTTACATGAGCGAAAACCTACAAACTTGAAAGATGTGGAACAATACTTTCACCAATACGTCACTGCACACCCAAATGTGACAGTTAGCAATTCTCAGGTCAAAGAAGGTTTACCCGTGGCTTCAGCAATACCATATGGTCCTAATTTGCGCCGTAGACCTCAAAGTGCTGATCGCAATTTTGGTAGGAGAGATAATCGTGATTTTAGACAGTACCAAGGGGGTCCATCACGTAGTGATTCTCCTTCTTCAAGAAACTGGAGACATTTTAACGGTCCTAAACATTTTGGTTCCAACAATTATGGAAATTTTGGAAGGGGTAACTATAATAGAGATTATCAACCCTACAATAATTCTTCGTGGAGACAACAAAATCCATCGAATAGATATTCTGATCAAAGGGGAAATAGTAATCGCAACAATGCTAACTGGGGTCCAAATCAGAACAATAGTTTCAATAGAGCAAATAGCAACGCTCCCAATGGAGATAATAGCCGCGATAGATCGCGATATGACGGTAGATCTTCAAATAATAGATCGCATCGCCATGCTAACTCTGCTCAGGTTGTTAATGATCAAGGTAACAATAATAATAGTGTCTCTAATGCTACTGCTTGCTCTGCTTTCGATTTCGTGAGAGCATCTCAGTGCCCAGAGTGCACAACTTTGTTCCAACCTACAGTTATAACTACCTTGAGTTGCGGTCATCTTTTTCCGACTACTCTTCTTGCCTTGTCTGCGCATGACGGAAGAGGGTCTCTTACTCTACATAAGGGGTTTGTAAATAATAATCCAGTCTCAGTTCTCTTTGATTCTGGATGCACAACTGTTGGTATTGGACAGTCTCTAGTTCATCCATCTTGCGCAACAGGTAATATGGTAAAATGTGTGACATTCGGTGGGAAAGTTGAGACTTTTCCGACTGCCATAGTCCACATTGCCACACCGTTTTTCACTGGTTATATACACGCATGTATGCTCAGAGCGCCTATCGTTGACCTTACTGTCGGACAGATACATGGTATAAAGGTTTGTACGCCGGTACAAATTGCTGCTTGGGAACGTCAACATAACCTTACTGCTTCCACCTTAGGGACTATGCCAAAATCTTTTCACCAGGTACATTCTGCTAACGTGATACATTCTACTAATTTCGTGCAATCTTGCAGTATTGATGATACGATTGTTCATCATACTAATGTTGGTGCTTCTTTTAGCCCAGTTCGACATACCTCAGTACGTCGTCGCTCTAACTTTGATCCTTCTTTAACTACTATTATAGAAGAAGATCCTTCGATTTTGTCTGACACACACATTAACTTTAGTGCTACGACTGAATCTATATCCAGTCACGTTGATTACAACTTCTTTGCTGCAATGACTAGTGTTTTCTCTGCTACATGTACGAACTTAATTGTTAGTACATATCTATACCTTATGAGTTTCTTTACTTTTCTTACTGGGCCAGTTAGCTCAGTATCTTCGGTCTTTTACGACTTTTTGTCGTACTTACGGCTTTTCTTTTAAACTTCGACGTAGGTCCAAGTTTACTACTGTCTGTTTTTGCATCTTTATTGTATGCTTCTTGCTTTTTTCTTTACCTAGTACGCAGGCTATAACTTCAGTTCAACCTTCGAGATATACGCCTTGGTCAACTGCATTTACTTTGTCTTGCGCAAAATCTCGGATTGTCAGCCATAATTACACTCTTACTCATAAATACACTCAACATGACGTTAGTATCATTTGTATATTTGCGACTTTTCTCTTCATAAATTACATGCTGCTATTTTTCTCAGATACTTTTATGACCCTGTTTAATTCAGGACTCTGGTTTAGTCTGTACTACTTTCTCTGTTACCTTTTCTTGTATAACGGAGGAAGGTTTGATTAACATCATGCAGGGGCCGGATGCATTACTATATTGATCGTATACTACTGTGTTTTGCAATGTTGAAAGTATGACAATTGTAATGATGCTACTATTTTTACGTAACTGATCATTGCGATACATTTCGGTATTGTACTTTTTGAAAAGAAAAATGAAGACAAGGGAAAAGGTATTTTTTCTGACATTGTAATGTTTTTCTTTGCTTAGCGCTTGATTGTGCGCTAGGGGTAACTATGTATAGCGATATTAGTACATTGAGAAAGTGTTTTTTTTCCCCTAAGGTTGTGATGTATTTTTTTTAAAACCCGGCGCTTGATTGTGCGTCAGGAATAGCTATGTATAACGGTATTGTTATTTTTGATATTTATTGGGTTCATCATTTGTACCCCATGGGTTTATTAACTTACTTATCTGGCATATTATATTTTTTTTAAATTGTAACTAGCTGTTTCTTCTAGTTTCTTCTATGCCGTAAACATGCATTGTTTTTTCTTTTCTTTTCTCTAATGTATGTTCTTTTGCCATGATAAGTGTTTATTCATACGATGCATTGTTTGAGCTTATGATTATCATGTCGTATCATTGTTTTCTTGTCATATTTCTATTTCAATGCTGCTCATTCTTCTTGTACTTCATCTGGTCTTTTCACTTTTCACTTATGATGTCATACTGTGTGTTAAATAACCTTCTTTGTTGAATTCCACCAGAGTTAAATACTGTTTCTATATATACGGTTGAATGGTGTATAGATATGAAGATGTATTGCTCCTTGTTCACACTGACATCAGCTATTTACAGGACCACAGTGTTAAGAGGTATGGTGGTCTGTGGAAGCTCCAATGTTAAAAACTTGTTGTTGGCCCCAGCGTTGCTCGTCAGAGTGGTTGTTAGGAATAGGAATATCAACTCGACCTACGCAGTGGTGTGTAGACATAGAGTGAGAGTATAATACGCGAATGATGAAAGAGTTCGAAGAGTTGATAAATGTTCTTTTTCTCACTCATGTATGGCTGGAAGTCATCGACGCCAACTGCTGTGTACTTTTTGTTACAGTTTAATTGGACGTACACATTCGACAGCACGGATACAGTGAAAAATCACAGGTTGGCATAATACATCATGGTACAATTGATAAATGGTCTTGCAATGATACATGGGCACTCGTTGCATAATAGCACAATGGAATGTCAGTAGACAAGCACTCAGTATTGCCCATATATATATCATCTGAGTTTACTGACAAAGCACGTCAGTTTATAAACAATATTCAAGATGGCTTCTAGACCTAACCTCGTCTAGCGAAGATTCCTTTAAATAATGTTCAGCACATATTTTTCATGTAATCATATTGAACCGCTAGTAATGGGTTCTCATCTGTAGCAGTGATCTCTGGACTCATCAAGCGATAGTACGGGGCATCCCTTTTCTCTTCTTGAAAGTCACAAAATATTTGGATACAAGATGGCTGCTGTCGTGAGCTGTCACTCACTTTAGGATACAAACTGGAATCTGTATCAAAGTTAATCCTACATTAAATGTTCTCATTGCTCTGTAGATTCTATCATGATGCAATTGACTTCATCATACAATATGGTGCTGCTAGAAATGAATGTCATCTTCATCTAGTTAAATATTCCCTCAGACGTACAAATCGTGCGTCTGCTTATCGAAAACGATGGCTTCGTAAGAGAGTTCATAAGAAGTGCTTTTGTTACCTTGGTATCAGAAATATGATTCTGCCATTCCTTGGCAATAAGAATAAACACTGGGGTAAAGCATACACGATAGGTCTAGACGACTATCACTTTCCCCTACACATATATCGATCACTTTTTCCGGCGACAAGCCGATACAGAAAAACACGACAGCCCCCCATCATCAGGGCGAAGCCAAATCACACCCCTCTAGCCACACATCCGCTGAACAGCCTTTGACCTTTCTAGCGACAAAGAACATATAGTTCGACTTAGATATGTAAAGATATACAGATATAAGACAGACTCGTCCTACCTAGACAAACACTACACATAAATTCAGGCCATAGATATACTGAAGCAAGAACAATCTATTTCTACCCAAACAAAGAATAAATTGCAGTAAAACTGGATTCATCCGCGGAGTTCGATCGAAAGTGGCGAAACTCCTTTCAAGGGAAGTAACTCAATAATGACTTTTCCTTAAGCACTAAAAAGTATCTATTTTGTTTACAAAATATTTGCGAACATAACAAGCATACAAATGTATTATATTGCAGGATATCAAAGAGTGCACGTAACACTGTGTCCATTACTTTGTTGTTGATTTATTATATGACTTAACATAATGTAATCATTTGTTGTACATGTAAGTATGTCATCGACCTCAAAATGTTTTTGTTCGATGTTATTAAAAAAAAAAATGATGTTATTATTTTTTTTCCCCGGGGGTCGGTGTAGTCTGGTAAGTCATATTTTTATTAAGGGGAGTTAAGTGTTTAAGACTTGAATGTACGGGTCGGATTTTTTGGTAAACACGCTAGTAAACACGCTCTGTGTGATGATGATGATTTTTTAGTTGGGAGCTGTATACTCTGTAATTTTTGAACACAGCCCTATTGTCTAGCTTTGTTTGTTAGTTTTTTTTTTTTTTTTTTTTTTTTAAATAACATAAGGAAATTGGTCGAATGTTCTATGATATAGGTTGAGGTAGAAGGCGGATGAACTCTACTCACATCTCACGCTGCGAGTTCGCGCTTGGATGGATTTTTATTGAGCGAGAGTCTCTCGCGGTGAGTCCGCGGATGTAGAGGGTGTTACTGAGCGGTACTGATATACGATATTCTCGTGACAGGACGATCCTGGGAGAGCTCCGAAATGGATTGACCATTTTCGTCAGTGTGTTCCAGAATAGAATATATTTTGTAAAAAGGAATATGTTATAATTCCAGAATGTTGTAGATTGAAAGAGAACATATTCATATTACTTCTAAGCCAAGGATTATTACGGCTTATTTATTATGTACTATGCACGCAGTTGTAGATTGAAAGAGAACATATTCATATTACTTCTAAGCCAAGGATTATTACGGCTTACTTATTTAAGGTACTGTAGATGCAGATGAAGATATTATATTCCTATTAATGCATAGCCTGGGAAATAACGGCTTACTAGAATACTGTATACGGATGTGTTGAACTATTGATGTTCCATGATGTGCTTATGTACTGTGTCACCTTGATGTTTACGTGACTGTGTAGTCAATAAACGTGTTTAATGTCACTAGGAGTTTCAACGTTTCCTGACTCCTATGTTTGCTATGGTGTGCGTGATTGCCATTGACTTAATCTAGTACTACACGACATTCGCGGATCTTTACATTGTCCTCTATACCACATCACACACCTGTCGGCCATCCGTAAGCCCGACACATGCTGATCGTCTTTATCAGCGTAATAATAACATTTATATTCTTCCTGGAACCACACCCATCCTCCTACTTTAACAGTGATGGCCTGTGTGGCCTATTGAATGTGTTAGAGAAAACAAACGCTATTTAACAGACCTCTTTCTTTGTTTTCTTCTCTTTCTGTGAGATATGCCCCATTCTTCTATTTATGCGCCTTTCATGAGTCTATATGTTATAACTAGTTACGGTACTGATAACTTTTAACAAATTTACAATTTGTTTAACTCCTTAAATGCAAATGTGAATAATTTTTAGTAGGGCAAACCTATATTACTCTTGCACATTTTAACAATGAATCCAGCTGCTGTGTACTAGTCAGGAATGATTAGTCAGTTTTCTTTGTTAGAAATTGTGTGTGCTGCTTGGATATTGAAGTTAAAAGTAAATTTTGCACAAACAAGTATATATTATTATAGTATGATACACCAGCACAATAAATCCCAAAATTTGTTCGGGACGTCTAGGTCAAGGACGGTACGAGACATGGTACAAAGCTGCAGACAACCAATCAGCTTGCCCCGCCAGGAACCAACCAAACGCTTTCCTTAAGCAGTAGAAGTTACCTCACCTGCCTATATAATCGGGCTAGATTTTATGCAAAAACACGCAACACCTACACGAAGCCAGATAGACCGGCTGAAGAAGAGAAGCTGTCAACCCTGATTTATTGCTTACCTGAGTGCATTGAACTGGCAGCCTGCTTCACTAGTCGAGTCAAAACTTGGCCTGTTTAAAACTTGGAGGGTTTTATTCGTGTCATCAAACCTGAGGTCGTATGTTGTGTCAATCCAGCTGCCTTGAACGTCGCAGGAGCACAGTGATTGCACAGGATCTACATCTTCAGTCCCCCTCAGTCTTGGGTGGGCTAACGAAACGATCATCAGCGGGTGTTGTGTGCAAGAAACTAAGAAGGACATAACTTTTGAGAGATGAGTACACAGTAGTACCATTTCCGTCGGCAATTGTGAGCAATTAACTGTCAGTGACGAAAAAGACATTTAGCGTAGCAAGAGACAATAATAAGATCATAGCTGATAAAGTATACGTAATTAACAGCACAGCTGATACATTTACTATAATTGAGTAACAGCACAGCTGATATAATTTTTTTGTTCCTATAATTGGAAGACTTGTAATATACAAGTGTGTGTGTATATATATATATATATATATATATATATATATATATATATATATTTGTAAATCATTTGCACACTTACAAATCCATTACATTCCATTTTTCAACATTCACCCTTCAGCACAAGAGTAGATAGTGTTTATACTAAATAAATAATAAGGAAATTGTATTTGAAAGACTTGTCAATTTTATGATTGTTAAGTAAAATCTGTTTCCTTGCTTTAATATCAGTTAGTTACACAGCGGAGGTGGCAATTTATGTAGGTCTCCTCTCTACTAATTTTTCGAGATCAGATCATTCACAGCCGTAACTAATTTGTGATACCAATAGTTCTCTCAGACACTGGGACTTCACCATTTTCTGCAGAAATTCTATTTCTGTAATTGTCAGTACTATACTGATCCTAGAGCTAATAAAAACCTCACGCCACACTGAGGGCTCGTTCCTGGGATATTTCAGTGTACCTTGAGCCATACTTAGTCTATTCATCTATCTACATTCTATCTTGTGTCACCCATAGATAATATAAGAGAAAAAAAAAATTTTGTGTGGAAAATTCAATAATAGGATATTTTTTTTTTAATTATTTTCTTTGGAGGAGTACCATTTAGTACTCAGTAAATAGTTTATGCTCACAAAGTTGCACGGAAATTATTTGCTCAATTAAATTAATTAAGTGTATTACAATAATTTGGTTATAGTAAATTTACATACCCTCTCTAAGTAACGTCATGGCTGATCTAGTGAAGTTCAGAAATGCGATCTTGCAGATGGGTAAGGAATTAAATATGACAGGTGATGCTCTTACTCAGTATGTCACAACAGAAGTGGACAAACACATGGATAGGGAAGAAAGAAAGTTGCAATTAGAGACTGAATCAAAGAAATTGGAAGCTGAGAGAGAAGCCAAAAGACTGGAAGCTGAGAGAGAAGACAAAAGACTGGAAGCTGAGAGAGAAGACAAAAGACTGGAAGCTGAGAGAGAAGACAAAAGACTGGAAGCTGAGAGAGAAGCCAAAAGACTGGAAGCTGAGAGAGAAACTAAAAGATTAGAAATTGAAGCCAAGAAATGGGAAGCTGAAAATGAGGCAAAGAAAATTGACGCTGAGGAAAGGAAATTGCAAGCAGAGAGGGACCATCAGTTGAGATTAAAAGAGCTTGAAATTCAGGCAAATACAGGCAATAATGGTGGTAGCTCACCTCACTCAGAGAGTAGCTCCAGCCAGAGCACCTCAAGTGGGGCCATGAATTTTCATCTGGACCCATTTGTTGAGAAAGAAGACGCCATTGAGTCGTACCTGGATAGATACGAAAGACTTGCCACTACCTATGGCTTAGTGAAAGAAAAGTGGAGTCTTAAACTATCTCAGGGATTGAGAGGTGTGGCTTACGATGTATATTTGAAGCTCTCAAGAGATGACCAGGAAGATTATGAAATCCTGAAGCAGGCACTGCTTGCGAGATATGAAAAGAACTCAGAATCATATAGAAAGAAATTCCGAACAGCTAAACTTCTTCCAGGAGAAAACTATCACCAATTCTCTGCTAGGTTGGAAACCTATTTGGAAAAATGGAGTAGTTTAGGAAAGTGTCAGGATCTGAAAGAAATGATAATGATGGAGCAAGTGAAAGAGTCCGTGCCTCAATAAATGAGGAAGTTTATCATGGAACAAGGAGCAGAGAGATTGGAAGATATTGTAACTGTTGCTGAGAGATATCAAGCAGCTCGGGCAGAATTATTAGGAACTAAGAAAAAGCAGGGTGAAAACTTCAAATCATCACAGAACTATACCAAATATGAGCAAAAGGACCACACCACAAGAAACAAACAAAGATTTGACCAAAAGGACAAAAACCCTCTAAGATCGGATAAGACACCTTACCGGAAGGAAGGAAAGTGGTGTAAAACTTGTCTAATGAGTAACCACAATACTGCGGACTGCAGAAGGAAGAATCCTCCTCATCTTGCTGCATGTCTAACAACAGGGAAGCAGGGAAGGAAGGAAATGGCAGTAAGTCAGAAGGACTTCCATCATCCCCCTGTCTGTGAGGAAGTGACCGTCAATTGCACTCAAGTACTGTGTTTATATGACACAGAATTGGACTTTGATTCAGTTGTGTGCTCTTCTCTAGTGAGTCCTGACCAGATAACCACAGAAACTGTGGAAATCAGAGGACCGATCAAGGGAGCAAGAACCATGACATTACCCATAGCCCGAATCAACATAAGATCTCGCTATGTGGAAGGAGAAATCAAAGCAGCAGTGATGGACGACCCTATTTACCCTTTGATTTTGGGGTGTAGGTATGTTTTCCTTGGAGAACCTATAAAACCTGTAGTTATGGCAACAGTCCAGACGAGGGAAAGCTCCAGGAAAATGGAGGAAAATCCTATCAATACTCATCCAGAAGAGATGAAAAAGGCTCAAGCAGATGACAGCACATTGAAGCCTTGTTTTGGCAAATTACCTAAAGCACATAATCCTCCAGAGAAAGGGGACTTGTATATGAAGAATGGGACCCAAAGATGCAGCAATAGTGAATGCAGTCAGCAACCCATAGCTTGACTGCTTGCATCAGGATCAGCGAACCAGAGCTGGTCAAGACCATACTCCACCTCCACGTGGTGGTCCTGGAAACAGTCTGCAGCAGTGCAGTCTGGCTGAGCGAGTACGGATCGAAATGGGAAGGCAAACCCGGTCCCTAAAAAATGCCGTGCTGAAGTCGGATGTGTCGACCGAAAGTGCAGATATCACAGCTACGGCGTAAACAGACAACGCAACCACCGTCCTTTTCAGGGCGAACGAGGAAGAAGAAGAAGTATATGAAGAATGGCCTACTATACAGAAAAGCTGGAACAGGACCTAAAGGGCATGGACAGCTTGTAGTGCCAAAATCTTACAGGGAGAAGGTTATGACGCTAGGACATGCTATACCCTTCAGTGGACATATGGGAATAGGGGCCACTGGACAAAGGATAGCCTGTCACTACTTTTGGCCAGGAATCACCGAGGACATAAAGAGATATGTAAGATCCTGTCCAGAATGCCAAAGAGTAGCTCCTAAGCATAGGACTGCACCAGCAACACTGGGAGAAATGCCTATTATGGGAACCCCTTTTGAACGTGTTGCAGTGGATATTGTTGGACCCCTCACTAGGACCAATAAGAGAAATGCTTACATCTTAACCTTGGTTGATACTTGCTCTATGTGGGGAGAAGCAGTGGCAATGTCAGCTATAGATTCAAAGTACGTGGCAGAGGCCCTGTTGACAATATTCACCCGATTAGGTTTCCCGCATCAGATATTGACTGACAATGGTTCTCAGTTTAAGGGAAAGCTAACACAAGAAGTATTCGGGATATTTCAAGCCAGGCACTATCATTGTAGTCCCTACCATGCCCAGGGGAACGGTCAAGTAGAGCGGTTCAATGGTACGCTAATTTCAATCCTTAGAAAGCTGGCGAGTGAAAAACCTGATACTTGGGATACATACTTACCCGCTGCACTATTTGCATAGGGAAACCACAGAAACCGTGGAAATCAGAGGACCGATCAAGGGAGCAAGAACCATGACATTACCCATAGCCCGAATCAACATAAGATCTCGCTATGTGGAAGGAGAAATCAAAGCAGCAGTGATGGACGACCCTATTTACCCTTTGATTTTGGGGTGTAGGTATGTTTTCCTTGGAGAACCTATAAAACCTGTAGTTATGGCAACAGTCCAGACCAGGGAAAGCTCCAGGAAAATGGAGGAAAATCTTATCAATACTCATCCAGAATTCAACTGGATTGGCTCCAGCTACATTGTTGTTTGGAAGACCAATAAAAGGTCCACTGAAAGCATTGCTGCGGACATGGACTGACGAAAAAGCAGAGGAAACAGTGACTTCCTCATACCAGTACGTCAACGAGTTGACATCTCGATTGAAAGCAGGTTGGAAACTGGCCAATGATAACTTAAGACAGGCCAGGAGGAAGCATGCAACAGAAATGCACGATGAACCACTTCACTCTATGGAATATCCACTCACAACTACAGAGGATTATGTTCAAGTAAACATTAGTGGACATTTAACTCCAGAGCAGAAGAAGATGGTTCAGAAAGTGTTGGAAACCCATGCTGATGTGCTCACAGATAAGCCAGGTCGTACGAATCTGTTAGAGTACGACATGAAAGTTACTGACCCTACACCAGTATGCATGAGAACATACCCTATACCCTATGCGAAAGCCCAAGCACTAAGGGAGGAAGTTGATTATCTGTTGAAGGAGAAAATTATCTCGAAGTCAGACTCTCCCTATAGCTCAAGTGTGGTGCTATTAAGAAAACCAAGTGGTGAACACAGGTTATGTATTGACTACAATAAGCTTAATGCGATCACAGAATCTCAGGTGGATCCATTACCTGACACCAACAAGCTGTTCTCTACACTGAGTAAGGTTAGGTATTTATCGAAGGTAGATCTAAGCAAGGGATACTACCAAATACCAGTGAAACCAGAAGTTAGGAAAATGCTGACATTTAGTACATCAGACGGACACTACGAGTTTAATGTACTACCCTTTGGGCTGAAAAATGCTCCCAGTATCTTTTCAAGAATGATGAGGAAATTATTGGAACCTCTTCAAAATCCCCATATCACTAACTTTATGGATGACATTCTTGTTGCTACAAACACATTTGAAGAGCATATAGTAGCGCTCTCCATGTTGTTTGACAGACTGAGAGAAACTGGATTGACTGCACGTCCAACCAAGTTCTATATCGGTTGTTAGGAGTTGGAATTCCTAGGTCACACTATTTCTACAGGTCATATGTCTCCTGACCCAAAGAATATAGAGAAGTTAAAGAAGGCACCCAGACCTCAAAGAAAGAAAGATGTGAGATCATTCGTGTCATTATGTGGGTTCTATCAGAAGTTCATACCCCACTTTAACTCTCTGTGTGCACCATTAACTAACTTAACGAAGAAAGGACAGCCTGATAAAATCCAATGGAATGCTGATTGTGAAAAAGCTTACACAGAGCTAAAAGCAAAGCTCACCAGCAAACCAATCCTTACGCTACCCGATATCACACAGGAATTTGTATTAAGGATGGACGCTAGCAGTATAGGTATTGGTGCAACTCTTGCAGCAATCAAAAGCCCAGCCAGAGTAACTTTTACCAGTCGCCTATGCCAGTAGGAAGCTGAATGCAGCTGAGTTGAATTACTCGACCATAGAGAAAGAATGTTTGGCTCTAATTTGGTCCATCGACAAATTTTCACCTTACCTGTATGGGACACACTTCATTGTCCAAAGCGATCACCAGCCTTTAACATTCTTGGGTTCATCTAAAAAGTTAAATTCGAGATTGTTAAGGTGGAGTCTGCTTCTGGCGCCTTATTCCTTTACCGTGAATTACATTCCGGGAAGAGACAATGTAGGAGCTGATTTTTTAAGTCGACATCCTATTACTCTGTAAGGACAGGCACAAAAGGATTAACTACAGCAGAGGTTTACACGTCAGCTATGACAGGTCACAGCTAGGAAAGGAGGTGGCTATGTCGTGAAACGAGTGTGTGTAAACCCACTTCTTAGTTAAATACCTATGTCGAGAGCCCAACCAATCAACGAGCAACGTTCACCAGTCTCTGAGACAGAATAAAATTAGGCTTAAGCCCTGTTTTTCGGATGTCGGTCGCGGCCATCTTGTCACCCAATATGGCGGAAAAAACAGAATAAAATTAGCCATAAGCCCTGTTTTGTTCGGGACGTCTAGGTCAAGGACGGTACGAGACATGGTACAAAGCTGCAGACAACCAATCAGCTTGCCCCGCCAGGAACCAACCAAACGCTTTCCTTAAGCAGTAGAAGTTACCTCACCTGCCTATATAATCGGGCGAGATTTTATGCAAAAACACGCAACACCTACACGAAGCCAGATAGACCGGCTGAAGAAGAGAAGCTGTCAACCCTGATTTATTGCTTACCTGAGTGCATTGAACTGGCAGCCTGCTTCACTAGTCGAGTCAAAACTTGGCCTGTTTAAAACTTGGAGGGTTTTATTCGTGTCATCAAACCTGAGGTCGTATGTTGTGTCAATCCAGCTGCCTTGAACGTCGCAGGAGCACAGTGATTGCACAGGATCTACATCTTCAGTCCCCCTCAGTCTTGGGTGGGCTAACGAAACGATCATCAGCGGGTGTTGTGTGCAAGAAACTAAGAAGGACATAACTTTTGAGAGATGAGTACACAGCAGTACCATTTCGGTCGGCAATTGTGAGCAGTTAACTGTCAGTGACGAAAAAGAGATTTAGCGTAGCAAGAGACAATAATAAGATCATAGCTGATAAAGTATACGTAAATAACAGCACAGCTGAAACATTTACTATAATTGAGTAACAGCACAGCTGATATAATTTTTTTGTTCCTATAATTGGAAGACTTGATGTAGGTCTCCTCTCTACTAATTTTTCGAGATCAGATCATTCACAGCCGTAACTAATTTGTGATACCAGTAGTTCTCTCAGACACTGGGACTTCACCATTTTCTGCAGAAATTCTATTTCTGTAATTGTCAGTACTATACTGATCCTAGAGCTAATAAAAACCTCACGCCACATTTGTCAATATTCAAGACCTCATTTACAATACAATTTCCAGGTCAAAAACATTAACTTGGATTCTTCTGTTAAATTAACATCTTAAACTTATAGACCATTCCTGTATAATGCTAAGTTAGTATGGTTTATCCGTCCATCATATTCTATTTTATGAAAGACATTTGATTGTTTATAAAATAACATAATGTTGCCTGTTGTTTTAAGTAAAATTAAATTAATATTTTCAGAAACATTGTTTTTATCTGGTTGCTGAATCTGTGTAAGACAAGGTGATATCCTGTCACCTTATCTTTTCATACTCCTCATGGACGATGTCATCAAGGCATGTAAGGAGAGAACAAGAAAGTATTCAGTGAGGTACTGGAAGATGAGACAGGTCTGTATTTCAGAGCTGGCATTTGCTGATGATGTTGCCCTGATTGCTAAATCAGAGGCACATCTCCAATCCAACCTGCAAGTCTGGAAGGAAGGGCTGGAGAAGAGAGGGATGGTCATAAGCAGCTCTAAAACAAAATCCATGGTAATATCACGAGAAGAAAGAGTACATCAGATTAAGCTGCTGCCATCAATGGTACCTATACCTTGTAGCGGTATGGCAGCTTGTGTACCCTGACAATCCCCAGAGCTATGCCAGTGGGAGATTTACTCCTGGTAGGTTCAACCAAGCTGGACTGGTCTGCGTGGGTAGGGGTCAGACAAAAGCTGGTACTCTGGTCCTCCAGGTTGGGGGTTTTAGCACAGGGCCAACACCCCTATCTATGTAAAAAAATCGCACGTTACGGAAACAACAATAAATGGGAAAACTTTGCTGCGGGACGGACATCCGGAGTCTCAGGCTCGTATGACTGACAGTGGTGAAAGCCAAAAGGAAGCCACTGGCATGAAAACAGATGCCCCGACCGCAAAATACGAAACCAGAATTGGTTTTTGGAACGTCAGAACTATGAATGAGGCAGGAAAGCTGAGACAAATCACAGCAGAGATGAGGAACTACAAGATACATATCCTGGGAATAAGCGAGAGCAGATGGACAGGTAGGGGGAGAATAAAAACAGCTACAGGGGAAACAGTAATTTATTCTGGCAGAGAGGATGGTCAGCACAACGAAGGTGTAGCGATTATCCTGAAGAAAGGAATGGAAAGGTCTTTACTGGAATGGAAACCCATGAACAACAGACTGATAAGAGCAAGACTAAGAGGGAGGTTCACCAACACCACAATTATACAATGCTATGCACCAACAAACGACAGCGATGAAGAGATCAAGGACGAGTTCTATCAACAGGTACAAAAAGAAATGGAAACTACACCCAGGTACAATCTTATTATAGTAATGGGAGACCTAAATGCGAAAGTGGGAGCACACAATAATTATAACGAAAGAGTAATGGGGAAATGCGGCAGTGGAACAGCAAATGAGAATGGGGACAAATTAATAAGCTTCTGCAGTATTAACAACCTGGTCACTGGAGGAACACTTTTTCCACACAAGGAAGTGCACAAGTTAACATGGGAATCATCAAACGGACGAGACAGAAACCAGATAGATCACATAATGATCAATGGCAGATGGAGACATGCATTACAAGACGTGAAAGTAAGAAGAGGCGCAGATGTGGGAAGTGATCATCATCTAGTAGTAGCAAGACTGAAAGTGAAACTCAGAGCTGCTGGACCAGTTGCAGTCAAACAGAAAAGATACAACATCACGAAACTGAAGGATCCCCTCACCAGAAAAGCTTTCGTGGTCGACGTAAAGAGAAGATATGAGATTATCAAAAGCCAGGAAAGAACAGAGACCGATGATGTTGATTCAACACCATCTCAACAATATACAAGGAAAGCAGCAAGTCATGCTTGGGATTCCAGGAAAGAAAGAGCCAAGACTGGATAACACCAGATACGCTAAACACCATAGTGAAGAGAAAGGAAATGAAAAGAAAGAAAACAGAAGCTAAGTCTCCCAGATTAAAGGCAATATATAGTGAACAGCACAGTCAGCTGGACAAGGAAGTTAAACGTCAAACCCGTGCTAACAAAAGGACATTTCTGGATGACCTTGCAAGACAGGCAGAAGAGGCAGCACTGAGAAATGAACAAAGCACAGTATACAAATAACTAAAATCATCAGTGGAAAACGAGGTGCAAACAATATGACATTAGTAAGAGATAAGCAAGGAAATCTAATCACAACAGTAGAGGGACAGGAAACAAGATGGGCAGAGCATTTCAGAGAAACTCTGAATAAGGAACCACCAGAGACACAATTGAATGTTCCTGAGGCTGAAAATGATCTAAATGTTAATACAGACATCCCACGAAAAGAAGAAATCATCACAGCAATCAAAGGGTTAAAGAATGGAAAAGCTCCTGGTCATGATAACTTAAATGCAGAGCTATTTAAGACAGACCCAGAGCTAGCAGCAGAACTATTAGAACCACTATTTGCACAAGTCTGGAAAACAGGGACAACACCAACAGAGTGGAGAAAAGGAATAATTGTCAAATTGCCCAAGAAGGGAGATCTTGCAGACTGCAATAATTGGAGAGGAATAACTCTTCTCTCAGTTCCCAGCAAAATACTAGGCAGGATAATTGTACAGAGAATCTCAAAAGCAGTAGACCACAAACTGAGGAAAGAACAAGCAGGATTTAGAAAGAACAGAAGATGTGTAGATCATATATTTACCCTCAGGAACATTATAGAGCAGTGCTCAGAATGGCAAAGACAGTTGTACATTAATTTCGTTGATTTTGAAAAGGCTTTTGACAGTATACATAGGGACAGTTTATGGAAAATACTGAGGGCTTATGGAATTCCAAGCTGCATTGTGTCAATCGTAAAAAGCCGTTATGCCAACTTTACGTGCAGCATTGGGCAGAGCAACCTAACCTTTGAAGTGAAGACAGGAGTATGACAGGGATGCCCCTTATCAACCACTCTATTTTTAACAGTCATAGACTGGGTGATGCGCCAGACAACAGAGGGCAATCGAAGAGGAATAAGATGGACTACATTTTCTACATTGAAAGATCTGGAATATGCAGATGACATTGCACTGCTAGCACATTCATATCAACACATTCAAGAAAAAACGGATAGACTTAATAAGTATAGCCAGCAGGTGGGCTTGAAAGAAGACAGAGGTCATGACGCTCAATGTGAGCAACCCTGAGCCCATATCAGCAAGGAATCAGCAACTGGAACAGACAGATGCCTTCACATACCTAGGATGCATAGTAACCCCAGACGGCGGAGCAAGCAAAGACATCAACAACAGAATGAACAAAGCAAGAACAGCCTTTTTTAGTCTAAACAACATCTGGAAGTCCTCTCAGTACAGCACAAGCACAAAATTAAGATTATATCAGAGCTGTGTGCTTTCTGTGCTTCTCTATGGCATGGAGAGCTGGAGAGTTACAGAGAAGGAAATGTCGAAATTGTCCTCTTTTCACACAACATGCCTAAGAAAAATTTTCCGAATCTTTTGGCCGAATATCATCACCAAGATCTGCTTACTCGGAACAAGCAAGAGGACATGCACACCATCATAGCTGGCAGACGCTGGAGCTGGGTTGGCCATGTCCTCAGAAGAGACCCCGATGCCATCACAATAACAGCTATGCTATGGACCCCTGAAGGAAAACGAAAGAGAGGCCGACCAAAAACAACTTGGCGGAGGACTGTGGAGGCTGAGATGCAAAGAATGAACCAGAGTTGGGGCACTGTACGAAGGATGGCCGCCGATCGAGCAAAGTGGAATCAATTTGTTGTTGCCCTACAAGACGCCACCAGGCGTAATAGCCACTGACTGCTTTGACGGTTGGCGGCTAAGGATCAAAGAAGAAGAAGATTAAGCTGGGAGAACAGGCCCTGGAGCAGGTCGACCACTTTAAATACCTCGGAGCTATTATAGACCGAAAGGGAGGCATCAGAGAAGAGTTGGCCACTCAAAAAGCAGCAGCTGGGAGACTTTTTCAGGCCATAAATCGAGGATTCCCCAGCAAAAGAGAGGTTGGTAAGAAAATGAAGATGGCTGTATACCGTTCCACCTATTTCCCAGTCTTGATATATGGATGCGAGTCATGGGCAGTGACCACAACCCACAAAAGCCAGATCCAAACCTCAGAAATGAGGTATCTGAGGAAGGTGGTTGAAGTAACAAGAAGAGACATGGTCCGCAACCAGACGATACGTCAAGGCCTAAAATCCCACCCCTGCAGACCCAAGTAGAACAGCCCCAACTAAGATGGTTTGGCTATGTCTGCAGAATGGGAGAAGATCGGCTACCACAACAAGCATGGGAAACAAAGAGCCAGGGATCCAGATCCCCAGAGTCCGCTGGGAGGACAACATTAGACAATCTTTGAAGAACCGAAGACTAGAATGGAACCAGGCCAGGAGGAAGACAGCCGATAGGATAGTCTGGTGCTCTCTCCTCCAAACCTCTACACCTCACAGTAGAAGGAGAACGACTAAGTAAGTAAGTAAGCTGAATCTGTTTAAATTATTCTGCTGACATTTCAAGCAGGCCCAAAACATGAAAGATGTACACCATAAATAAAACAGTAACCCAGTCAAAAACAGCATTCTGAACAAGTGAAAGTATTCTGTAGAGCAATTCTTTGTCACTGGAACAAGGATGAGTGTTATTCAGGGACTTGCAAAAACTAGGATGAAGTGGTATTTACAATATCACTAATGTAGAACTGATGACAAGATCACTAATGTAGAACTGATGACAAGAATCAGTGGAACAAGAGATGGGAAGAAGATGCTGGAGATGGATATGATACACATTGAGGAAACCTGTTGATAGGATACACATTGAGGAAACCTGTTGATAGGATACACATTGAGGAAACCTGTTGATAGGATACACATTGAGGAAACCTGTTGATAGGATACACATTGAGGAAACCTGTTGATAGGATACACATTGAGGAAACCTGTTGATAGCATAACTAGGCAGCCCTTGCTCTGGAATCCCCAGGTTAAGAGAAGTAGAGGAAGACTAAATAACTAACGTAGAAGAAAACTGGAGACCTTGAGCAGATGGCATGGGACAGGAAGACTTGGCATATGTTTGTTGAAGTCCTATGCTCCTTAGGAGGAGAAAGTGTGTTCATCACTGTTACACAAAGCTGATCCTATCATGGAAGTGAATCACGGACAAAAAGTAAAGACACGAATATCCCTGGATGGAACAAAGATGTGGGGCTACGGAAGAATGTTAAAAACACCACAGACAGTTTAAAAGATTAAAGTTGTCCTGATGGAGGCCAATGGGCACAGGAAACATATCAAATAAATAAGAATAGTCCACGTTTCTAGAAGAAGAAACTGTCAAAAACTGACACACACACACAAAGATTGACAAAGACATAGAGAGAAGATATTGGATAGTTTAACATTACAGTTTTGGAGAAAAATATACACTTTAAAAATGAATGCTAGCATAGTGTAGACAGACAGAAATGGTTATGACAAGATCACTAATGTGGAAAAACATTTTTAATGCCTTTATCTGAGTGCTGTTTCCTGATGTGATGAGTTAGAAGGAACTGTGAATAGATCCGAATGTGAGTCAAAGAATAATCCCATAATCAAACAGTTTTTAAAAAAAATAGCAACCTCCAATCTATGATTTGTTAAAGTGAAAATAACTAGTACACATTAATCTAGATCCTTTATTCAGGAGGCATTCATTTTTAAGTGAGAACTTCTGCATATCTTCACAAAGTTAATCAGTTGTTGTTGTTGTTGTTTAACTAGGGCTGCTGAGCTTTTCGCTCTTTAGCAGCCAATACCAAGTTGAAGACTCCTTGGTATTATCTACACTGTAGATCTAGGTTTTTCTCGTGGCTTTTCTGCCATGCCAAAACTTGCTGAGTTGAAGTTATGAGCTCCAGTTTCTCCAGCTTGGATTGCATTTAAAGGATCGTCACATCTGGTCTCAAGCTAGGAGTAAGAAGCGCGTGGCATACTGTGCATTCCCTGCCATCCAAGGGGGCTCTCCAGCTTTGCAGAGCTGAAATACTCTCTCCCAAGGAATTGTCACGTCCTGCACAGCGTCACTTCTCAGCTCCCCCTGCCTATCACTGGGTCCATAGTGAGATCCTCCTGCATGCAGTCAACCAGGTCAAAGCCAAAGAATCATGTCTGGGGCTCTAGTGACTTCTCCAAGCTTAGTGTACAATGCTGGGTTCTCAACAAGTTTCCCCATAGGGGGAATCCCTGGAAGTATGTGGATGGTTTCAAGAGTCAATGAGGGTAAAGTTTCACCACAGCAGGAATCCCTGGAAGTGTATGGATGGTTTCAAGAGTCAATGAGGGTGTAATTATTGTATATTGTAGCATTGTGCATAGCTGGTGCTCGTATAAGGATATAGATCCAGATATGCCTCAGTGCATAAGTTAATCAGTAAAACATCAGTGGTTGCATTACCTTGTCTATGGTTAGTTTTTATAAATAATAACAGAATCTATTATCTTTTAAATATAAAAATAGAATCATCAACATTATAACCCTTCTGCTCCAGAAGGAATACAGGTCTTCAACAATCATAAGCCATGTCCTCCTGTTCAGTGCCACCAGCTCAAGGTATTTCTGTCCCCACTTCCCTCCTCCGTGTGGTTTTTTTCTTTTATCTCCCTCTACCTCTTACCCTGGGGATTCCAGAACAAGGACTGCCTTGTAATGCTCTCAACAAGCTTTCCTCAGTATATGTCAGATTCATTGCCAGCATCATCTTCTCACCTCGTTCCACTGGCACTTGCTGTTTATGCTGTTCTCCATATTTCAAAGAAAAAACAAACTACCAGCACTGACGTTATTGTTTTAATATGAATCTAATAAGTTAAACAATGTTTCAAAATTTAAAAAAAACACTTCAAAACATTTACGTCATGAGTATGTACGAATTCCACTCTTACGCCTAGTTTATTTTCTTTAAAGGGAGAAGCGACACAGGATTTTAATTCAAATTTTTTTAAATTTCAAAACTGGGATTTCCCCAAATCAAAATCAGTTATCGGAGCACATTTTGGACATGCGGATTTTGACTTTGAAATGTGTATTTCTTTACGAAAGTGTTCACTCCTAATAAAGAAAAATGTTTAACTTCTCAGAAATGTATTGTGTTGTACAACTTTTCTAATTACTTGTTTAGTTTTTCATCAATCGACTTCAAATCTGGCACACTATCTTGTCAGTGTATTATGAAACTTCTGCTAGATGAGACTTTTGGTATCTTATCAAAATTTTGAGTTACTGCAAATAATGCAAAGCTCTTGATCTACAAAAGTAATCACAAATTTGAAATGAAAAGTTTTAGAATATCATGTTAAACTTTGTATTCAAATTTGGTGTTTATAGTTAAAAAAAAATGCCTCAGTAAACTGACATATAGCATTAACATTCACATATGGCAACCATTTGCTGGACAACTAATATTTACAAACCAAACATGCAAGGACCTCAGCCAAATTTACATCACCTGTCTATGGTTAAATATTTAACAAAAGTTTCAAAGAATCAAGGGAAAACAATTCTGACAACCATAGTTTCAAATAAAGACAGACCCAAAACTTACTGTAATTTCAATAACCACATACAACGAATTATGTATAGTTAGCCACGTACAGCTGAATAGTAAATAGACTTTAAGATCTTTACTCAACTAATGGAGTAGTTAGTGTTTGTAAAAATGTAAATAAAGTACACAGAGTCCTGTAAATACAAAAATTAATATATGTAGGGAATAGACGCAGGAAAAAAGCAGAATTCTGTAAAATGAAAATTATTTTATGCAAAAAATAAAAAATCAGTGTTATATAGAACCAATCCTGACAAAGGGAAATGAGTCATGGACAATTAGTAGCCAAGTAGGCCACAGAGATGTGGATTTACAGAATGCTAAAAATACCATGGAGAGCTAAACAAAAGTAATGATGATGTCATGAAAAAGGCCAATGTGCAAATGAAGCTTATTCCTTCCAATTTCTTTGGGCATGTTATGAGAAGAAGAAAGCTGGAGTGCATCATCACAACAGATAGAAGGAAAAAGATATTGAGGATAACAAAGAGAGAAGATATTGGACAAGTTTAACATCGTGGCATAGAAAGAAGTCAACAACAGAATTGACAAACAGCACTAGAGACAGGAAGTTGTAGAGTGACATGATCACCTATGCTATCAGAAATCTGATACCTTGTGTGGGTTCACATCAGAGTTTAGAATTAGCCCTGGTCAAACCCAGTTTTTATTCTCAATGTTGCCACAAAACTTTTTATCCATCCCATTTCTAACCCACTCTCTTAACCTAGGCAACTAATCAGGAACCAACAAATTCAGTGTGTACGCAATGTTCAGAAATATAACTATAACAATTTATATTAATATAAAACAACTGTAACAATTTACACTGTACAAAACAACTAAAAATGTTATATATTACATAAATCATGTACAGATTACTACAAGAATGGTGTGACAATAACAAATTGAGAGCTCCTGACAATAACAAATTGAGTGCTCCTGACAATAACACGTTTGGTGCTTCTGAACACGTTGGTTTTCTGATGATTACAGCAAAAAGCATGAATGCTAAGTACAACTTGTGCGTAACATAATGGAAGTACCTCTTTAGACTAATGCTTGTGAAATGACATGTACCTCAGCCAATGAGAGCCTTGATGGAGAGATGACCTAAAGGGTGTCTCAGAAAAACATGTACAAACTCCGAATGCAAATAACTCAGTTATCGTTTGAGAAAGAATTACGGCATTTTCAAAAGTCACAAATGTTCAAAATGTCTACCACCTGCAGCAATGCATTGTTCACAGTGAGGAGCAACTATCTCGCACTATATAACGTTAAAAAGTAAACAGTGGTACTTGCAATTTTAACTACATTCCTCCATTTTTCTGAGACACCTGCATGTCTCTGTTCTCTGCCCTTAACTCCACCACTCTCAAGCATGGCCATGTCTTCTATCCATGAGCAGGGCGCATTGTCTCAGTTTATTTTATGTAGAGATCAAACCTTCAAGTTTTGACTGCAAGCGGTAGAGAGAGAGGGCTGATGTAAAATAATTTTATTTTTAAACCTCACCGGTTTAGAAGTGGGGAACGACTAAGATAGTCAGTAAAGTATGGATTTTCATCATCAGTCTGATTTGTGCACCTATGTTAGACGAGCGCATGGTGAGCCACCCCTTGAGGATGCCTAGAGACCATCATGAACTACACGGGGGTTAATGGATTTCAGATTCAGGATAAAACATGAAGANCACTGCTACAAAAGGAAAACTATAGACACAGTCCTCTTGAAACAAGAACGTTATGGTAGTTAGTTTCTTACTTATCTTATTTAGTGTTTGTTCCCCTTCTACCGTGAGGTGTAGAGGTTTGGAAGAGAGAGCGCCAGACCATTCTATCAGCTGTCTTCCTCCTGGCCTGGTTCCATTCTAGTCCTCGGTCCTTCAAAGATTGTCTAACGTTGTCCTCCCAGCGGACTCTGGGTCATCCTGGGGGTCTGGATCCCTGGCTCTATGTTTCCAATGCTTGTCGTGGTAGCCGATCTTCTCCCATTCTTCAGACATGGCCAAACCATCTTAGTTGGGACTGTTCTACTTGGGTCTGCAGGGGGTGGGATTTTAGGCCTTGACGTATCGTCTTGGCAGTTTTCTTTGAACCTCATACTACCATTCTTTTCAAAACTAATAAATGCATTTGTAAAATAAGTTTTTATCACTATTATAATTGTCACGGTGCTATTTCGCAGTGCATCTTTTGTACGAAAAGTCAGCCGAGCATCGCCGGGTATAGCAAAACCGGTGAGTCAGGTGACTACCGGTAGCCGGGACATCAGGCGCGAAAGGGGTGTCAGAATCTAGCCATTGTCCTGGTAGGACGGATATTTTCCCCTTTGCCAGCAAGTTAGCTGTGAAGTTCATGTTATGGACTATGAGTTCCAAGTGCTTGCCATATTTCGACCCTGGTATATTATTACGTTGTTATTCTAGTACAGTGTAGTGTCTAGATTGGATTTGCTACAGGCCATAGATTTTTATCTGGGTAAGCCACTCATGTCTGTTGTTTTTCTGTTGTCTGGTGTTCTACTTCTTTATTTCCTGCGAGTGCCTGATAACATACCTTTATATTTGTTCATATTAATTTCATATTAATTTACTGTTTACAGGCCTCAGGTTTCCCTCCCTTATTTGTAATAAATGTTTGTACAATACCAAACCTACCCACTATCCTGTTCTCACTGTTCTAGTCTACTATCATTTACTGGACACAGTATTAAGGTCCTAAGGGTCTTGTTGGATTCGGCCTATACTGCTTGATAGAAATACAACAGAAGTGATTGCGTCATTAATAGGCTGAACTGCCCATGGAGGACTTCTGGTGTCGTGTATTGTGGTTCGCACTATTGACCTGCCATTGAAACATCATTTTTTGATGATGCGTAGATGGCAGAGCGGATAGTGTGATTCGCTTGCATGGCTAGGCGGGGTTGTCGCACGGAAGGTCCAGTGTTCAAATCCTGGGTAAGCCACTCATGTCTGTTGTTTTTCTGTTGTCTGGTGTTCTACTTCTTTATTTCCTGCGAGTGCCTGATAACATACCTTTATATTTGTTTCATATTAATTTCATATTAATTTACTGTTTACAGGCCTCAGGTTTCCCTCCCTTATTTGTAATAAATGTTTGTACAATACCAAACCTACCCACTATCCTGTTCTCACTGTTCTAGTCTACTATCATTTACTGGACACAGTATTAAGGTCCTAAGGGTCTTGTTGGATTCGGCCTATACTGCTTGATAGAAATACAACAGAAGTGATTGCGTCATTAATAGGCTGAACTGCCCATGGAGGACTTCTGGTGTCGTGTATTGTGGTTCGCACTATTGACCTGCCATTGAAACATCATTTTTTTGATGATGCGTAGATGGCAGAGCGGATAGTGTGATTCGCTTGCATGGCTAGGCGGGGTTGTCGCACGGAAGGTCCAGTGTTCAAATCCTGGGTAAGCCACTCATGTCTGTTGTTTTTCTGTTGTCTGGTGTTCTACTTCTTTATTTCCTGCGAGTGCCTGATAACATACCTTTATATTTGTTTCATATTAATTTCATATTAATTTGCAGAGTGCCAGTGTTCTCCCCCAGTGTTATGTACTGCCTAAATAATTTAGCAGAAACTCACATCTGTGCTCAGAACAAGGCATCCATTTAATGTTAATACGGAACATCAAAAGTGAATGTGTTTAACAGTATCGCTATTACTGTTAACGATGATGTCCTTATTGCAAATAACCTTTGCAGCATCAATTTACAGTGGTACCTAAACTTTTGCTATTTGTTAAATGTGGGCAACCAACATTAGTGGCTAATTTTTACTTTTCATCATCATCATTTCTCTTTTCTTTCACTACTGGAACTGGTCCCTTGCAGGAAGCCTGCACCACAGCAAACATGTGCTCTTGCATAGTGGTTTCTTCAACACTTTGTTTCACATGATGAGTAACTTACTAATACATGAGGAGTTGTTAGCCTTTGGTGCAACCTCATAGTAATCAACTCATAAGACATGCCTGAGGGAGGCAGTAGCCCTAATCTTCCTTTTTGTCTTCCTTCCTGACAAAATATTCACAAATTATAAAACATTCAGTCATCCAGTCAGTAAATAAATTTAGCCATGGCTTTTAAACTCGTATGGAAAGTTTTAAATATGCATGCCTGTTACGTCGGGGTTTTGTGTGTAATTTTTCAGTATGTTGGTTGAATCGTGCTGAGACATAAGTGAATGACATGGGTGTTAAGGCAGTGCATAAATTGTATATTAACTTGGTAACGATCTTCGTGGATGGCTCCACATATAACTTACTTACTTACTTAGTCGTTCCCCTTCTACCGTGTCATAAAATTAACAGTGATACAACGTAAAAATATCTCCAAAGGATAAAATGTAGGGATAAAAAGAATGCGTAAGTTACTAGAAGGCATGATCGCCCACGCCGCGGGTCATCACCCGCCATGGAAATTAAATTGCTAGAACGTTTACCCTTGGAACGGATTGAGAACGAAGATCAAAAGGAAAAATCTGACTGAACATGTGCTTGAAACTAGCAAGGCTACAAAGATGCAATTGGGGGGGAAACGGAGGAAAAGTCACGTCCCCAAGTTGACACAAGGTAACGTAATCGACAAAAGGGACCATAGTTATTATACGCAACAGTCATTTTTTGGACGTTTTTGCGATATTGTGTCCTTTATTTGAATGCAGCGGCAAACGTTTCACAGAAGATTCTAGAAAATATTTCGAAAAAAACAACTAACCTTGAAAAGTAACTTTTTCTTAATAATGATGTTAGGAATATAAAACCTAGCTGGCCGGATGGCCCATTTTGAGCAGTGAAATAATATGCTTTTATTTATACAGACGGATAGATAATAATGAAGACATTGACAAAAGACTGTGTTGTTCACATCAGCGAAAGACTGCATTGAATCAAACATGTCACTAATTTGCACAAAAACCGCGACCTTGAGACTCAAGTGTCCAAATCTAGTTAGAATGAAAGAGAGGGACATTGGTGGGAGCTGTGGCTAAAAATAACTTTAAAGACAAAATTTTGTAGATGGGGACGGATAGGTTGGTTCAAAAAACCAAGTACGTTTTTTTTGTGAAAAACGTAAGTAGAGACGGACGGACTAACAGATAAAAATCCATACTTGACTGAAGCATGACTGAAATGACTTTAGTGTAGGAAATTTGAATTTGAAAAAACACAAGGCATTGATTGGCCACAGACAATCATATTATCAGCGCTCAGACGCGCTTTTTTGCCATTCCTCAATAGTTGTCCAGTGATAGACACAGAAAAGTTTAAGTGTGGTGATTTCCAATGAAGTAAATTGAAATAAGTTCAGGGACGCCATACTATAGCCAGCAGCTCAGCTGAGTTTTGCTAGCATTTCTGTGTTCTTTATTCATAATCTGGTAAGATTGAAATTATTTCTTTGTATATTTTAAATATTGTTTAATGTTTCGAGTGATTTGATACTGCCATATCGAAATCTAGCCTTACAACAAGTAAGGATTTGCTCTAGACCCCCCGCCCTAGTTCAGGGTCTAGGGACAAACAATATATATAAACTCCAGCAAGGATTAGGAAGGACAGATCAAGTGTTGAGATCAGTGGAACATATCACCTATCCTATTCTATGGCAGGAAGCTAATAAACATATTTCGGAATATGTAGTCTGGGAGAACTTACCCTATGTGAAACCAACTTGGTAAGATGTGTTGTATGGTCAGAGAGATCTGACCCTGTCTAAGTGGTGTTATTGTAAATTGTTACGTGTAGAAGTGGCTCCTTAGGTAAGGTTCTGAACCTAAACCAATACTTTATTTCAGAGCTGTGAGTTTTTTTATGTTGACACCAAAAGGTGGTGTCAAATGCTGGGTAAATAATTGACAGTGAGGACCCGTGCAGTGTCGCATCTCGGCAGAACAGCCTTGTATTTCCCCCAAGCACGGAGAGGTGGGGCCACCCGATATATTGCCCCCAAGCACGGAGAGGTGGGGCCACCAGATTCCAGCACCAGAACTACTCTTTCGAAGTTACGTAAGCAGGCTGGTCTGCTGGATTTACACCAACTTCATAGACATAGCACCCAAAGTGAATTACTACTAAAACATCCCATTTCCTTCCATCATTAATGGACAATGTTTGGTAGGCATAGACAGGGAGGGATGAAGCCACCCCAACAGCACATCTATTCATCGTTCTCCCAGGGAAAATAAAATTATGAACTGTAGAAATATTAACTAATCGTGAAAATTGTATACGTACACACCTTTTATTTATCATGCCATTTATTCATGCCATTCACTCAAAAATTCCAAAATCTTTCATATGTTCTGGCCAAAATAAAAACTTGGTTCAGAACAAATAAATTTAAAAAAGATTTACTTTCTAAAATTTCACCAGCTGAATTTAGTTCATTGTGTTCTAAATTTTATTGATAATATTATATTATTTAATATCTGTGTGTGTGTGTTTGTATATGTCAATACAACACATTACATTCAGTACCCTAGATTTTAACGTAGCCACATTCATTAGAAAAAAAGATAGGTGTGAGGTCGTAGTGGTAGCAAGAAGGGACTTCTGAAAATTCACAGCTACATTTTATCTCAGGAGCCTTCACAGCTGACCTCATACATCACACTTAGAAATATCACCATCATACAATACCATCAAAACCACTACATATATTGGGGTCTTGTCCAGGGATAATTAGCATAAACAGTAATATAAGGATCTCCTGGTGGGAGAAATAAAATTAGGGGAACAAAATTTGTTTAAAATTCCCTTAAAATATAAAAAGTGTCCCTTTAAAAAGGGCAAAGGGCAAGTAGAAGTTGGTGAATCTTCACAGCCAGTGTTAGTTAATTAATTAATTAGAATTATTTTAGTCTAGAGTAATTATAAGTACTTTAGTGGTTGGAAATTTTACTTTGCTTATTGCTAGATTTGTTTAAAAAGTATGGCGGAGCTGGCAAAATTTAGATCAGCTGCTGTGCTGACGGGCAAAGGAGATGGGAATGGTAATGGTCAGATTTTTAATTCAATACGTAA